>JAACJT020000064.1:4955423-4999414 GCA_009936485.2 Gymnarchus niloticus | reverse complement strand
CCCCCCGCCCACCCAACACACACACATTTTCTTCTTTCATTCCTCTGTCTGGTAATTTGTTTTCTCTAGAGGCTCCTGAGAGGAACCAAGGATACAGGAAATGTTCTGCATGTGTGCCGGTAACACAGTGGCATCGCGATTTCCTTGCTGTCCATCTGTACTGACTCCCGCTGCAAAAGTCATGCTGTTTCTCCAGCTAGGAAGCTCTGCTGCTTTCCTCCACGTCGGCCATCTCAACTCCACACAGGGGCTCTGCGGCAAACTCTCCGTGGGGGTGATCGCTATTTTCAAGGTTGCCTCCTTCCTTTCACGCTATTTTCCCAGCGTAAACGAGCTGGGTGAGGCTCCACAGTCTGCACGAAATCTCCTCAAGCTGACGGCAGGGGCCAAAGTCCCACGGCTTGACAAAAACGGACAGTTACCGGAAATTTTACCAAACTGAAACGAGCTTTGACTGATAACTTAATGTATGAATAAAGTCACCGTGTCAGCCGTGAGGGGCGAATGAATTCGGCTCTGTGTCTCCTTCACGTAATGAACATGATGAGGCTACAGCGAAGGTGTGAAAATTTTGTAATATTTTCAAAGGTAGTGGGTCAAAAGTATTGTGTTTGTCTAAGGGGGCCGTAGTGCCTGATTTGCCGGCTGGGTTGGTGCTTGTGTATATTGTGCATTGTCCTCCTCGTGGCGTGAGCTCTGTCTTCTCTGGCAGCATCCTGCAGACATACAGTAACTGATGTCTGCCATAGTGTGTGTGTATATGTGCCCTGCCTTCTGTCCTGTGCTGCCTGGGATTGGCTCCAAGCCCCCCATGATCATGTATTGGACAACTGGCTGAAAAACTTACATGTATGTCCAAGGAAGCCTTCAGCATACCTTTAATTCTCCATTTTCGTAGCAAAAACTTATTTCAATTATTCCAGTCTGTTTGTTTTTGCCTCCAGCATAACAATCATTCTTTTGTTTTATATTCAACAATGTCCCCCCACACACACAAAAAAATCTGCTTTTCATGCTGAACCTTTTCTGTCATTGCTAATTGCTGTCGGTGATTAAGACTGCATTAATTTTCTCGGACTTATAATATTGCTCTCTGGTCGTCCTCTCTTTCGGAGTCTCAGGATAATCAAATCACTTCTTAATTAGAGCAGCTTAATTAAAACTACTTAAGAAGGGAAGCTGCTGACAGGGACTCATTGCATAAATGCATGCCGGCAGAGTAGAAAAATGAACACGGGAATGAACATGGTCAAACTGACATCTTCCAGTTTCGCTAGGCTGTCCAGAGAGAGACACACATCTAAAATGACCTAAAAACTGGCGCACTGATGGAATAAATCAAATCACAATTAAGAAGAGCAAAGGAACTCTTTTTGATTGCAAGCTGAGTACTATCCAAGCTGTCTGAGTACAATCTAAGCTGTCAGAGTACTATCAAGCTGAGTATGATCTAAGTTATCTGAGTACTACCTAAGCTATCTCAGTACTCGTATCTAAGATGTCTGAGTAATATCTAAGCTATCTGAGCACGATCTAAGCTGTCTTCATACTATCTAAGCTGTCTTCATACTATCTAAGCTGAGTATGATCTAAGCTGTCTTCATACTATCTAAACTGAGTACTATCTAAGCCATCTGAATACTAAGCTGTCTTCATGCTATCTAAGCTGTCTGAGTACTATCTAAGCTGACTTCATGCTATCTTAGCTGAGTATGATCTAAGCTGAGTACTATCTAAGCCATCTGAGTACTAAGCTGTCTTCATGCTATCTTAGCTGAGTACTATCCAAGCTATCTGAGTACTATCTAAGCTGACTCCATGCTATCTTAGCTGAGTACGATCTAAGCTGTCTGAGTATAATACCAGCCAACTAAGCAGTCTGGAGTACTTCAATGTTTCAGGTCTCTTCATTTCGGCAGCACAGTAGCTCAAAAAGAGGGATATACAGTATCAGCCATGGTTACCTAAGCTATCTGACACTGCAGTAACCACAGGAGATGGCACTTAGGAGTGCAGGTCCTCTTTGAAGGCTGGCCCGTGTCGGATCTGGTGATAAATATCCTTGTTGTCCTTTACACCAGTTAATGCACACCAAGCCCTGTACTGCAGTATATGTATACGGCTGCTTAAATGTTTTTGAACCCAAATATGACATTTTTTCTGTAAATCATTCTTTATTCAAACCCAGTCCTTCATTTCCTATAAAGAAATGATGCATGCAGTTGTATCAAGGTGGTTTAGGAGGGTCAGAAATGTCCCTGTAATGGCCTACATCTGCCCACACAGAGGATGCCGGTGTCAGCTGAGAGACCATCTAGGCCAGAGCAACCACCAGCTGTTCAGGACGTAGCAGGGATGGCCCCAAGCCTTCCAGCTGGAGTACGGACAGAAGGCCTTTGTCCCCTGGCCTTGACCTGAGAGATCACTCATCTGCCCTTGAGGCTTGCTTTACGGTCAACATTACCGCAGCGCCTTCCTTTTCCCACTATAGCTGTGCGGTTGTGATTTATCAGCCCCCGGAGTTCAACACTGCCCCAGCCGACACACTTTTGCCGCAGCAGCCTTACCTGCAATGGGGTCAAGATCCACGCTCGAGTGGCACTCAAGGCACATGCCCACACACAGACTTCCTAGCATTCTCTCTTTTCAGATGGATGTCTTGCACACGGGGCTTTGCCTTTTTCCACTGATGTGTTTATATGGTTTGCACGCAGATCTGTAAAGTACTGACTTACTGCTTAAAACCTACAGCAGAATTAATCATCGTGTGTGCGGTGTGCTTCTCCAGTGAATATCGATCCCTCCCTCACCCCTCATTCCCCTCCAGTTAAAAATGAAAACCCTGAAGGGCGCATTGTTATTATTTTACCCTTGCAGATATGCTTTGAATTTTCTCAAGACTGTAGCAGCAGTGGTTCCCTGACTGAAATCCAAGGTTGAACTGGATTTAGAAGCTACACATAACCCTGCACTGATTTTCGAGGTGCCTGCATGGTGTGGAATGAGCTAAATTGATTAACAGCTCACATTGCTCTGGTGGAGAAGGCTTGGTTGTGGTACTGTTTCGTTATCTGCACTTGACACTCTGTGCTCTGTACCAATCAGGCTGCCCTGGCTGCATGTTTGATAAAGATTTCGGGTCCAACATTTGGCACGATGTACAGCCAGCCGTGCAAGCAATTAGTACTCGGACGAGTCAGCATTTACGTTTCTGCTCTGATTGGACAACTTTTTGCCTATAAAAAAGACCACGAGGGGTGGACAGTGAGCTCGTGCCTAATCCACTCTTGTCCGTCTCACGCTGCTCCACCTCAAAACATAGCCCCCCCCCCAACAAGAAATCCTGGCTGCTTATTGTACTTCTACAGGGAAATATTGTACCCAAATAAAATCAAACACCTTCCATTTTGCTTTCTCTCCTGCACAGGCCAGTACTCACCCTACCATTAACACTGTGATTGGTGGGTAGGCACATTACCACTCTGAACTCTCTGTGACTGGTACATCTCTGCCTTTAACTCTTTGTGATTGGTGGGTAGGTACATCTCTGCCTTTAACTCTCTGTGATTGGTGGGTAGTTACATTATACATCTGAAGTCTCTGTGATTGGTGGGTAGTTATATTACTGCTCTGAACTCTCTGTGATTGGTGGGTTGGTACATTGCTGCCTGTAACTCGCTGTGATTGGTGGGTACATCAGGACCTGAGGTTATTTTCACAGAGTATTCTCACCGGCTCTCCTCATTAGTGCCTTTATCATTGTTTACTTAGCTTTATTTGTGCTTTACTTTCACTTCTTGTGAGCCACGTTTAATATTCACTCCCTGTCTGCTGATCCTATTACATTATTTAGGTACTTAAGAACTGAAGCAATTTAAATGTCTCGTAATTTCACACTTTAACCCATTTGTGCAGCTGAATATGCGAGGCTGAATAATGAAGATGTCTATTTTAAGCAGCCCAGATGCAGAGCCGCTCCCAGCCTCTTGGTCACATGACCATGCCCTGTCACCTGCGGTAATCTGCTTTTCTGTTCATCTGCACTGCCGAAATGATCCTTGACGACGCAGAAAGTTAATAAAATGATTTTAAAATCTAGCCGAAGATGAAAGAAAACAAATTAAACGAATAACAAAAGAGATGACATTTGACTGGGGGGGCAGCGTATTGTCACATCACTTTGGGGTGTCTACATGTCCCACATTGATGAGCATCGCATCCATCGTGGGCCCTGCCTCGTGTCTCCAATAGCTGCCACCCTGCTCTGGATAAGCGGTTATGGACAGTAAACGACCAGATGGATGCATGCATCATCAGCATGGTATAAAATAACACAAACTCCCTTTAACCCAGCTCAAGAAAGTCCGTGTTAACTGCCTGATATTTCCATTCTCTGGTTTGTGAAGCAAGAACCAGGTGAAAACTGCACATCCATGTGGCACATCAATGCCCATTACTGCTGTCACTGTGCTTCATGGATTTATTAATGGAGTTCGCTTATTCTCACTGGGAGCTGTGATTCGTTAATCACAGTTATGTAACCTGGGCAGCAGAATGTGTGACAGACGGGAGGCCGATGAGCTGTTGCCAACTAACGTTTCCCGATTGTTCGAATAATGTTCTTTGAATACTCCAGTCCTTCGAAGGGATTAAGGCAACGCTGAAGAGTAGGAAGAAATAGGAAATGGAGGGGAATAAACATTTTGTCAGACTGGTTACATCTGACTGTTTACATCGAAGTACTTTGAAAAGCACACGGCAGGTTCCAGAGCAGGAGCGCTAATTGCAGAATTTGCATAATTTGGATTCCGCCCTATTCAGAAGGCAGGTTGTTTATAAAACCTTAAAAAAAGTCTGTTCTGTTTATTCTTGGTAATTACAGCAGAGATGACAATTCCATTCTTATATTATTCCTTGACTCAGGGTTTGAGCTTTTTAAAATGTCACACCGATGAAAAAACGCAGGCAAGTTATATGTGAAAAAAAGGAAAAAAATATTTGTCACATCTGCACTGGTACTCCGGGTTCCCAAGGAATGACTGGGTTTTGGGTGTACCCATGATTCCTCATTTGCTGTTAAGTTTGTTTAATCTCCATTGCCCTGATTATCCTCATGTGTCTCACCTGTATTTTTTGTTACTTAAGTCTAGGTTCCTCATGTTTGGGCCAAGTGTTTATTTGTTGAGTATGTACAGTTTGTTTAGTGTGCTTTGTTCAGTTTGTTACATGACGAACGTCAGTGTTGTAGGTAGTGACTATGTTGTTACATTCTTTAGGAGTTTAAAACTTGTTCCTAGTCCTGTTCCTGGTTTGGTAATTCCCATGTCTTGCTCATCCTTGTGTTTGTGCCTACAATTCAGACCGAGCCTAGTCTTGTCTTGTTTATCTATGAGTTCTCCTCTTTGTATTCAGGACAAAGCCTGGTGTTTTGGTTCTGTTTTGTCATTAAACCTCGTCTACACTCACACCAGCGTCCTGGATGCCCTTGCCTGTGACCTCTGGAGTCTGGGGATGCAGCAGGTGTGACGGCAGCGCCCGTGACGATATTCGAAAGAACAGAGGCCAAGGCTACTTTAACCGTGACCAATGCAATCTTCTACCTCTTAGATATACAAATATTTACATCCATATGTGAGGAATTAGTCTGCTCTTAATAGGTTTACTTTCATCAGGTGAGCTTGAAGTCCTTATTAGCTGAATCATGCAGTGATGTCGTTTGCTGTGACGAAAGAGCAAGGCTTACAGGTGATATCGTCAGGTTTCGAGCTCCATCGGAGTACTAGAAAGCGAGTCACAGCATAAAGGTATATGAACACATGTCTTGGTCGATGTGTGATGGCTCTCCCGGAGGTCTTGTTAGAAGGAGCACCGCTTCTCTAGGCGGAGTCTCAGTCCAGCACTAAATCATCTTGACTTGGCTGAGAAGCCTCCTGTTTACTCTGGTGAGGCGTAAGGCATCATTTTCCTCTGCCACTACCCGCTCAAAGTAACCCATGACTCACTTGGGTTGCCGGCAAGTGTGGATTTTTAATAGTCGCCGTATTGGCTGACTGGCAGAATCGCACTGTGCACGGCGTGGACCCTTGGGCTGTAAAACGAGGGACCTCTGAAGGAGCTCCATAATGATGTCGAGCTGTTAAATCTGCCCTTGGAATGTCAACGCCACACTGACGGCATACAGAACTATTGGCTTCTCCGTTTGCGGTGGATGTTCAGAAAATAAGAAAGGGTGTTAACTGTTGTTAGAAAGCCACATGTATCTGAGTAGAGAAGGGACCAGATTGTAACAGTAATCATTTAGCACAAGGGGAAGTTTAATGCCTCTAAAGTCCATTTAATTTAAAAAGGTAAGGATTCTACTGTCTATGTTTTTGGTCATAAAGTGCGTCTCCATTTCAGAGCTAATGAAAACAAAATGGGTTCTTCAGTATCGCCATTTCTAAGAGTTAGTAGCATAATCGTTTTTGACAAATCTCAGTGTGCTATTTATGACGGTAACAATTCTGAATCGTTAAATGCTGATATAGATAGAGATAATTAAAGTTTAAATGCTAACGGTCATACATTTACTATTCAGTGGAAAAAAAAAAACCCTTGAATTTTTATGCAATTACACTCCAAGGTAGAAACACTGACAGATTATAATTGGCCATTATTAATCTAATCAACAGCAGATCAGACAGACGGGATTAGGTAATTTCCTGTAGTTATATTAATACTTAATATATCTGTATAAATAGTTAATACAGCTTCAGCTGAAGCAGTGAAGTGCAGTTGGGGCGGGTTAATTAATATCTCTTCTATTACCTGGAGATAAATAGACAGATGTGTAGTTCTGATTTTTGGCTGTGCTACTCTATGAATGATAATTACAATATTAACTGGGGAGCAGAAGCTGTAGGACAGGCAACACATTGCCAAGCAGAGTGCGGGTCTTAATGGCCGACAAAGGATGTCCTTTTATCCAAAGCCAGTGGGTGTCCTCTACTGGTATTACGAGCTGGTTTTGTTAACCAAGTAAGCTACCGCTCCAAAAATGGCAATGTTGCATTTTCTGCGCTGTGAGCAAAGCAGCCTGTCAATGCGAGGGTCTATCAGTACCACTTTCTACCGTGTTTTCAACCGAGCCGAGGTACGGTCACGTACTGTATAGAGACATCACAGTTCATATGCAGAACAATTAACACTCAGAGTGTGAAATGAACACTCTCGGTGTTAGATGGACACAGCCAGTGTTGCTGTCATTAATGAATTATGCATATTCCACCGGAAAGCCGCACAGGAGACAGACTTTCTTTTCGAATGTCAGATTGTTCAACGGTGTCTAAATATTAATTAAATGGTTAAAATAGTGCACATACAGCTGGCTGAGATTCGGAATGTCACGCAGTCTCGCCATGACTTTGTTAAGGTGTGAAAAAGAGCAACATTTTCTGAAGGACACCTCTGTGACTCCCACGAGGCTTGAGTCAGTCATCTCTTAGAAATGTAGCATCAAGGAGATCAATTGAGGCTGGCAGAATTGCACTAAAGCCCCTGAGAACCACTGCTGTGAAGAAGCTGTCTCTTCCCACAGGCGTTCAGGTAGTGAAGTGTCAGGATCCAATGAGATCCTGAGAAGTTCCCCAGGACCAGGGAACAATTATTACTGGACGGCATGGAGCCACAGACACCAGAACTGCTGGCTTCTGCTACAGGAACAAATTAGACGTTTACACGGCGATCCCCTGCCCAGCCCTTCCACCATCTACGTTGTGTACCTTGTCTGTGTGCTCACGTCATATGGCCTTAGAATCAGATCTGACCTTGGCGTGTCCAGGCTTTTTATTTTAATTCTCCCTTTTAACTAATTCTCCAGCTGGCTCCTTCTTCACAGAGTCCCCTTCAGGTACTCATTTCAAAAAGGCATACCCAAGCACGTAATTGAAGGGTAAATAGCAATCAGCTAATATTTTAATTCATTTTAATTAATCATAGCAGTGCTGTGCCCTTGTGGCTCACACCAAGATCAGCACCAGGAGCTTCGCAGAATGGAAGCAGTCCCCTCAGCAGTTCTGTTTGGTGACACGGGACCACGCAGACAGTTACAGTTTTCCTTTGTCTTTGGGTTCCTCCAGTGAGCCAACAACATTACACCCTACGATATGCTAAGTACAGTTGGAAGCAGTGCTGTTTATAGGTTGTTAACTGTCAGGATTCTGGGGAGAATTTAGAATCGATATCGACTTGTTTTGCATGTTCATAGCATGTGTACTGCACGTGTCTAGGTGTGGGCCACACAGACCTTCAGTTGTTCAAGGCCAGAACAAGGAGTTGGAAGTCATGGCGTTATCTCCTCTTGAAGGAGCTTCATCTTATAACTGTATGTGTTCACTTGCAGGCATGTTATCCAATTGACTTCTCAGTTTTAACTCTCGGGGTTCCAAGAGTAGACGGTTGCCCTCACTTACTGGAAAACTTCACCACACCTACGGAAGGAAGAACCAGATAGAAGGCGGAAAGCTCAGCGTGGAACAGTCTAGGAAAGCCTCTGGGCTCAGCGTCCACAGAATAAGATGCTTTTATTGGTAAAACATCTACATCAGTGACAGTTATCCACCTGCAAGTAATTGGATCAATGGACCCTGTCACTGTTTGTCTCTATTCCTTTGAAAGAAATGGCTTATATTTACGATAGTACTTTACTGGGAATTCTCTGCTCTTGTAATTGGCTCGATTATGACTGGTATGGGGGCCACTGTTATTAGTTAAAGGTGGTATTATAGTAAAGTGAAAGAGGCTATGGTAGGGGACACAGTAATGGTACAGTAAAAAATAAAAATGAACCCTTATATCTTATGAAGTGTCCGGCCTGCCAAATCAAGCATGCATACAGTTAATAAACAAACCTATTTTGTCTAACAACACGCAAAAGATTTTAATTTTCAAAATTCCATCCCTCTCTCAAAGAGGTGTCCATTTATTAGCCATTGCTGTATGAAGATTCATTCCAACCTCTCTTCATAATAAATCAATAAATTATGTGAAAAGTGTGACCAAACTTTTGGCATGTTGTGTGGCTGTTCATGAAATGTTTGAGAAACATTTCCATAGGAATCTATTTATACAGGCTGTTTAGAAGCAGGGAACAATATTCTTTTCTCTCTGAATATTCTGTTATAAGAGGTGCCACACTTTGCCAAGCCTTCTACTTTTCTTAATGTGAAAGTCCCAGTGATTGCAGTCACTCATTTAATTGACTCTGGCTGATAGTACACAAATTGTTGTTGTTCCCCCACGAGGTGTATAGAAATACAGAAAGTGCTCTTGTCTCCTTTTCACTAACCACACCTCACACATTAGCTCATCAAGAGGGTGTGGACTGGACCACTGGTTCCTGGGCTGCATTAAGTGCTTTGTGTACATCTTAATTATACAGGTAGCTACAGCTGCCTTCCTGTTCAAACCAAGTTCCAGGACATCTAAAAATCTAGCAAAAACTTGACAGGCTGAATTAAGAGAGGCACACACACTTGCACTCTAAGCTTATGTATCAGACGTGCATCCCATAATATCGTATCTTTTATTTGTCATACATAAAAGTGAGACGTCAGCCCGCTTTAAATTCACAGCATTCATTAGATGTTATGATCCTTTGATTAGCCTCTGTCTTGTACGGCGTCTCTCTGAAGCAATCAGTGGAGGAATGTTTTAAGTGACCACAATCCTCCGCTGGAAAACTGGGACAGAAAGTGAGCCTGTGGATGGATGGATGTTCTAAATTAATGGCTAGTTTTAATTGGCTTGCAGTCACTTTGCCTAGCTTGCTCTGCATGATCTTCCAGACCGAGGTCTGTTATTCTCATTGAGACCTCTGCAGTGCCTTTCTGCCTTTCCCTCACCCCCTCAGCCTGAGCCTCCGTTCTGCCCCTTTCTCCCTTCTTATTGTTTGCTCCACGACTGCTCCACCCCCCAAAGGAACAAAAGATGTCATAATTCTGTCGTGCCCCGACGGAGGAGGAAATGGTCCAGAACGACCCCCTTTGTGCTCCGGAGCCAGGTTGGAGTGTGGAGAGCCGTGTGTGTTTGCGTTTGCTGTGGTAGCCGACTGTGCGGCATGGCAGAGCTTCAGAGATGAATAACACTTTCCAGGGGAGATGATTCTCTTTTCCCTTCGGTGGAGACTCCTGCTGAGGTAACAAAATAGAGAGGGTACTGCCTGAATTGTGCCTCTTTCAGAACACAATGATTAAGGAGTGGGACCCGTGTACCATAGGAGGAGGCTGTTTCATGGGTAGAAGATGGTGCAGCAAGCTCCTTTCACAGGTGATAGATGGTGCCAATGAGGAAACCCAAGTAAGATCATATATTTAAGGTTTGTCTGGACACGGAGGTGCCAACAGCCCCTCCTGAGAGCTTGTTCATCAAGGTTACTGCAGCCCGTGGTACCGCAACATCACAGCTCCTTTGTAGAGCATCCATTGCAATGTCAGGTAGCAGGTCACCATGGAAATGGTGTTCGGCCGGTCCACGGTGACTACATCAGGAGGTCTCAGGCACCAGCGGGCAGTCGGGGACAGAAGCTACCAAAGAGACAACACAGCTACGTCGTGTATCTGACAGGTCTGTCGCTGGGTTCTTTAAGGCTCCGTGTCCAGAGTCTGTATGTTCTTCACAGAAGCCTTTGAGGCTAAGTTTTTAAATTACCACTTACATTCAGAGCCTCCATCCACTAAGTCAGAATCCTAGGCACCACCGTTAGATCAAAGTCATGTCTTTACTTCATTCAAGTTAGTAGTAGGAAACTGGCTTAAAATGCGATTGGGTGACAGACATGTAAACCCAATCTTGGGCTCCAGTTTTCTCTGGGCTGTGGTTTAAGAGCAATTAGAGTGGACTTGGTAGAGAGGGTTGCTGTGTGTCCACGTTATTCACTGTGGGCCTTTCATCCGTGAAAAGAATCTTTATATCTACCACATAGTCAAAGAGATTAATAAAACAATTATTGCTGTTTTAATTATCCTAGTGATTTATTATTATTACCGCAAATATTATCATTGGAAAGACAGACATTTTGAGGCTTCCTGAGCAGTGGCATCATTGTAGGTCTGCATTTCCTATATACAAGGGGATATTTACTAAGACAGGACGTTTGTTTAATGTCTCTTCCAAGGTAGCAAATTCTGCCCGATTTTCCAAGAAAACACGCTTACCACTTCTGTATTACTGAAACAAATTTGAATACGTCCTTCTCCTTTATGACCCAAATCACAACAGCAAGTCTAGAAGGAGAATTGCTAATGTTTTCATAATGAGAAGTGGCAGATGTTGACAGATCCATTTGGATAAACCTTTTGACAGAGCAGCCCAAAGGTACTAGATAATGGTGTCATTGAACCGGAATGTGGACGAGAGTTGATGAAAACTGATCATGTGATGAAGGAGGGAGAACATGCAGTTGGCAGTGGTGGGGGTGCGTGATGTAGCTTCCCTACGCAAGGGGTGTCAAAGAAGGCCGACTGTATTTTGACTCCCATGAGCCTTAGCGGCTATTCTGTTGGTTAACCAGCATGCACACCGGCATGACCAAAGACAGAGATCATGTAAAGTGTGTGAAATTAAAAACATTATCTCTGTTAGCATTTATGACACAGGACCGAAAAACGCATCCTCAGAGACCTTCACCTCTGTAATTTATAATGTGTCCTCCCACAAATAACAGCATAAACCTGTTTTCATAAAATGCATCCATATCAAAACATGCTTAAGGCAAATAATTTATGGATCGCCACAGTTTTCTGTCGATGCATGCATGCCCAGTGTAGGTGAACCTCTATGCCATGCGCGTATTAAGTCACTCCAGACGAGGTGGAGATACTTTTGTAAACGATGCAAAAATGCTAGTGTTTACATTTTGAAATATGAATGCAGCCGTAAAGATCAATACTTGTCTGCTGATACTTCCTCTGATCTGCCGAAGGCCATTAATAAACATTCTGATTCAGAATGACCGAGGTGCCAGATGATCCTGTGACCCTAGACCACCTTTGGAATGTACATCCTTTTCTATATAAAGGAAGTAAAGAGCAGGAAGGATTTCACCCCAGTTCAGGGTGAGAAGACCTGTCACTCACTGAGTGTCACTCTCTGTCGTTTCCCCTGTCGGCTCTACAGACATGCACCATAAATTATTTATTATTTATTTTCCAAGCTTAGCGACCACACCCCTAAAATTCATAGAAATCAGTATATGCGGTAATCTGCTTTATGAGCAGTTGCTTGTTTTCATTTATAAAATGGGTGCAACTTCCTACCTCTTTCCAAAATGACTCTCCATCTTGACAGGCTCCTTTTGCTCTGGTTGTCGGTTCTGCTCGCCACTCATGACATGTGATGGCGTTCCTAGATGATCTCGCGGGCACTTGCAGTCTGGTTGTAAACCGTGCTCCGCTTACAGACTTGATATTACTGGGGAGGAGGTGAGAAGAGCTGGACTTTATTAAAAGTCTGAAACAATGTTGTTTTTTGTGTGCTTTTCGTTTTGTGAATAAAGCTGAACTTTGGATGCCCATCCATCAACCATGATCTTTTAAGTAATGCAAGATTGCTTTCAGCCTGAAGCCTGTCCCAGGAAACACTGGGTAGGTTGCAGGGGTCTCTCTGGGTGGGATGGCATTCAGTGCTTGTGGTTCTTGTTTTCAAGAGCATCTAAGCTGGCAGGTTTACATGTTAAAACTTGGCACTCGTTACTGGGGTATTCAAGACAGCTGACAAGCTAGTAGACATTACGATATAATCAAAAATCAAGTTCAGTCAGGTCTGATTCAATCAGGTCAAGATCTCCATTGATCGCTGAGGACTGTGAAAACATGTGGCAAAGATCAGCCTGGTACCTTTAATTATCCAGAAACAGGTCAACTGTGGTATCTCGTAAAACAAACCCCCGAAGGGATGGTAAGGTCCCTGCTGGTGCGGAGAGTCGTGCGGTGGGAAACGAGGTTCTGTACATGTTCCAAGCAGAATAAGAAAGATGTGGGGTGGTGGGATAGATTAGTGGAATGGGATGCTAATTAGTAGTAATCGGACAAATGAGGCTTCAGAACCCGTGGTGGGTAGAAGTATCCTGAGCTAAGTAATCAATGCTGGTGCTACATGAAGATATAAAACCCATGGTGGGTGGGAGTTTCTCAATCAACCAATAAAAGCTGGTGCTAACACTGAAAATGAAATTGACATCATTAAGGTCAAACATATGATTATTCATGCTATCTTTCTGCCTAAATTACACCATGAATTATAACTGTATCATGGCACAGCTGTCTTTTATATATGCTGGAAATAGAATCCTTATATTAGATCAGTGACCGCTGCATTGTTGGAAATGGTGTAACTGTAGTCAGTTCGAAACCCAGTGCAGAGGCCATGTTCAGTGACTGCACAAGTAACCTTACAAAGAGTTTCAGTCTAGTTTAATTAGTGCAATGGTGCCTTCTACAGAGTTAGCACATATAAATTATGTAACCATTAAAGTTACAGCATTTTGATGCCTCTGTGATTCCAGTTTTCAAAGCAGAAAACATGCAGAAGTCCTCATTTTCCTGGTAAAGTTCGTTGGCAGTGCGTCTGGCACTTTAAAATGGCATCAACTTAGCAAATTAAAAATGGAGGGGATACTCTGACAGCTGTCACTGTCCAGAGCCCAAGGAGCCTCGATACACTTCCAGACAAGCTGTTCAAAATAATCAGCATTTGACGGTATTAATTAAACACAAGTTTGGGGACACTCAGAGGCCCTCACTCGTTAGTGTGTCCCCATGATGCCTCGCAGAAGTCTACCGGGTGGTTTCCCTCGGTGTCTAAACCGGCTGTGCGGGAGACTGACACATTTCAAAATGGTTTAAATCAGATAGATAGGTGTATGTTTTAGTTTTCACTTTGGGAAAGGGAGATGTGACAGTTCGACTGTACTTTTCAGCTAAACTATAGACACCTGAACTAGAAGATGGGGACTTTGTAGTGTTCTGTATCAACACAAATGAACCTATCACAGACATGCTGGCTTTGAGGTCTCCCATCTCTAGCTCAAGCCACCACGGCCTTAATCCATGTCCCCACTCCAAATCCAGGTACCTAATGACCATGTGACACAAATAACCAGATAAAATGCCTGTTGCAGACAAAACCGACTTTTTTACTTTATGGAAATATTGTCAACTTTTCAAATACCATTAACAGAGGTAGACATAAGTGGCACTCAAGTACGCATTCACAGCAAAATAATTATAATGCTCTGGGTTTTTCTGTCATGAAAATGAGTAACTATTTGACATTACGGATGTCGAACACATAAGACGTATTTCATTTTTTCGAGTGATGTAAGTGATTTTTGCCACAACTGTGCATTTGCATACCACTTGTGTACTTTTTACACCTGACGAGGGTCCAAGTTTGATATCCGCATACATGATTTGATTTTTAACCATATGAGGCACACAATAACATGCTGTCTTCCCTGACAGAAAATCAATTGAATAAATGTTTACTGTTGTACACGTTTTCCTTCAGAAATGGTGTCCTTATGGATCAGCAAACTCTATATCAATATTAGTGTTCCATTTCTTAATACAGAAATATTTACAAAACATAATGCACTGCAATCAGCAA
Source organism: Gymnarchus niloticus (assembly GCA_009936485.2). Lineage (NCBI taxonomy): Eukaryota > Metazoa > Chordata > Actinopteri > Osteoglossiformes > Gymnarchidae > Gymnarchus > Gymnarchus niloticus. The sequence continues at coordinate 4,984,771 of JAACJT020000064.1, read as the reverse complement.
TTCCAGTGATGATACCTCTGTCAGAATTCATTTAGGAGAAAAAAAATGTTTCCTTGCTTTCACAAATAATGCCAGATTTAATTTGGCTGGCTCTCTGCTTCCAGGAGAATCATAGGAGCTGAGGCTTTTCCTGAGACACTCACTGGACAGATAGGATAACGTGTGGTCATGCTTGGTTTGGACATTCATCTTAAGTGCAGATCGATGGAACATGAGACAGAAGGAAAAAGATTATTGTCAATCATCCTGTCTGATGTTTTATAGCACTATGGTAACAGTTCAACTGTTGACTATGGAAGATTCAGAATATAAACTAAATCATCTGACATAGGGTACAGATTATCGGGCAGTGGTGTTCCGCATTTTAGGATTTATAGGAATTTGACAGGGCCAACACAACACCAAAATCGAGTGGTACTTTTTTAATGACCAAAAATACATAAAGTTTGAGCGTGTATGTCTGTGTGTGAATAAATAACAGAAACTGAAAAAGCAGTCAGGGCATTCACCACAGCTGAATCACTTTTACAGAGTGGGCTGATAAAAGACATTAGTTTATACCTTCAGTAATGAACAATGAGGGACACGTGAGCCTGAATCAGTGCAGGCAGCCACAGTCACATGACCGTCCATTCAGACTAGGACACGCCCTTTCTTCCTCACTGTAAAACAAAGCACTTTGCCCAGGCTACCCTGATAAGATTTCAAAGTGATTCCTCAAAATATCTGTACTGCTCAGTACCTCACCATATCGGGAGCAAAAACAGATAATGAGGCTTCTTTGGTGATGACAGTTGGGTGATTTGACACATGATGGGGCTCCAGGGGTACGGTGCCATAATAAATATGTGATTGGATAAGGACAGCAGGAAAACAGCAAGGAAAAACTGGGCCCAACTACATCCTTATGATAATGGAGAAAGTCAGCAGATTCTACCACAGCACAGAGGCCTGCCTACATCCTTATGATAATGTTAAAAGTCAGCAGATTCTACCACAGCACAGAGGCCTGCCTACATCCTTATGATAATGTTAAAAGTCAGCAGATTCTACTATTGCAGAAAAGCCTGCCTACATCGTTATGATAATGTAGAAAGTCAGCAGATTCTACTACTGCAGAAAAGCCTGCCTACAACCTTGTTTACAGAATTGAACTATCAAATTACCAGTGTCTGCTAAAAAAAAAAATCAAATTCAAATCGAACTGTTACCAGCAACAAGAGGAGTTGAGTGGCAGGATGGAGAAGTTACTATTAACAGTGCTGTGGACCATCCATTCCTGATAAATACCCACTCAGCCCGGTTCCATTAAATACAAGCCGACGTCTTCTACTCCTGTGGCAATGGCTGGAGATGGGAGACTGCGATTGGGCAAAAGCGGCTGGCTGGAAACCCGAGTTATCAAACCGAGATTAATGTGAGAGACATCCGGGCAAGAGCATGATTTATGTGGTGGCGAGTGGCATTTGTGGCCCCGTTCGCTGCCAGGAAGCGGCCCGCATACATCAGTTTCGCTCCTCTCTCTCACGTCTCCCAGCTTCTGAGGACTTTCAGCCGACTTGGAGTGATGCAGCTCTCTGCTGGAATTCAGGCATTACAAGCAATTCACCTGGAGCAGCAGACTGGGAGAATTCAGAAAGGGTGGCATCATTTATATTAACATGGGGGGGACAAATCTATCTCATTTTAATTAAGATGTTTAGGCAGGAACGTTTCTCCACCTTCAAATAATCCTCTTGCATTTTAAGCAGTTCTCATATGCTGCTGACAAAATGAGAAGGAAGCTTGAGCAGAAACGTTTCCGGGCAACATAAGCAGATGTGAGGCTGTGCCGGTACAAAAGCACATCCCATAATTCCTCTACGTGCCTCTGGACAATTGCTCCGTTGCCATTCCTTGGTCACTGCACTTCCTGTTTAAAAGTTTCATATGTGACCTAAGCAGTATTTTAAATATCAAACGTGGAATGCAGACACAAACAGAACTTCAGTGTATTTACACATCCATTCATCCATCCATCTTCCATAGTGCTTATCCAGTCCAGGGTCACAGTGCATATTTACAGCGCATAACAATTATTTAAGTTTATATTTGGATACAGCCAACAATTTTCATTCCTCTTCAACTCCCAGAATACAGATATACTTGCATTTGTTTTTCTTTATGATAAACTTGCCTGTGAGAGACGAGTAGAGTTTTATGAGTTACTGAAGGCCTCATCCCAGATCCAAAGGTATAGTTTTACCTGTGGAATGCCTGTCACATGACCCAGTGAAAAAAAGAAAAAAAAAATTAAAATTCTTATTGGGGGTGTCATCTGCCGGAGTGCAGAGGCCGCAAGGTCATGGCTGCTGACAATGAAGGTTGGCATCAATGGGTATTTCTGTCGTAATTCCTAATGTAAAGTGCAGGTACTGCAGTTTCTGCTTGCGGGAAAGTAGTGTTTCTCTCCTGCTGCTCTGCGAGGCATTGGCATGTGCAGACTGAGATATGACGGTTACGTTTTTGAAGCTCGTGGATATGGTATGATTTCCATGTCTCTCTCATGAAGAATGACTATGGCGAGAGGTGGAAGACCTGAAAGATGATAGAAGTTTGGCAGGCCTTGTGGCTGATATTAGTGGTGTGGATGCAGGGGGGACAGAATCTTGCTGGGAAAAAAAAATATATGGCTTGGACAGAGGAGAAGCTAGACTGTATGTGAGGTGTCCAACTGGGATTTTTCTTTGCCAATGGAAATGTCAGCATCTGCATGCAGAGAAATTTCCTGAGAGAACTGACCACCTCAGTCTTGCAAAGCCCACGCACATCGAAACTTAGTACACGTGCCTTAGTCAAATCCTTCTGCACACATATGCAATGAACTACTTCACTGACAATTCTTCAATAACCTGTTTACATAGCTGGAGAAAAGCAGATCAAATAAGGGTACAACAGAATGGCCCATCTGGGGAGCAGCCTTCAATTCGCTGTTGTTTGCTGCAAGAACTGAGCCTTGATTATCGCCTGTGAATATGCTAATCAGTCATTTAAAGATTGAAATGAATGCAATAACAAAACTAAAGGGTTCTGTTACCTTGTAATTGCTTGGAAACATCTAATCACTGCATGTCATTACAGGTCAAGACAGGTCCCATGAGATCTGAGGCAGTCCTTAATAACTTTTACTTCTGTCATTCCGTCTGGTTCTTCAGTCATTTAATGATTGTAACATTGGAGAAAATACTATTGTATTGTGATATTTACATGGAAAGTGCCCCCTGCCCATAATTTTCCATTTCCCATGAACCTTTGGTGCTGTGATTAAGTGTTTTATTATGGTGTAATAATCACGTCATTACATGAATTTCCTCCAACCATGCCAACTATAAACTAACTCATATTCTAGGAAATACATTTCTAATTTTATCGCCAAAAGAAAACAAACTAAAAAACACTATGGTTTAGATTCCTACGCAGTGGAATGACGCAGTGGTCACCATACAGTTATTAACATCTATCTATCTATCTGTCTGTAGATCTAGATGTTTAAAAAAGAAGAATGAGGGAATATCTTTCATTCCATCAGAACACAAGTCTTTATGCTCATACGCAAATAAGTGCATACATGCCATAAATGCATACATATACAAATGGAACTGCTTTTTGTAAATGCCACACGTCTATTCTGAGTGGTTTAATATTCCATCTGACAACTGGGTGACAAGCTGACAAATTATTATTGAAATTATAATATTTACGTTCATGGCTGAATAACAGTAATGATATTAAGCCACACGGTTGACGAAAAACCAATTTCACGCTGAGGGGATGGATGACAAGGTGGGGCTGGGACCTCAGCCATCACACCTGCGTTGTCGGGGTGTTTAGAGGCTACGCCTGTCGTTACCATGGAGAAGAGGCTGGGCCTAACCCGAGAAAAACGACAGTACTCTAAGAATGTCACAGTCGTCGTTGTGGTCGTTGCAGCAGGTCTGCAAGAAAAAGCTGTGAAAAGATGGTGTCATTCCTGAATAGGCATCATCATGAAAGGCTAGGATGTTGCTTCATGGCTTAGGAGGTCCACCTCCAGTCTCTCGTGGCCCCGCTCCCCACAAAGTGCTAAAGGCAAACATGCTGACATCCAACCAGAAATAGTCTGGCCACAATAATATGCGCTGAGCTCCATGGTCGTTGCAGTTAGGCAACATTTCAAATCAAATATAATTTATGAGGCATGTTTTCTGACTCAAAGAATAGGGCCAACAAGCAAACAAGCATAAACACATGAAAATAAACAGGACAAAAGGGTAAATGTGTCTTTAACAATGCGAAAAGATGAGAAATGGGAGAAAGCTTTGAAACATGCTCCATTTCACCTAAATGGAACCAAATGTCACATAAACATGTGCTAATTTTAGATTAGAAGAGATATTCTGCCAACAACCAACTGGCTTGGTAGCATGTCATTAATCTGTCAAATTATCTATTAAAAAGCTATACTTACCACTTGGCAGCGAATAGCTGGAGGTTTGCATCACAGAGGACTAAAATAAAGTTGTTTACTGTCTGTCTGCTTGTTCCCAGCTTCTGTTCTCTGTAACGTGTGTGTTTTTCATAGAAGAAAGAGCCGTGTCTAGGGCAACAAAGTGAATGCTTCTATTAATGAGAATTTTTGTTTTTGTTCTTGTTGACCTTTCATTTCCCCTCCCCCCCAAAAGGAGTGATAAGACAGATGGACAGAAAGACAGGAGGACATAAGAACATGGAGTCAGGAAGATGAAACAATAGAGTGACAGAAGGATAGGAAGACTGGAGGGCAGGGTGACAGATGGACCCATGGAAAGGCAATGGGAGACAGACAGAAGGACTGGAAAGTTTGTGAAGTGGTGTGTATGTCTGTGTGTCTGTTTATGTTTCTAAGTGTGTGTCTGTGTGTGTGTGCGCATGTCCTTGTGTGTGTCTCTGTATGTATGCGTGTTTATGTGTGTGTAAACCCACTTGCTAGACAAACACTGTGCTCCCCTTGGTTCTCTATTCACTGCCCCCTCAGGCAGCCCCCTAGCCTCCTACCTCCAAAGCTGATCTATGGGGATGGTGGGTTGGCTTTGCAAGGTAGGAGTTTGTGCCCATGTCTAGAAATCTGCAGGATTGGACCTCTTATCTCACCAAGTGAACATATCACTGCTCGACCTTTGAGCGAAGCCCTTAACACCGTAAACTCCTCAAGGTCCACTGGATAAATCTCTGAACCCAAGCTTTGTTCTCACCCATGTGTCTGTCTCGCATGAAGAGCATGATGGGATATGTAAAACCTAAAGAACTGCAATGTAATTTAATTTCACCTTGAAACAGTAACACGATGCTCAGAGCTCAAGAAATGGACTGAGACAGCATCGCAGACTGAGACGTAAACAAGGTGATCATTAACAGTGAACGCCTGGTCTACCCTCTACTTCAGCACAGACCACAAACCCAGGAGGTCAGCTCTTCATGGTCATCATTTTGGTTCAGAGTTTTTTTTTTAGGATTTATTAGGAGCTCCAACCAGCATAAAAACGCAGTGCATCATGACTGCCAGGTATTTGTAAATCCCACCAATGTACCCTTCTTCAGTCCTCTGCCTCATCTGCATATTCCTCCAGGTTGACCGAGGGGAGTGCCCACTGTTGCGGTGAGCCCCTACAGAGGATCTGTGCACGTTTTGCTGACCATCAGAGGATGATTAAATGCTTAATCATCCGCTCCCCTTTCCCTGTTGAAAAAAAGAGGTTAATCAAATGGTCCCTCTGCATCAGGGTAACAAAAACCAGCAGTGAATTAGCTGAGTAATACCATTTCTCTCTCTCACTTACTGTCATGTTAAAGCACTTAATTTTGCCATGCCAACCACGTTGAAACAATAACCCTGACATGATGTATTGCCACTCTTCTGCTCCATAAGTGTCCATTTCAACAAGGAGCCAGCAGCCTCTGAAAAAAATAAGTTATCTGACGGTTGGGTTGGACATAACCTACAGAAGATTTAGTTTTGCTAATGATGGCATTTCCCAGCCTTCATCCCTTTGGCAAAACCATTATAGCCTTAATTGCAGTTATCTGCTGTGTATGATTTTGAGAGGCTATATACAGATGTATCTTTGGTTCCATGACCGTGGGGAATTTACGTGTAATGGGCTGTCCTTTAACACGACACCAAAACGTGCAAATCTCCGAAATGAAATGGACTTCCTGGAAAGCCAAAAAACACCTGAGCAATTGACTAAGGTAGTAGAAGAACTAAAAATATCATTTTCAATTTTATATCATTGGTAATTTACATATGTTAAGCAAGGGATAAACGATTTAATTTGCATTCAGTTTTAATTTTAAGTAAATACTTAGTAGAAGAATTAAGTTAAATAAGATAGAATTACCTATTAAAACATGCATTCATGTTAATGTAATAAGTTATTGAATCATCTGCCAACGGTGGTGAGAAATAGTATTTTTTTTTATTGTGGATGACTTTACTGCTCAGAACCATGCAGCCATCAGTAAGATCTGACAGCTCCAAAAGAAGTTGTTCTCCATTCATCAAGCACCTCCTCTTGTCCTTACATAAGGACCCCAAGGGTGAGTTTGGTGTGGTTGGCATTAATGGAGCTTCCTTGACAGCAAGGCCACCATACATCTGATGGGACTTGACACCTCCGCACTTGTCACACCTGAATTGACTTACCAGGAACTCTGAAACTTGGGCATCTAATGACCTTGTAGGGCACAATGCTCACCAGTTCATCTGCAGGTATACCGACTGCTTCTAACTTTTGTTTTTCCTAGAATTCTGCATTACACTCCTACTCTAAAAGTCCTGGAGAATAACATCAGTTGGAAGCTCCACCAGGGCAGGACGCCATCATTTAACTTTTGTCCCCAATTCACCCGAACTGCAGGTCTTCAGATGTGCAGAGAAGCATAAAGTTCCTGGAGAAAAAAACAAAAAACAAAAAAAAAGAAACGGAAATAGAGAAGATGTTGCAGAGTTCACTCACGGTGAGCTGAGGCCACATTCAGACTGGCAACCCCGAAGGTGTCAGGAACCCCTAGAGTGCCATCATACCACCCACAGCAAATTCAATTTTTGTGACAGCAATGCCACTGTAATCACCTCTTCCAGGCTTCAGTTCCAGATAGCTATACGCCATGAAGATGCTGTAATCCATGGCAATTGTCTGCGTTGGCTTTTTGAGGTGAGTTTTTAGACGTCTTCAGATAGTCTCCTCAGCACAGCCCATATGGGGTGGGATTGACTTTTTCTGCATGTCGTCTTAGTAAAAACCCTCTAAATATGGAAGCTGTGAGGGGTAATGGGACACTGAGTCGGGACTCCCATGTTATTACATGTTGGAAAAGGAAACCTGTGGGAGACCTTTCATCACATGCATCTGAAGTCACAGCTCGATCAATCTGAGAAACGTTTTGCTTGTCCTGACTGCATCCAAGTACAACGTCAAACCCTGACACTTCATGCATTGCAGATGCTCTAATCAGTCCGGAGCCCCATGAATGCCACAGAGGTTCTAAGCGACAGACATCCGATTTCACAGACCATTAAATAGACACGTAAATCTGAACTGCATTCTGAGGCAAACGGCCCTTGGCAGATTCTTTTTTGACAGAGCGGAAGTGAAATGTCCTATTACTCGTCCGCCTGTGACAAGAGCGATTGCGTGTTTGGATAATAAGGGGCTGTGAAGGACTCAGGGTGCTGGGGGGAGGGGGGGGGTGTGGGTGAATTTTGCCATGTCACAATCAGAGGATGTCTGCCTACTCTCGCTCACCTGCCTGCTCTCTTGCTGTTTCTAATCATCTCAGGTTTTAATGCCCCCGCCTTGGCAATCCCCCGTGTGTACTGTCTGATAAGAGACGGTCAAATCCGCTTTAGCTCCCTCGGGCCGTCCTCATTTTCCTCATCTTATTTCCTCATATTCAGCGCAGGAGTGTGCCTCGGATGCGCCACGCCTGTTTGTGCGACTGCGTATGCGTGGATTTGCGAGTCGGCAGCCGGCACACCAACCCCGTGCTTGTGCTGTCTCTCGGCCTTAATCGGAAAAGTCTGCAACGAGCAAAAGGAAAAGTCTAATCACTTTTTTAAAGTAGGACCTTTAAGAGAGCTGTTTGTATGAAATGTATATGAATTGCACACAGCAATAGTGGAATTTCCAGAGCGTAAAAAAGACTTTCATGGGGACCATAAAACGACGTGTGTATTAAAGCACGCTGCCTGGCTGCTTACAGATCTGTATTTTCCGAGTTTGCCTGCCTGCAGACCTTCCTTGTCTAACTTGTCTCAAGATAAGTGTGTGATCCCTTCCCTGCAAGGGCAATAAGATACATTTTGTCAGCCTCATGCTAGTTGTGGCTGTTTGAATGAACATGCTCAAAGCCACTTGAGACGGACACTTGACTTCGAAGCTAAACTGGCAGCAAGGATTTAATAACAAGGACTCTGATTGGAAGCTGCTGGAACTGGTGATGTGAATTTTAGCCCAACTGGCTCACACAGGACAGACATTAATGGTCAAGTAAAGCCAAATTAACTGTACACAGTAATCCAACTATGTCTCTCCCACTGCCATTCAGGCACCATCATCCACCACTTTCTCGTTCTCTGTGACTCCCAGTAGTGCACTGTCACACCTCTGATAAGGACTGACAAGAACTGTTTCATTTAAGTGATTTGTAAATGGCACAGGCAGTACCAGACATAGCTAATAATGAACAAAAGTGTTCCCCAGCCACTTGTGACATCCCTGGGTCGTCACACACACTGTGGGAGGAACCTTACCCAGCTATACCAAAGTTATTGAAGGGAGGTATTACTGGATCATCATCATCAGGCGATTAACTCCTCCTTTTAACAGCCAGGCAATGAGTCAGGGAAAGGTAATCGCCACTGGAAGTATCCCTGACCGGTTTTAGCTGTAATGCCTTTATGCTCAAGGGGTGGTCAAGGTTTTCAATCCAAACCATTCTTGTGTTTTAATTGGCCTTTAGTGCCGAGTCAAACTCTGCTGTTCCACTGAGTATCACCAAGTGTCCCACCTTGGATGGCTGGATCCGAACTGACCTTCTAGCATTCGCCACCATAGGTAGCGTACGCTTGGATGAATCAGATTGCAGATGGGATCAATTTTAGTCCATCCTTCAACAGAGGTTTTGAAGCCTCACTTGTCCCATCGCTAACTTAATGCCCACTCGTCCACCAAAAAGCTGACATACAGTACCATGCAAAAGCCCTGAGCCACCCCATCATTTCTTTATATTCTTCTAGGAAAATGAGACAATAGGCATGGTGATTTATTGCAACATCATCTGATCATATGTAATCATCTGCATGTTTCTTCACTGGTTCATGTGCTAAGTTAGATGGCTTTGTTACACTTCAATGATTCATACGTAGGACACTGTGGCTTAACAAACAAAGAACATTCTTCTGAAACTGGTCAGGTACAGAGAGTGGACTGAAAATGAGAGCCAAAAACTTGGAAAGTCCTTCAGGAAGCCTGGAGAACTATTCCTCGAGACTACATTAAAAAAATACAAGAAAGTCTGGCTCTTGGGAAGGATATGAAGAAATGAAGTGTGGCTCAAGACTTTTGCACAGTACTGTATAGTGTCTGTCTTTGTAACATTAGTAACATTAACCAGAGTTTTATTTTTGCTTTGAGAAACTAAATGTAGACCTGTAACCTAAACTTAGAAAGGAGAAACATACTTTGCATTCCACAAAAATTTCAAGCATTGACTGCAAGGTCGTTTTTGCCTGTGACATCAGTGCTTTTCACATCCACCTTTTGCTTAAATCCAACTGAGAAGAGACTTCCTGCAGTGTTTCATAAGGCTGTGGTGTGTTCCTCTGCAGCTTTTTAACCATTCCTCCATGGAGAATTTCACCAGAGGAAAATTCCTGCTTTCTTCTGTTTAAACCACAAACGTTAGATCTCCTTGCAGTCTGGAGACTGCGGCTCCCACGTAAAAGCATTTTGTCCACTAAACCACTTTTAGCAAGCTTCCATGCATGGTTTGGGTTGTTCTTATGCTCTAATATGTATATCCAACCATATTATGGCTGATGAAGGAAGACTTCTTGAGTAAAATATCCTGGTAAAATGCTGAATTCGCTTGAGTTCCCTCAGTTCAAATTAGGGCAAAAGAAGATGGAAAGATGCAAATTACCACCATGCATGACGTGTTGCTCAACACTTGACTCACGTTTTAAGCACCAAATATGGCACTGGACAGCCAGTCTGTTGAGATTAATCTCTATTTTCGTCCATCACATTTGTCTTTGACGTACAGACCGTCCAATCCATAGCATATGCACAGAACCTGGGACAAGGATTCCTCTTTGTAACTATGCTCTGAACTCAGTATTCAAGCAGTCAGATTCGGCATCAAAGAGACAGTTTTTGAAATGTCAGATTCTGAAGATACTGGGCTGCCATGGAAATCGAACCCTTTAAACCACTCCTCATAGCACCCACTACCAATATTCTCTTGCATCCTGCTCTTAGAAAAACAGCAACTATCGCTGGAATATAGCCTATAGGGGAACCCCGGCTCTCATTTCGTCGGGATATTTTTAAAGCATTCATACAACGTTTGCAAAGCAAACTTTTGCCTGCACTTCAGGGTGGCGAATTATCCTGAAAGATTTTATTGCCACTGTCTGACTTCCTTTAACATCTGACTGGAATGAGTAAATGAAAGCACTCGGTGCCACAAAACCACCTACAGAAGGACAACACAGAATTATTACTTGTTTTCTTTTGCATGTAGCCACCTGCTTGTCAAGCTGTAGATGATTTTTATGGCAGTGTTTTAGAAATATCACAATTTCTCAAACACAAAGAATATTGCTGTGTTCGGAGATGTTTCCGTTATAGAGCAGCTTATTTTCCACATATCTGAACAAAAATACCCAGATTTTCTTTTGAAAGTTGTCTTTTTCTTTGGCAGATTAAGGTTGTTAGTTAAATGACTGACTACAACTACAAGTAACTGAAGTCTAATTATAATTCAACACCTCATGCTGTGATGAAGTGAGATGAGAAATGAGGGCCTGACCTTTATTAATGCTTAAGTTATCTGACTGACGCTATGAATCAACGAGTAATAAGTTTTGTTATGAGGGAAAAGAGAGGAAGTGCTTATTATGGTTAAAGCAGGACATGTTTATTACACATGAATACTGTACGTGAAGTGTTTTGCAACACTCAACAAATAAAGTACTGTCAGTGGAACAAGTAATAAATTATGATATAGAGCAACTACAAAGATATAAGGTTCCTGTTCTTATTTTTTGTATGGTTTTTATTTCAAAAACAAGCAGGTAGCATACAAGTGGAGTTGTGCCCTCTACATAACACTCTAGAAGCTTTTCGCTCTTTTGTCAGCAATTACCACAGACATACGGTCAACTGCAGAAATATTGGAAAAAAGTGAAAAACATTAATATAATAGATAATACATACAACATTCTAATATTCCTCATGTTTGTAGAAATTGTCTATTTTCTTAATAAAATCAGTTCTAGCAAAAGTGTTATATCTTCAGAATAGTCTATCTTGTCAAAAACATAAGTGGCAAAATTATTGGCACCCTAGAAGAATACTATAAATACAAAACTTGCATCTTTGGGGAAAAAATGTTTCTTGATATTGCCTTAGGTGTCTATGAACTTTTGGTGTCTAGGAACTGTTGTCTATGGCCATTTCCTGTTTCACTGGGGTGTAGATATGAGATAACACACGTAAAAATCCTTTTGACATCCATCAACATGGGTAAAACCAAAGAGCTCAACTCAAATGAGGAAAAACAAACAAAACGAAGAAGTTATTGAGCTGCATAGATTGGGGAATGGCTACAAAAAATAGGTATTCAACCAAAATTACCAATAAGCACAATCAGGGCCATAATAAAGAAGGGTGAAAAGCATGGAACTGTTGAAAATATGCCAGGAAGGGGACGCATCTGCATACTGCCCCCACACTCAGTGATGAGGATGCTAAGAGAGCCAAAGAGGAGCCCAAATATCAGTTTCACAACTGCAAAATATAGTTGAATCTTAGGGATTCACCGTTCCAAAGTCAACTGTGAAACAACGCCTCCATGACCAGAAGCTTTATGGACGAGTGGCACGAAAGAAGCCTCTCCTGAGTCCAAGACACAAATCCCAGCGTCTCAACTTTGGCAAGTGAAACAATCTATTGTATTTACGCACATGACAATCATTTATCATTTGCTACGAGTAGATGTCCTGATCTATATTCGGCCACCAAAAATTGCTTCTTGACGGAGCCACAGGCAAATACAAGACAAGTCTATGGAAAACTGTGGATCAAAATGGGTCAACACTGTCAGATGATAATTGAGACTCTGCAATTTAGAAATTGGCAGCATGCAGACCAATTTCAGGTTTTATCTTTCTGTAACAGCTCAGTTTTAAGGCTTAATCAGCATAGACAGATTGGGTATAAATTTTCCATAGTATGTCAACAAAGCTGAAAAAAAGCTCAATTCCGTAACATCCCTTCGGACGGGAGCCTCTACTATGGCTTCCATCTTTTCTCTCAACGTACGAACTCCATCTCGATTAACTTTATGTCCCAGTTAAGTTTCACCTGGCTGCCAAAAAGCACACCTGCCTCGGTTGACTCTTATGCCTTGTTCCTGTAAGCATTTTAACACAATTTTAAACACTGCTCCAATGGTCCGCTTCCATCTAACCCGTAACCAGTATGTCATCAAGATAACATACTACCCTGGGAAGACCTCGCAAAAACCTGGTCCATTATTCTTTGGAAGATCACTGGAGAGCTAGCTACCCCATGTGGTAATTATTTGATTTGAAATAACCCCTTGTGTGTGTTGATAACCAAGTATGTCTTGGCAGAGTTATTCAGCTCCACAGGTTGGTAAGCCTGGGTAAGATCAAGTTTTGTGAATAACTGGCCACACTGGCCCTGTGTGTTGGGCAGTGGATACACTTCTACCTCTAACCTAAGGTTTATAGCCACCTTGTATTCACCACAAATGCAAACCTCTGTATTGTTTGCACCTTGAATCTTCCAAGTAATTGTATCGCTTCTGCACTATAGGTTCTTGGGCTAACATCACATGGCTGAAGTTTCCACTGTTTAAATCTATGGCTGTACAATTTTTTTTCTGATATCAAGCTCATGGCGGCACCTGTATCCAGCTCCATCCTAATTTTTATGTCATTGCGTCTTACCATGACCTGATAAGGTCTCACATACTCACAGTCACTTTTAGACATCAGTCCCCACTCTTTCTCAGTACCTTGCTTTGCTCTTGGCTGGAGGAAGGCTCCTTCTGCTGTTTTTGCAGGTGCCCCATCATACGGCAGGCTCGACATTCAAAGTCTTTGTACTTACACGACACAGCGGTGTGCCCTTCGTTTACATCAGCAACACTCTCCTGTTACATTATGGCACCCTTGCAATGCTTCAGCAGAGGGAACTTTCCAGCTCACTTGATCAGTTTTCACTACTGTTTGCTGGACCGTTTTAAGACTGCTGGTAGGGGATTCAAAATTATTTACAATGTCCATACATTTTACTGTTAATGTCATAAACGAGCTGGTCTAGCTATTCTTCTAGCTTTTCCCCGAACTCGCATGTAGCCGCAATCCCCTTCAATACTACCACATTGCTACCGTCTCTCCATTTAACTGCTTTTTAGCTCTAGATGTGTAGTGTTCACTCTGTATATCTTTCTTAGGTGTATAGATGTCTCTCGGCGCTTTCAAAATGTTAGCCACCGGCATTTGTGCGATCTTCTTCAGTGATATCAAGTCTTTTAGTAAGGAAAATGTCTTTGGTCCTAACACTGATAGAAATGCTGCTCGCTGTTTACCCGTCGCGATGCCGTTTACTTCCACGAATTGCGCAAACCGTTCTTCAAACGTGCTGAAACTTTCATTAAAGCACAAGCCTGTCTCGCTGCTGAATACCGCCATTCCTCTTCCCCCTTGTCCATGGCTATTTTAATACTTTTTTCTTGCGGCTAGCTGACTTACTACCTCGATAATTAACACTGTTTTAGTACATAAAATGTCGGTCACAGGTATCCCACCCTCGTCGCCAAGTCTGTCGCATCTTGCAGCACACAACAAATGAAGTACTGTCAGTGGAACAAGCAACCAGCTACACTACAGAGTAACCAAAAAACTATAAAGTTACAGTTTTTTTTTTTTTTTTTTTTTTTTTTTAGACGGTTTTTAATTTCAGAAACAAGCGAGTAGCATACAAACGAAATTATGCCCTCGGCATAACACTCTAGAAGTTTCTCGCGCTTTTGTAGGCTGTTACCACAGCCCTGTTTTGGCGGGCAGGGGAGAAACAACCAATCACCATCCATTTTATATTTACGGCCAATCAAACTGCCTAATACTACTAACACACCGCAGTATGGCTGTTTATTCGTAACAATGTATTGTTTATTTAAGAAAACCTTTTTCCAAAAACACACACTTATAAGGGTACTTTATTATACAGATATGTTCATTTACACTATTACATATTTAGATTGTACTTTGCTGAGAGGCACAAGTAATTCTCCAGGGATCTGCAGCTAATTGAAAGAAGGAAGCGGTTTTTAATACTTAAAAACTGCTAATATTTATAGTGGTATGAAATAAAGGCTTATATAGCTCTGACTCACTAATTGTTACTTTATTAATAGCCTGAGCAGTCTAAAACACAAAAAAGATCATAACTGCGGAACTGGGGACCTTTTGCAAACATTATAATCAGAGGCTGACACAAGCGCTGCACAAGTACCCATGCACGGCGAAATTATAGTGCGTTGAGTTGCACGTATCTTATCAGTTACCTCACGTGTAAAAATTAGACATCTTGTGTCATCAGCTTCCATAATGTAATATAGGTACGTATCGTTATGCGTACTTGCGAACCACTTATGACAACATCTGATTGTAATGTGTATCTCATATACAAATTCGCATCACGGAATCAAAATGGATGCTTCGCATAGCGTGTACTGTCGGAACTTCCGTGCATTTTTGTTACTATACGTGCCTGCAGAGCTCTTAAATATGGCCAGCAGCAGCAGCAGCAGCATTAATGAACCACTTCAATTAGAACCGTTTCATCCCATTATCTAGAAGTACAAACTGGCAAAGCATGCTGCAGTACTGGAAGTGTTTTAATTGGTTTAAATGGGGTTCACATTAGAGGGACAATTTAGACAAAAATCTTCTACTGGGTTCTGATGCTTAGTGCCCCATCATGAACTGATGGTGATTGGGCACCTCAGCCAGGAGTGATGGAGATCTGCCCTAAGACACCCAAGTATGCGTAGACAATATTACAGCTCTGGAGGACATGGGTATGTCTTAATATCATCCATGGGTTCATTCCCACATTATGCCGATGGGCTGAAAGGGCTGGTTTCAATCAAATAATAATGAGGATGCACGGCGGGAGGGTAGACCTGTAATGGAGACACAGACAGGACTCGAGTGCAGAGCAGAACTTGTTAATCATGAACAAAACAGACAGGGTCTAAACTGGAACAGACAAGATTTCCAAAACCAACAGGATCTCTGAAGACGTAATCGTGGTCACAGGTAAAAATGGTCAAAATCCAAAACAGGTGAATCAGAAAAGCAAGCAAATCCAAATCGAAACGCAAACAGAGGAGACAGAGAACTCACAGGGATCATACACAGGTAACCTATCGACGAATGAGCCAGTCAGTAATGGTGCAAAACGTCAGTACCTCACTGTGAGGTATGGGAGCTGGGGGAGTCTACTGGAATCACACATTGATAGCTGTACCATCTTATCTAGTCATGTTACAGAGCAGATTAGCTTGCCGTTAGTTTTCCCCTTTTCATCGGTCACTCCAAAGACCACTGGATGTTTATTAAAATTTTTGAGCATCAGAATGGCTGGAGTTTTCACACGAGCGAGATTTACATGAGCACAGTTAGTGAGAGGCAGTAAAAAATGACAACAAGCTCTAAACTGCAAATCTGGAAAAAATATCTGCTGAGCCAATGCAGTGTAGTGAGGGCGGCACAACTCTGGTGATTTACACAGTCGGAAGTTGAGTGTTTGGTACAGTGCGGTACCAGCCTGGGTCAAGTGTTCTGTACTGTATTTTACCAGCCTGGGTCGGGTGTTCTGTGTAGTATGGTTTCAACCTGGGTTGGATGTTCTGTTCATTGTGGTACCAGCCTCAGTGAGGTGTTCTTTACAGTGTGGTACCAACTGGGTCGGGTGTTCTGTACTGTGCAGTATCACTGTGAGTCAGGTGTTTCATACAGTATGGTACCTACTTCAGTCAGGTTTAATACTGTACAATATATGCTTGGTAGCTGTTCTGTATCGCAAAGAACATGACTCAGTAGATTTGAAGATTTGATGACTCTTTTAAGTTTTCTTTCTCAGACAAATTAAACATGCGCAGTATCATGTGGTCTTTGCAGTTGTGCCTCCTGCAGCCCCCAAGAATGTCTCCCTCATTAGCTACGCCGTGCCCCCCGTAACACTCACGTCACTTCATTACTCTGCAGCTCCCGCCCCGACCTCCAGACAATCAGCTCACTGCTGATTATGAATCCAAACGAAATCGTACCACCAGTGAGATAAATACCTCCTCCCTTCCGCTTAATTAAAGCAATAAGTGCAATCAGCTCCAATCTCCAGTCTCATGGACTCCGTCGTACATAATATGTTAGAGAAATCATATCATAACAACCCCAGCCCATTTTTTCCCGCAAGATTCAGATTTTTAAGCAACAAGTTCATTAAAAATAAAATTAAAACAGCATCAAACTAATCCTTAAAGTTACACTGAGAAGTAACTGGCTAGACTGACCCTGGGTCATTCAGTCCGTCATAAGGTCAGTTTAATGTTCATCTTTTAGTCTCATGCATGTCTTAAATATGGCAGATAGCCATTTAAAAGCAATTTTTAAAATTATTTTGGAACATTTTTAATACATCCCATTAATTAGAGTGGTAGGTAAGGACATTAATTACTGGCATTAAATCACACATACATTAAAATGTGGCCTGCACTTTTCAGATTTCTAAGATTCTGAACCTAAAGGTGGACCAGGGTCCCTAAACTTCAGGCTTCAGTTTCTTTGAAGTTTAAGCAGACGAAAGGATTATTTGATGGTTTTTTTCTTAATGCGACTGCTGATTCATGCAATCATATCTCATAGCATTTACCAGATAAGATGAAACTTTCATCTGAAGCAGCTTTAACTTCACCCATTCATACTGGACCAGAACAGCTCAGGTTAATTATACTGCTTACTGATGGGGCTCCCTTTGGAACCTGACCTGGCCTCCTTCACGTTGGGAGACGAAACCCTTGACTCCTCCGTTGGACCTCCCAGATTTGTGTGCATTTTACTTATTGTTTACCTCCAGGTTCCTTCACCTTTGTGACAGTAGGCAGCACCGCTACCTTTGGTGCGCCTGGCACTTCTGTACCATGTCGGTCACATGGCTGTCCGTCCCGCGTTCCCCAGAGCCTTAGCTGGGGGGGCCATCTTCTTTTCTCATCACAAATAACTGTAATCTGCCTTATCTACAGCTGCCATCCAGTTTCACGCTCAATCTTATCAAGCTGTAAGGCCTTTTTATAAAAGCCTCTAGGGATGTGGCCCCTGTCTGTGTCGGCTGTACAAAATGAATTGCAGAGACGGTGCTTATCAGCTCCCTGAAGTTCGGCGATGGTACAAACGCCTGCCTTTTAGGCGGCGGGGTTGTTGCCGGTAACTTAATTCAAATTCAAAGTGCCGCTTTGCTTTGAAGGTAGTGGAGGAGCCTTCTAAGGTAATCAGTTTCATCCCTTAACTTAAATCTTGCTGTTGATAGCCTGAAGTGTTTTCACTGTTGTTTTTTGCTCCACAGTACAAAAAAGAAACAAAAAAGGAAGATGATTTTCCTAAATCCCTGTGCCTCCCAAATAAATAACCACCCACCAAATGCCGGGAAACAGATCCACGTGAAATACATGTAAGCTTTTGCCTACAGAACCATGCACCATCCAACGTTTGTTGGATCTTTCAAAAAGAGCTTCAGAAACAGAGGACATACTCCTTAACATGCAGGAAGGAGGGATCATTTCTTTCTCTCATCGCATACTAGTCACACTACATCAGCACTCCTGAGCTAGCACAGGGGTGACTGTATCTAACTGAATTGACCCTTTGAAGGATCTGAGGCAGCTTCCTCTCACAGCATCACTCAATGCTCATCTATGTTAGTTAGCCAGATCCATACATGTCACCTTGACTTTCCTTGCAGGCAGCAAAAGGAACCTCTGTTATTAAGGAGTGCTAAGACATCCAGAGTAATATTACATAACTAAGCTGTGTGTTGGCAGTTAAAGAACCTGCAGACGGACTGAGAAAAGCTAGCTACAGATATAATGGACATTTCAGCCATTTTCATGCTAAAGTGGCAATGGATACTTGGCAGAGCATGACAGAGAAGGGAACAATCTTATCTGCTCCCCAAGGCTAAACCTTTTATAAACAGTAGCTGTTTTCTACAACATTCCCATAACCTATGCTACTCTGCTGCCTGTTTGGTTTGGCTAAATCCCCTACTGTTACTGACCGAGCATACATGTTTTGTTCATTACCTAGACCAGGGGTTTGATTCAGAAAGCAGGCTTAACAAATCCTCTCATCAAACTTGTATTCTGATTGGAGAGAACTGAAACTGAAGCTTTGGGATTTGTTGATTCCCAGAATTTCAAGTTGACAAATCTTGTGTTCTGGAATGAACTCCAGCTCACAGAGTCAAAGAAACAATAACGCGTTGACATCAATAAACATGTTTTTGGGGAATGAAAGTGTTTGGAACGAGAGTATCTGCAGAAGACAGGCTTTGTTCACCTTAGAGATTAGAGAACTGAGGAATTTGGGAATATTGGATGTTTATTTTAGAGGTCTGATGGTTGCCTGTAAAATTAAGTAAGTGTTCTGATATTTGCTCAGCCCGAACTGAACATATTCCTAGTATTCTCTGATGTAATTTCAGAGCAATTGCATGGCTTGCCGGCATCTTTGACATCACCAAGCATCTCCCATAATTTAATCATCGCTTTCCAGGCCAGCCACTGTGAATAATGGTCATAACAATCACACCATCTTCTCTTAGCACAAGTCTACAAAACATTACGGTAAGGCCTAATTAGATACACGTGTCCTCTATCTGCAAGGAGGAGCAGTTGTTAGTGGCAGCCAGAGCCTGAAAATGGCTTTAATTTCTGCTGCATATGTGATAAATTGATCTGAGCCTGGCAATAAGTGACCTGCGAGTTTTTGATCAGGTTATGAGGATGCCATGCACAGCTTCTCAGCAGATATCATCAAAAGAACTATCCTAAACTGGGCTGGGTAGTCCTCAGCTCAATCAAATTGGAAAATAGCTAGAGAAGGTTTAGCGTGCCAGAAACCTCAACCTTTAAACCAAAGATTACAAATGCTGATGATGCAATCGTGTTAAATGACACATCAAACTCAAGATGCTGTAAACAAGGACGGCAGTGAAGCTGTTCTATATCACCAGACACGTGTCTGTGCGACATTAATTGTGACATTAGTTTCTAAACCAGCAAACTGAATGTGTTTCAAAGGGGGGAAAAAAAAACACCAACGGATTTCTGTCTGGGATGAGTCACCCTTTTCATTTAGATCATGCAGTCAAAAACTGTCTTACCAGCTGTCTTGAAAGAAGCAGAAATGCCAGGAAAAATGAAAAAAAAAAGGCCTGTCTTGGGAGTTTTTGTTCGCAGAATAACAGGATAGGTTTTTGCTTTCTCAGTGTTCCATTCGGTTGCCCTGATGGACCTGCCTATGCTTTGAAAATATTGTGGTCATGATCGCGTCCCTGACCCATTAAATACCTGGAGCTGTCGGCCCGTTGGGCCCAGAAACATGGGGTGCTTCCTCACTTTTCCCCTGGCTTCCTTTCCAAAGCAAACGGACATGGCAGCAGCACTCCGGCCAGCTACACTGAGGCCTTTGTGATCCTGCAGTCTTTGGAAAGTGGCTAAATCCCAGCATTCGGTAACAATAAACGAATGACATAGGTGTGGCCTGACCAGACCCAGCAGCTGTGTCAAAACCTGCTCAGCTGTAATTAAGGTCCATCGCGGTTCCTAATTTTAAGTTTGCCAACGTCAACGAGTTCTTGTGTTTTGGCTCAACACATAACGAGGGATTTGGGCTAGTCTGTTAAGGCTCACTACTACAGCTCTTCTGTGGGGTTGCAGTGGACCGACCCAGTTGCTGTCATGGTCTGGAAACCTTCTCATGTATGCTGGTTGTGTTTTGCAGGACGGGACATTTATTTTATTTTACATACACAGAGACGGTACAGCTGTGGTCAGACTGCCGCACAAATAAAAAGACAGCTGGCTGGTGTTCATGTCTGAACCACAAGGGCTCTCCTTGGGATTTGGGACGCACTGGCTCTATACAGGCTGGCCATCAAAACCACATGGCATAATTGGCATGGTGGAAGTCCAAAGACTAGATGTCCATGCCAGACCATAGTATGGGTGCAGAGAAACTGAGGTCCTGTTGCCCAGGTCCCAGAATCCTCTGTGTTGCTTGTAAACCTGTTATAAATATCAACACATTCTAGCCAACCAGCCTGGTTTTGACACTAACTACCTTGGGCCAGCAGGTCACTCCACCTTGGCTGAATTGCCTAATCTCTAAGGTTTCTCCATGCTGACTGCTCCAGGCTGATCTCATTTCACTTTACTGCAAAACATGCAGTGTACTAGACAGTGTAACTTACTCACTCATCGTTCTTCAGCAAGTGGCACAAGAAATGATCGTCTATTACCCGTAATTACCCGCTTATATGTATTCAGAGGGAAAACTGGCAACCATTCCCACATTAAGCTTAAACAAAGTAATCAACATTAATTAACAGAAAACTGCACAGCTCCGTAAATAGACTATTGAGGGTCAAACAGGTCAAACACACACTTATCCTTTCCAACATTGAGCTCAGTCATGATCTAATTATCATTTTAAATGCACTATACACTTATTTCCACGAGCCTGACCAGGATAAGTGGTTAGGCGATGTACGGATGCATGGATGGATGGATGATAAACTGAACTACTGATTGATGACCCACAGAAAAAGTCATGTTCAATAAAAATGAATTAGGTCTGAAAATTTAGCAAAACATTTAAAACTCAAAAGCACAGTACTGGTCACCCTGTATAAATGTAATGCATGTAATGATTCTGTGATTTTGTCTGTCCTACAGCACACGTCAGTTGACATATGCTCCACAAAGAGAGCAGACATTCTTTAATCATCCTGCAGAACACGCCTACCACTTCATGAGCCGTCCATTTTGAGGAACCCACCTGCCACCGTGATCTCAGAGACCCTGTGGATGCTGAGAAAGCATGGGAAAATAGGAAGATAAAATGTAAAACATATGAGGAATAAAAATGTTATACATCTGTTATATGCATCTATGTGCGGTACGTGAGGAAAAACAAACTTGTTTGAAACTGTAAGTACGTTTTCAGGGATGGTCGGGAACCAGAGATCAACAGAGACAAATACACAAACAAACAGGTTAGAAGATCACAGAGCAGATTGCATGGTCCTGACCGTGTGGCAAGACCATCTCTTCAGCTAGCTTGTGCGTGGGGGGGGTTCCGCCCCCAACAAATCATCATCCCAGATCTGCTGGCAGTAACTACACACATGAAGTGTGTGTTTGTGTGTGCGTGCATGTGTGTGTGCCAGGTTGGGAGTCATTTTGGTACAATATGTGCTCTCTCTTAAGACCCACGCCAAACACAAAACATGCAAGACTCACACATACAGAAATGTACAGTGTGCAGATATGAGAACATATTAGTGTGACGGTAGAGTTAGGTAATGATACACATACCCACACAGTACAG
The DNA here is from genome assembly GCA_009936485.2 of Gymnarchus niloticus. Lineage (NCBI taxonomy): Eukaryota > Metazoa > Chordata > Actinopteri > Osteoglossiformes > Gymnarchidae > Gymnarchus > Gymnarchus niloticus. Next base: position 4,962,783 of record JAACJT020000064.1, on the reverse strand, counting down.
TTTAAAATGCCATTTATTATTGTATAATAATAATGCATAACTGTGTATGACGGAATGATGGATTTTTCTGTGCTCTAGCAAAGCCTGTTGGCTGACTTTCCCACTCTCCCAGTGACATCCATACCAGATGGATCCAGACCCATCTTGGATGTGCGATTCTGTTGGGTATGTCTGCACCAGAAACACAGCTGCTTAGAAGTATGCCAACCACTGGACTGGAGACAATGTGACTGACCTGTTCATACCTCCATGGGAGGCAATGAGATGATCCATCTTCTATGATGATGGCTGATATATGACTGTTAAGGGTAAATGCCCTGGATCACTCTCTACGGTACCAGGTATTTTAGTGATGCATCAGGGCAGACAAAGTGTGATCTGATGGCTTTGACAGTGTCGGGGGGGCACTATGCAACATACCATGGACATTAATGTCCTTTTTAATGTCTTTGTCAGTGCGTCCCTTTGTCTTTCTGCTGGGTACATCACAGATCTTCACAAAGGAGCTTATTTTCAAACGTTTACAGAAGGTTTCTTGTGCAGAGTATGATGGTGTTTGCACTCTCCAAGCGTCTACTGGCTTTCCAGGTTTTCTATGAATTTTTGGCTGTCTAACTGGCTAAAATTACAACAAACATGAGCCCATTCAGTGATCAAAATAAGAATGTGTTATTCTCAAATAATATTCGGTCAATTTAAAAGTGTAGGAGAGCCCAAGACCTTTCATTTCGTGGAATCGAAGTCATAGATGAACTCACCGAGCATCCCACTTGACTCACCCAAATAAGAAAGGACTGTTTGTCTCTTTAGTTGGGAATAACGTGGGAGTGAAGTAGGGAAGATTTTGAAAGAGAAAGCTGCCCATCTGGTGGTTACTGCCTGGAAATGCAGCTGAAGCTTGAAGGACCTGAAGTCCTCTATCCATCCATATAGAGGTGAGGGTTCATGGGACCCATCCATCCCAGGAGGAGACAAGGTAGGGTTACACCATGGATTGGGTGTGAGTGCAACACTGGGCTCACACACCATGGGTAATTTAACTGCCTGTCAGAAGGAACTGCAGCTCAGAAAAAACATGAAAACTCCACAAAGATACAAAAACCATGAGGGAGATGGGATTCAAAACATTAACCTGGAGATGTGGAGCGACAGCTCTGCAAACAAAATCACTGTGCTACCTGCCTCTGATTAAAATCTGCAAGAGAAACATTCACGGTTCAATTCAGTCACTCTTATAGTGTCATTAAGAGCCTGAAACTTTCATGGAGGTAACCAAGCTTTTGAATCTCTTGGTGGGTTAGATATACCACATCAATCCCTGGTTTAAACCAATGAAAACTGGTGAAATACCCAGTGGGAGGTGGCTAAAACCTGTCACTCATGTAGGCCTACCCTCTGTGGGGCTTTGAACCCTCCTGTCACTGTTGTACATGCCTGCAGCTCACCCCAGTTTCACAAGGCCCACATGGTGAGCTGGCTTTAGCCCAGCTTCTGCTCTCGATGACACTGAAATGACCCCGCAGTTTTGCTAATTTGGGTATTATATCACCTGGTGTCTCAGTCGGGAGCGAAACATGAAACGTCTCTTCTAGAGCCTGTAGCTCACAGAGCACCAGGGCTTGCATAAAAGCTCACCATGGAATCATGTTTTCCCAAGCTTTGGACAGGTTACATGTGTGCAAAATGTCACATCACTTACTGCAACATATTTAGGGTAAAAGACGAAGGCTCAGTCTTGCTGGATGATAAAGACATTCACCTTAAAAGCTAAACGTGTTTTAGAACATTAAATTTGTAAATAACTGCTCCATTTATCTGTCAGTCTTTGAGCAAACTATAGAAGGACAGCAGGTAACAAGGAGATTAAGGACATAACTAGAAGCTTGTGGGCTTGAGTCAGAAGAGGGGGCCTTGCTGTTGTACCTTTCAGAAAACTTGCTGGTATATGCCTGAAAACTTCAAGCTCATCTCTGTCTGCTCGTTCGACTTTATTATGAACTGAACAGATTATTTTCCGGGAAGTGGAATCATTTAGAAAAGACCTTTTCAGGTTGTTGCATTTCAAACTGAATGGATCTATATTCAAGCCAATTACAGCTATGACTCATATGTCAATGCCGGAGAGAACATTGATTTTTCCCAATCTCAGCAGCTCATGCCTGTGCCTCACGCATCAGGTCTGCGCAAACAAATCTGCACAAAAGCCATCATTGCCGGGCCGTTGTCAGAGAAAGGCGTCAATTTGTTCCACGGGGAGACGTTCACCCCATTTCCCTTCTTTATTAATTGCAGGTGAATCGATTTAAATAAAGTTTTAAGTACAAAATAGTCTCTCCTGCATCTCTACGAAAGGACAATGAAAAGAAATGCTATGAAAGGCAATGTTATTATAACTCCTGCTGAGCAAATTATCAGACAACTTTAATAATGTCTGCATGCTATGCCACTCAGACTTTATCCCTGCAGGATTTTATTACAAAAAAGAAGACCACCTACTTGGACAATAAATATGTGATACTTTGCCTTCAGTGACCCCAACTAGATAACTCGATCATCTAGTAACTAATTTTAGCCAACTTCTAAACTCAGTCAATCAACCAATTAATCAATTGATCAAATGATTTCACGTTTGTTATGTTAAGTTCTCAGCCAAACACCAAAAAAGGAGATCCATGAGTGAGGGGGGGAAAACTCTATAGACTCTACAAGCATTTGATAACTTATGAGGAGTACTTCAGAATCAGCAGTATCCTGAAATAACCAATCAATGCTGGCGCTAAAGAGGCTTCAAAACCCATGGTGGGTGGGCATATCCTGAAGTAACCAATCGATGCTGGTGGTAAATTAGGCTTCATAACCCTTAGTGAGTGACAGTACCTACCCTTGATTACCAATCAATGCTGGCAATAGCAAACTACCAAAAAGCATGCCCACACTCCATTTTGATATTTGATTTATTCTGCTGGTGATATCCAGCAATGATTGGTTAGTTCAGGATGCGCCCACCCACCACAAGCCTCATTTGTCTCGTCATTACTTTTTGGGAAGGTAACACTTTGAGTGGTTCACTAATGTCTCACAGACCGGGGGGTGTTCCAGAAAGTGGGTTTAACAAATCCTATAGTCAAACCTGAATTTTGATTTAAGAAATTTGGGTAGATTTGGGCAATCGACAAATCTTGAAGGTTGGTCCCTAGGTTAACTACAGCAATGCTTTAAAACACACAGCCAGAAACTCACTGCCACCATACCTACTTTGACTACTTCAGCCTTCCTGTCTCGTGGGGTATTGATGGCACCCTCTGTTGGAGAAAGGTAAAAATACACTCTAAAGGAGATTTTCATGTGACAACTTGCTGTGCTGTACACTCAGATGTTCCCTGTGATTGTGTGATGTTCCTCTATGGACTCCAGTTTCTTCCCACAGTCACAAGTTAAACCAGTAACTTTAATGTCATTAATGCAGGCTCCAAGTGACAAGTATCATGTCACTGAGGAAAAGTCTGATACTCCAGCACTGAGGAGCAGATTGTTTCAGTGCTGGTTTCTTGTTCCCCTCCACTCCATAGCACCAGACTCACTCCTGTTTTCCCTGGTTGCCCTGTGTTGCCCCACCCTGGTCCCCTGATGGACCCCCGTGTCACATGCCTCAGCTCACCGATGAAAGATGGGCCAATGTATTCTGTACAAACCGCAAATCTGTAGGTAACCTGAAGGACACTGGGTGTCTTCTACAACATTTCCAAATTCATTCTCCCCTCTTTACTTCATTCACTGACTAATTAACACGTAAATAAACTCTAAGCTTAGAACTAAGCCAAGCGCTGCATCAATTAAAAAAATTACCTAAAAACACCAATTACAACAAAAACAAATATAGAGGTAAATTGAAATGATAACATTACAGACCAAAGGGCACACACCACCACCATAAGAGTGTTGACTCCTGAGTGGCTCAGTAGTGGGTCTAGTTATTTAGGGGTTAATTTCAAATACTGCCATGCTGTCTGCCCTGCTGGCTCCCACCTACCCTAAGGCGTGTCTTTCTTTTTTTTTTTTTTTTTTACAGAATCCAGAGTGTGTTTTACTACATTCATATATTCCATTTCAGTTTAAATTCATCCAGGGGAGACATGGTTAAGATCTTCTCTGGTAACAGTGTGGCTGGGCTCCCACAGCTAGCCCCGGGATCCGGAGCGACAGCCGCTAACCGGGACGTAATCTGCTCGGCGCAGGTGTTCATCTCCGCGGAGGTCCCTGGGCGACGAGGCCTGGAGTGCGGTCATCGAGAGGATGCGGTGTAAGCGTGCGGAGGTAGAGCGCTGTCTGAGCCAGGCTCTCGGCCAGCACGCGCCTCACTGTTGTTTGAATGTGGACTGCCGCGGGCTTACACAGAGTGCAAGGACAGAGTGGTCCACAGAAGGAGAGCAGAACAAAACAGGACAGGAACATAAAAAAACAGGTCTACAGGAGAATAACAAAACAAAGAAAAGCAAAACAGAACAGGGCCAATACTTAAATATGACATGTTTTAATAAATCATAATGTAATTCAAATGACCCTCACAAGGACAAGTGACAGGAAGATGATGATACTAATAATCGTAAAGTAACTGAGTAGCAGAACACAGTTCTCCGTAGTTTCCAAGCCCACCAATAACAAAAACCTCCCTAAACCAGGGTTTAAACAGTCAATGGTGGTTTATGTAGCAGTCCGGCGAAAGGCTCTGCTTCTTTGAGTCAGGTACTTAACCAGAACGATCTGGATGAAACAGGCTGTAGAAACAGCTAAGGCTCTAAGTACTGTCTTCGGTTACTTCTGGATGAAAGTATCAGTGGAGACACTAAGCAGGATATATGGATCAACGCAGATCTGCAGGAACTTTATGGAGGCTCACAGAAGGGAGAAACAGGAGGTGAGCTCTGCTGCGGAAGCTGAGGACACAGCAGAATGTTTCCCTGTCTGCTTGTTTGGAAGGCTGGTCCTCCCTCAGCTCCAAACCCAGGTTCTTTGAACCATTGAGGCATGGAATACAGCCTGGCTGAAGGAGCAAGATGCTCCCACAAGCTGAGAGTAATTCTGACACAAGTCATGTAAGCTGAGGCCTATATCATTTACTATTTTTCAGGGTCAGCAAAAAAGTTTGCATTTGTTTGTGTATAAACATCACATTTTCTCTTGACTTACCTCTGCTATTTAAAACCACTGATTGCTGTAAACCCATTCTTAAAGGCTGTTACTGGTCCATGTTTAAAGTTAAGAATGTTTTCCAGCACATACATGTTCTGCTGGAACATATTTTTAATCAAACGGGGTTGCGAGGAGACAGGAGATGGTAGTCCACCATTAACCATGGTGATGGTCTGCTCTGGTGCAGAATGATGCAGAACCAGAAAACACCAGGTAAACCTTTGAGTGGTGTCCCCTGGGGTGAAAGGCCATTGACGGCTTAACCGTCCACAGAAACGGTTCAGATCAGTTTGCCTACACTGTGAACCTTGAGACATTCTTTTTAGAATGAAGCCTTTAAATTTGGTGTGTAACATTTTAAATGACAATAAAGTGTATGGTGATGCCCATCAAACCAGATTTTAAAGCAACATATAGAAGACCGTCGTATGTATGCTATCCCTGACTTTGAAGAGGACCATCACCAAGTCACGCTTTCCCAATACACTTCATGTTTTTACACTAGTCAAGTCTGCCACCTGGTGGACACAACTTGAACTGCAGAGAAGGATAATCTTCATGAGCTTCTACGTGGCTTAATGACAGTCTGACCACTGCTTAGAGGTAAATATCTGCCAAACAGAGATCTGCCAGGCACATCAGCACCTTCTCTTTGCAGAAGCCCAGCTGTCCAAAGGCTCCTGGGCTCGATTTCCTTCCTATGTGAGACACTCGCTCTCAGAGAACCTTCTGTTCTGTAGTTTCTCCAGCCCTGCTAAACAGTCACATCTACTGGCTATAAAACATTATGATTGGGGGGGAGGTCCTCAGCCACATCCCATTCGCACATGAAAAATCCTGGGATCCATGTAGGGGGGCTGTAAAACGTGCAGGTGGGAGAAGCATATGCTGGGTGGGATTTATCTTCAGTCCACCCAGCAGACGGAGGCTAATGCTGTCAGTGGTGGACATGGGCTGCACCCTTGGGCTTTGAGGCCTCCTTTCTCCAACCATGATCCTGAAAAGGTCCTGCTGTGGATGCAGGCTCTGTCTTGGCTCCTCTGCTATGTCAGGACTGAGGGGACTTCACCTCTCTCAGTGCCACCACAAACATTACATCACCTGCCTCTTTAAAGCTCAGGAGTACCTCAACTGTGTGTGAAATGTCCGTCGTAACACACTTACTGTTTCCTGTCTCCTAGCATGGAACATCAATATCAATCACAAACACACAGACAACTTCTTCCCATTCACTTTAATTGCTCTCTTTTGATGAGTCTCAACAGAAAAAGAAATCCGTTCAGCCTTGCCTGTTAAGGTACACTTTATAACTCCAGAAATGTGCTATTAATTCATTATTTTGTTTCTGACGAGACAGCGCCTTTCCCGGGATATAACAATGCACCCGGGGAACTATGCAAAAACAAGATATGGCTTTCACAGACTGTCCACTCAGATCGTGGACCTGCAGAAATTCAGGCCGCTGGGAGCCAGGACCTCCGCTGCAGTCATGCTTCGGTCCCCACACCGGTCACACACCGGTTTGGGTCCCCCACACAAGCGGAGGTGACCAACTTCCCTGCGGGATCTCCAGGGCCGAGGCCCAATGGATCCCCCGCGCTCAACACTTTTAAGAGAACTCCCCACCCACCTTGGATGCCCCCAAATCGTAATCTCACGTGCAGCGAGAGGGGAGAAGCAAAATCAGACAGCCGGACCACCTTCACGCAAAGCCGGTATCGGCTACAAGTGGTCCTGCGCACGAGGCTAACGGCCTGTGCTGGCTGCCTAGTCTGAGAGAAGGATTCATGCCGGGAGAGGAGGGGCGTCGACACCCAGACGGTCTCCGTTCCCGTTTGATTCTACAACCAGCCATGCACATGAAGAGAAGGCAGCGATATGGGGATCCTGACGGCCACGGACCCACACCCCAGAGCAGAGTCACCCTTTATAGCTCTATAAAACTAGAGCTGTTGATATAGTTCAGCTATAAAATCCTTTCTTCGTGATCTTCTTTTAAAAACCAGCCGAAATTAAAAATAAAGGCTCCTTTAAAAGAGGAAAAAGCTGAGATTCCTGCTGCATATTCATGAAGAAGAAATGAGGGAGATTGCTTAAACGATGCAAAATGAAGACAAAATAACTTCTTAATGACAAAATAGCTTATATATATATACACATATACATATAC
>JAACJT020000064.1:4927955-4953948 GCA_009936485.2 Gymnarchus niloticus | reverse complement strand
AGAGTCTGGGAGAGAGTCAGGAGCAGACACAGGAACAGAATCAAGGGCAGAGACAAAGACAGAGTCAGGGGCAGAGATGGGGACAGAGTCTGGGAGAGAGTCAGGAGCAGACACAGGAACAGAATCAAGGGCAGAGACAAAGACAGAGTCAGGGGCAGAGACAAAGACAGAGTCAGGGGCAGTAATGGGGACAGAGACCGGGCCAGAGACAAAGACAGAATCAGCGGTAGAGACAGGGACAGAGTCCGGGCTAGGGACAAAGACAGAATCAGCGGTAGAGACAGGGACAGAGTCAGGGGCAGAGACTCGGACATTCATGCTATCTCGCCTCTGTCTTACCCAATGTACTCCTCCTTGTTCTCCTCTGTCACCAACAGATTAGCTCCATCTGGCTTCAGGTCATGTGAGGTAATTTTGCCCAAGATTTCCATGTCCACGGAGAAGTACATCTCCAGACCGCACTCCTCAATGTTGTTGTCTCTGAGCAGAAAGAAAACAATCATACAGAACATGTCGGACCCCCAGGGCCAAACCTCCAGCAAGTACCCAGCTAGATGAGATACCTGATCCAGATGAGGGAGTTGTAAAACTCAGGGTCGATGGACTCCAGGTCCTTGATGGTCAGCTTCTTGTTCAGCATGCGCTTGTAGAAGGGCAGAGAGAAGCCCGTGTCGATAAACTTGCCATGAAAAAGAGCCTGTGGAAAAGATGGGGCTTCCATAAAGGACCTGGCTTCCATGCTGTCGGTACCAGAATTAACAACACCTACGGGGTTGGGTTCGAGCATGCATGCGTGTTCAGCGGGTGGTCACTCGCCATGGCAATGAAGCGGCCGATGAAGCTGAAGTAAGACAGGTGGTCGGGGTTGATGGCGGACGCCGGGTTGATCTGCAGACAGTAGTTGCTCTTGCCGGCGTATTCAAACAGGCAGTACATGGGGTTCAGCACCTCGTGAGACAGGAGGAAGAACCACTCCCTGCAAAACATGAGTACGTGAATGATTAGCCGACAGGGCCAGGCTTCGGGAAGCGGGGGCCACACCCACCCAACGCACCGGGCACTGACCTCGCCAGGCCACCGTAGTCGAGTCCCTCCTCCCCCCTAAAAATGACGTAGAGCCTCCTCCGGAGGTCATATGGTTTGAGGGCCATGATCTGGAAGGAAACACAGGGAGACAGAAAAGGGTGAGAATTTACCAGTGTCAGAGCCTGTCTGAGCGTGGCAGAGAGTGTCTGAAACGTGTAAGAGTGTGTCTGAGCGTGGCCCAGGATGGGAAATGAACTCACCTGCTGGAATGAATCCTCAAAGAGGGTCTGTCGAGACACAGTGATCTTAACATGGCTGGGCAGGGCATTCGACTGAGAAAGGGGAAGAGGGAAAAGATGAGAAACGAAAAAAACAGGAAAGAAAAAAAGGAAAAGAAGCATAACGGGTGGGAGAAGGGGAAACACACCTGACACAGGTAACGGAAATGGGCCAGCTTCCACCTGAAGCTGCGTTCATAAGCGATCTGCGGACCTTTGGTTCTGAAACAAGCCAACAGCTGATCCTAAGTCCTCAACTCAGAGTGGTTCGGGCTCCCAGTTTGGCCCAAATCGGCCCACGGTGGCCCCAGACTTACACAGACGATTTGCCAGTTCGCGGGTCGTTGAAGGTGGTGGTCTTCGTGTTGTGATCCACGAAGTATCGGACCCCCTCCCGCGTGTAGCGGATCTCCCAGCCCTCGGGCAACGGGTCCTCGTTCTGCAGCCTGCGTGGATCGACGGCGTGTGAGGAATGTGAGGGAGAGAGGGAACATGTGAGGAACTTCAGGAAGAGGAGGAACGCACAAGGAATACCGGAGAGAGGAGGAGCGCATGTGAAGCATCGAGGAGAAAGGGTACACTCACCCTTGTGTCCGTGGGTCCTCCCACTGAGTGGTCTTGGTGTTGTGGTTCACAAAGTACACTCTATCACTGGAGTCCACGCGCCTCTCTGGGGATAACATCACATGGATTCGTGTTTCTTTAAAACAAAAACAAAGTAATGAACTGATTATGATAAAGATATAAGGTCTGGAAGACTCACCCCAGCCAGGAGGTAGAGGTCCCAGAGGATCATTTTCTGCTGACATCATGGAGGCCTGTCCAGGCGCAGTAAGACATTATTATGAGCAGAGTCTCAGCTGACGGCTACAGAGGCATGATGAGAGGAGACGGTAGACCTTTACCGAGTAGAGGTATCTCTGGTTGAACTGGTGCATAGCTCCCTGTAACTGGCTTCGCTGGGACTGCCACTGCTCAAAGTTTCGGACCGACTCCATGGTGGGCCTCTGCCACGTGGTGGTCCTGGTATTGTGGTCCACGTAGTAGATCCGGCCCCGATCGTCCACGCGTCGCTCCCAGCTGGCCGGGTCGAACGGCAGAACATGGGTGTTCAGCATCACGCCACCAGAGGGAGGGGTGGCGAAGGCACCAGGGTATATGGGGACTCACCCGGGAGGCAGGGGCTGTGGCCTCTCCCACGTGGTGGTCCGGGTGTTGTGATCGACGTAGTAGGTTCTCCCATGAAGATCTTTCCTCTGCTCCCACCTAGATAATCCAGTGAGACAGAGGATGCATTTAATGTTCTGCAGGAACGTGACATCACGTTCACATGAGCCGGTCTGAAAGCTGAGCGTTGGTATGTACTGAAAGGGCGAACACTGGAAGTACCTGGCCATGACTGGAAGAAGGGAATTACCCAGGGGGTGTGGCCTGTGCTGGAAGGAGGGGCCAAACCCTGACTTACCCGGGGGGCAGGGGGCAGGCAGAGGTGGAGTTGCCAGATTGCTGCTTGGGCTTGCCTCCATCATGCGTGCTGGATCCGCCATCGTGGGTGTCCGCGGCAGGGATGGGTGTGGAGGGGGATGAGGATGAGGGGGCAGAGCTGGCAGCAGCCACCTGGGAGGACTCCTCCGGTGCCGGGGCAGAGGGATCAGAGGCTGGGGCGATGCTGGGTGAGTCAGAAGGGGGCATGTCGGCGCTCTGCTCTGCGTCACCAGCGGGGGCAGGTGCTTCTCCAGGGACAGGAACTGGGTCAGAAACGGGGGCGGGACTCTCTCCATTCACTGAGAAAAGCACAGGATTTGGACAGTTTACACCCGGGTATGCTGACAATGGAAAAAAAAAGGTTTTCCAGGTATACCTAACTCCAGAGGTCATTCGGGGTTAACAGCTCTTTTATTTAGGGAAGTGACACAAATTTACCGCATGAATACAGAAAAGAAAAACATCAAACATAAGAAACACATTGCCCTGGTCAAGGAGGGAATCTCCAGATGACCAGGGTTCACATAAAAATAGGATTGTTTTAAAAATGTGAAATAGGAAGAACTATGTCAATATTTCAATGGCGTAACTCTGAAGGCAACTGGTGAATCTGTCCAATCATCCTGTAAATTTTACTGCATTTACAGTATGCCAGTTCGAACACTGTCATAAGACCTAATTATGTTCTCAAGTTAAAGCTTACCACTTATATCATTCAGTATTTCTGTCAAAGCCGATTAAAAACGAACCCAACTGCACTTATTCAGCACGTTTTCCCACACATTAAAATTACTTCTCAGATAGTCTTTAAATTAGAGACCGCTTGCACCCAACGTCTATGCAAATTCACAAGGTCACTCCAACATGGAGGGAGTGCATAGTTAGGAGGACCGAGGTTAGCACTGCGATTAGCAGTGAGGTTAGGAGGACCGAGGTTAGCACTGCGATTAGCAGTGAGGTTAGGAGGACCGAGGTTAGCACTGCGATTAGCAGTGAGGTTAGGAGGACCGAGGTTAGCACTGCGATTAGCCCTGAGGTTAGGAGGACCGAGGTTAGCACTGCGATTAGCCCTGAGGTTAGGAGGACCGAGGTTAACACTGTGGTTAGCATTGCGTTTAGCATTGAGGTTAGGAAGACCAAGGTTAGCATTGTGATTAGTACTGAGGTTAGCCTTCCAGCCTCTATGTGAGCAGTTAGAAGGGCCTGAACTTCCTTATATCTGTACTGCTTACTGATAATGATTTTAGTTCATTGGTTGCATTCACTGATCCCAGAAGCAATTAACCTTCCTTAAGCCTCTCTGAATTAAGCGGGGAGGCTCTTGTTCTGTCTGCTTCATTCTGCAGTTTATGAAGCTCCTGACCTCGCTAATAGCTGGGACTGATGGGAACCCCCCCGGGGACTGCGTCAAATGGCTTGGCATCCTCAATGAACTGCACTCAGGGCTGTCCGTGTGCCTCGACAGGGTTGGCATCAGGTTACACTCAAGCATGCATTTGTGTGAGATGGCAGAACATAAACATCCAGAGTTACTTGAATCTGTGACCACTCTCTCCAGCGTGTCAGCAACACACCTGTGTCACTCGTGTTCTGATCTACGATTCTGGAACTCGCCTTTACTACACCTACCTCCCCTCATCTCAGACAACTCCCACCACATTACAGCTGAACACCACCACAGTGAGCCTCAAATCAGACACATCCATACATTCGGTCTCCAACCGAATTCAAATCCTCAGTTTCCCATGATCCCATGCAGCTTTTGGGACGGTGACCAGAGGTACATTTGATGTACTGTACCTCAGAACTGGGTAGCTGGAACTTGAAATTACGTCATTCACGACCTGATCGCATTCGACGGACTGTCAGAAAAAACACAGCTACCTCCAGGATTCCTACTTTTTCCTCCTCTCTGAATAACAAAATGCATAAACATCTGTACACAACCGAGTGCACAAGCAGGCATGTTCATGTTCGTTTGTGAGTCGTAATGGTGATGATGCATTTAGCAAACTACCTTACAGCTAAACTCATTAATTCAAAGTAGAGAAGTTGTAATGGATCTTAGCTGCACAGCATAGTTTCTTAAATCCGTTACAACTTCTCTAATTTGAATTAGTTTAGCAGTACAGTAGTTCGTTAACTCATTGCGATCTACTGTGCAGCTAAAGCCAAAAAATACAACTTACCTACTTTTGATGTACAATTTTCGAGTTCCCAGTTACTATCAAATGCACCATAAGTTCCAGCTTTGAGTGGCACACCAGGAAATGAAGCATTCTTGCTTTATTACTGGTAAAACTGAAACAATGCTTGGAGTGAATTTTGAAGCAAGCTGCCTGCTGCGGTCTCACCAGTGCCGTTGGAGACTTGTCTGTCATCGGGTGTGGCCATGCCCTGGGGGCTGGGGGGGCAGTGCCCTGGGGAAGAGAGCCCACCACCGTTCAACGTGGGTGCAGTGCTGCCGTCGCTCTGCTCTGACGACGTGGAGGGGACCTGGCCGTCTGCACCGTTGGAGCCGCTGTTGGACCTTAGGGAGACGGAGGTACATTCAGCCTTGTTCCAGTCTACGGAAACAAGTTTCAGCTGCAGGTAGACGTTTCCTAATATGTCTTGACTCCGACCTACTAAGCATGCTTAGATCCGTAGAGTAAACACAGGGACACGCCATTGGACTGCCAAACATAGGGGCATGCTCTCAGTTTCCATCAAGGCCTCTGAGTGACCCACAGTGCCACCTGGCAGATCCCAGGTTTACAGCAGTAACAGGAACACAGCCCCAGGAAGTCAGCCTCTACTGTGCATGTGTGAGCGCGTTTGCAATATTACCCAGTGCCCCTAGGTGGCGACGGACGGGACACTTACTGCATTCGAGCTGGTGAGGATCCCCCTCCGTTCTCGTGGATGGCGTCTCCGTTCTGCGAGTTCTGCTCCACTTCTGCCAGTACAGAGAGAGGCAGTCACAGGCCCTGTTGGGTGCCCCCTGACAGCCAAAACAGCCCCAGCTGCATGTTGAGGGGCTACAGTACTGTAAACCACCCTGGAGTGCTCCGGGAAAGACCCATTTAGAAAATTCACTGCACTACGTAAAAGGAGAATGACTCATTCTGATGATTATTCTATGGGGGACGAGGGGTGTTCACAACACACTCAGCCCAATGATAATCAAACAGGCTAGGGGAAACTTACAAAGATGACATAATACCGGCAAAGGCTTGCTTCCATTCCACTGGAGCAACCTCCCAGTAATGAAGGCACAGGCAAACTTTTGAGCAGATAATCATTAATAATTGTTAAATTTACATGGGTCAGCTGATTCAACGGTGCAACTCGGTGAAGCGTTTTGAATTCGAGGTGTTTACCTTCGGCAGTCTACTGGGGTCTTGATGCTACAGGATCCTGATGACGTGACCCAGAGGATGAAGAGTGGGTAAGGGGAGGAATAAGGTGGCAGAGGGGTATACTTACTGGTGCCAGAGGCAGAAGGGGACGCCCCAGTCCCGTTAGCCAAGGAGTCCGGCTCCAGAAAATGGCCGTCCAGGATGACGGTGAGCTCTCCTGTGGGGACGAGCACGCCGCTCTTATTCTCTAGGTACAGCTTCAGGACCTCCTTCACGTTCTCCACTGCAGGGAGACAGCAGAGGCAGAGTGAGGAGGGCCCCAGAGCCAGGCACACACCTGGCCAGCTGGCTCGGTCTCCGAACCGGAGCACCAGCAGGCCAAGGCCGACTTAGGGCGGAAAACGGGTCAAACCCGAGGAACAGTATCTGCTCTACCGCTCAGCGGTTCAATAGCCAGGCTCAAAAACCAACTGAGTATCAGTATCTACCTGCTTACTGACTCCTTACAGCATTTGAGACACCTGACTGTCCCCTAAAAAATGATGGTGGCCAGCTGGTCTCTGATCAGCTAAGCGTGGACTACTTCTGAACATGTTAAATTCCACTAATCACAGACCGGTGCTGATGTGGCTGGGGTCAACATACACTTCCTGTCGTGCTGCTCCAGGATTAGGTGAATGTTCAAGGTGGCCTTGCCCAACAGGGTGTCGGCCTTGAGGGTGTTGTGGCTCCATACCTTGAAGTCCAGCTGGGAGTGAGGAGATACATTCCTGGAAAAGACCAGAGCCAAAAGCCGTGACATCAAGAGAATGAATGCAAAATCAAGCTGAACAGGCACAGAATGGGCTAAACCAAGATGCCTGGATCAAAGTGTCCAGAGTCACAGGCGTACTGATTAGAAAAACAGGTGACTCTTAGCAAGCAAAATCCTCCCTTCCATGGCCAACAGTGAAATATGGGAATATGAAAACCACTATAATATGATATCAGCTGGTGATGGGACTTTCACACGCACACACTAACAGGAAACACTCCACCGTGGTGGCCCTGTCCAGTGGCTATGCCCTACCCCCAACAGCACTCCACTCTCCATGTATCCCTGACCGAATGCATTCCAGACCTCATCACCTGGCCGGACCCAGTAGCAGGAGGAGTTCCAAACCTAACCCCGGCACTTTGTGAACACACGGCAAGGGCGGGCAGCAGGAATGGGGGAGGTGCATCAGGACACAATGACTTCACTCGCAGTTCTGGAGAATTCCAAACATTGAGCAAACACCCCCAACCCCACGTGCCGTTTCATAACCTCTACTGTTTTCAATAACATCCTGAACGAGTGTAGAAAAAGAATAATCACAGTAATCACAGATGCACCCATCTCAGGAGAGGACATAAAGGACGGCAAGACATGGTGATGAGGTGGCCGCACACAGGGACTGGTCCTAGAGACATCGATTTTGTCCGCATCGAGGGCTTCGGTTTAAATCAAGTTTCAGTTTCTGTTTGCAGGCACCAAGACTGGCTGGCAGAAGACACACGCCCCTAAAAACTCATAACGACCCCTTCTGGGTCCTCATCACAATACTTTGGTATATCACAGAACGAGGATGAAGGAGTAAGGTAAACACAAACAAAGGATAGTGTGGGGAAGGGGGTGGGAGGGCACGCCTGTACTTATCACTGTGCAAGGATTTTGGCCCCAAGAAGGCGTGAGGCTGAGCGTCACACGGCCGTGACCTCATCGCTCAGAGACCTGGACCCAAGCCAACTGGTTTGCACAGAGCAGCCCCGCAGGAATCTTGAGGAGAGACAGAATCGAATTACATGGCTAAACCGAAAGAGGAGACCATCTCAACTGCCATCACATGCACACACACTACTCCGTCTCCTTCGGATGCCAGGAGAGGGTCCTCTTCGCGACAACAGGGGTCCAGCGAGCTCATGCTGGGTCTCTCGCTCGCAGAGGTGTGAGTTGCCATCGATTTTCCGGTATGTCTGTGACTCTCCTTCACTCGGGTGCCACAGCATTTGTGCGTTAATATTCTGTGCACGGAAACTCCAGGCCTACCACACGGCGTGTCCTGGACCCCCTCCCCCAAAAAAGCTCACAGGCCGAATCACATTATTCCCACTCAGTGAGGAAGCCAGTCACCATTTCAAGGGCACTCTCATTCATCGAGGTGAGCCTGTGACAGGGAAGGGAGTGGTGTGAGGGGGGAGAGGCTGGTAGCATCCTGCCGCTGAACAAGGCTGCAAAGTATTCATTTACAATTAAATACTACAAAGCATTTAGTGCATTAGCATTCACAATCCACCCCCCCAGGTGCCAGGCATTTCCCTCTGTTGAAATAGCTCCTCAGGCTGTGTGTTGATGAAAAATCTCATGGGGTTGGGGGGTGTGTGTGTGACTACCTTCTAACTTCTGTGCTACATCCTACGAGAGAACAAGGGGATCTGAAAAGCATTGGTAAATCGAGCCCCCGTGGCATTTAGGACTGTGGCAGGATCACTTAGAGGCCTTAATTAATAATTAATCATTTCACATGAATTGCTTGGTGTCCATTTTGTACATGCCTGGCCAACTAATCACTTTCCCAGGGTTTAATTCACCGTTCCCCCAAAAAGAACATCCTCATTCGGTCAATAACCATTGACTGGCAGACAACCAATCAAGGCTACCAAACAGCAAAGCAGTATTAAAACAAGGTTTGTTATAATGATTCCTGTAAGGAATCTGTACCAAAGCCAGGTCAACCACACTTCCCATTGCACAGACATCTCAGTCCTACTACTGAAATGCTGTGGCTATGGTAATGATCCTGCCAATCACCTGGCAAGGAAATGCAATGTCTGTGGCGGCGGCTTCCTCTTACAGCGTGAGCCGCTCGTCCCACTTGGGGTTGGAGGAGCTGTGCGACTTGGCCGTCCGCCGGGCCTCCCCATCGGCGACAAGCTCCACGTACACAGCCGTTCCGAACCAGTGCTTCTTCCGCTTGAGCTTGGCGCAGGATACTGCCGGAAATCAGTGAGACACTGGGGGTCAGGAGATTAACACCTGTGTCTCGGGAAGCACCCTGAGCTCATTTGAGCCCTAAAACCTGGTGTTATCAGAACATCACTCCTATCATGTCAACAAGAAAAGGAGATTAGTTGAAGGCCCATAACATCAGTGACACACCTCCTGCCTGGATATATATAACAATTCATGGTGAGTAAACAGAAGAAACCAAAGGCCCTTTTGTGAAGACAATGAATGGTCCCTCAAGTGAGGTGCGGCAGCAGAGCTAATGAAGGCCAACAAGAGTGGCTTGAAGGTCTAGAATAGTCTAAACTCACCGAGGGCCTGAAGCTGGGACCTGCCTCCACGGCTGTCGCTACAGTCGGCTTGCGTCGAGGCTGTGGCCATGTCATAGGCTGCAGTTACGGCCTGAGATGATCATACACACATACAGAAAGTTGCAGGCTACCTCCTACGTTTACAACATTAAGTTCCAAAGTTAAATCTCTCAAGCAGCAATGAGGGACTCAGGTCACCTGAGGATAACCTGGCCTTTCATCGCGCTATCGCCATCCAGAGATGACCATCTCTGGAAATTCTTTGGTGTGGAGTTCCTGACTAAACTGCCAAAGTAGTTACTGAGATCCTGAAATGAACCCAGCCTTAGGAGACACAACGTCACGGCCCCCACTGGTGGGTCACCTGGAGATTTTCAGGGTCTCAGGCAGCTGATTTATCTGTATACAGTACACACGTATTTGCAAGTGTGTTTGGGGTCTGGGGTACTTACAGTTGTGTGTTCACAAAGCCCTGGAGACCCTCAATCCACACTGTGGCCCATATCTCTCCTGAAACATAAAACAGGAAGGTAAGAATGCCAAGACTGCAAATAGGAAATGGGCACCCAGACATGTTCTCTCACAGCTACGTTCACCTCTTGGCAGGGGCGTGATAGGCCAACAGTTTCTTTATCCCTCCACTGGGTGAAACAGGCTCAGAAATGCCATTGCTGTTTTTTTTGTATTCCGTAAGACAAGCCGATACGTGTGAAGGGTGGGGTTCATGACAGCCTGAGTGTTGTGTGGGGGATCAATAATGGCGCTGCCGTTTTGAGTCCATTTCTCCGCTTTGTTGGAGGGGAATAATGCATGAATGAACCCATTATATGGAATAGATTAAATGAAGGCTTAGATCTCCAGACTGTGTTCATGAGTCATAACGGTGCAGTATGGTCACACACAAGTAGCATGGGGGAAGAAAACAACCTCACAGTCTGCAAGTACCACAAAAACAGGTGGCGATGTTACACAATGTATTCGGCCAGTGAAAGAACATGCTCTCCTCAACGTTAACCATGCTGTTAATCTTTAAAGGTAACTTAAGATTAAAGATGGAACTGCCCATTCGCATGGCAGGGCACGACGTGGTTTAACAGAAACTACCAGCATGGAAATTGTTGATATAATTAAATAGAACCACCACATGCAAACTCTTCCACAAGGATGCACCCTGAAACCCAGGCAGTGGTTCCAGCTGCTGGGAAGTCCCAGAGGCCCAGAGAAGAACAGAAGTTTGAGGTGCAGCTCGATGCTGTATCAGCAGCTACCCCCCGAGTGTGTCTGGATCACGAGGGGGCCTTACGTGTGGACATCACAGCAGACACGAAGTCCTGTCGAGGTGGCTCACGCAAGCACACTTCCCAGCTGGGCTCCAGGGCTCTTCCAGCTAAGACTCATGAAAACGGGCAGGTTCCCGGGGCCAAGGACTCGGCGCCCGCTCGCGCGGGAATCCGCAGTGCACCACGGTGCGAGATTCACATCAGGCTGTTAAGCTAATGAATAGAAGCGGCAATGGGAATGGGGGGGCTGAAAACTCAGCACTCATCTGTATAAAACTGCAGCCCCCCCCTCCAAATCTCACGGTAGCAAATCACTGAGCAGCTCGTGAGCTACAGTCAGGATGTACATCCATCAACGCTGCACCGTGAGAAACAATAACCGGAGTCTACGTAGTCCTCTCTTCCCTCCCTCGTAAGCTGTACCTCCACCCACCAGCGATTCCTTCTATTAGATATGAATAATTAACCAAACCAAAGGGCACCTTCAGCAGAGACCTGCCCACCCGGTCACCCCCAGCACAGGCGAGCACCTGAACACACTGTGGGAATGGGTGGAGCCAGGCAGGGAGGGTGCCCGGGAAGCCAAGGGCCAGGCCACTCGCTGACTGTGGCAGACACCTATCTTGGTTAAACGGTTATTAAAGATGGAGTGATGATAAAACACCACTCGAAGCAGCACACCTCCATTGAAAGGATCAGTGGAAAGCCCATCATCATCAGCGTAACACACCTTGTGTGTACACACACACACGGCACCGTTATCCACCAATCGTGTAAAAACCTTAGCCGTACATATGGGAGAAAGAGCGTCAAACACAATGGCATCCGTGGAGGCAAAAAGCCATGGGTGCAACATCAAACTGGGAGGGCAACTGTGATCTGCTAATTCTCAAAATGTAATTTTTTCATGTCAAGAAGGAAAAAAACATCCATGTTTGACAGCACTTCAGTTGAATATTCTTAAATCAGGTTTAATATTCTTTCATATAATCCCTGGCCAAACCTGGAATCACGGTCTCTATTGAAGTCTTATCCACCTAAAGGTTATACAGGAGAACTGGGGTAACTACACGAGAGAACATCACTGACTACTCTGCTAGTGCCACAGCTGTGTTTTTTTTTTTCCTTTTTCTACTGATGGGACAGATGAGGCTTTAAAACCCATGTTGGGTGGGAGTATCCCAAACTACCAATCAATGCCAACTATACTGCCAGCACTGATTGGTTAGTTCAGGATACTCCCACTTACTATGGGTTTTGAAGCCTCATTTGTTCCATCACTAGTCTGTTCTCCACCATGCCTGAGGGATATCGCGTACTACACTTAAGCTTTTTTCAGCACGTACAGCCAATGCATCCTGTCCTCCCTGTCAAGTAAACGAAGAGGATACATCATTAAGCATTCCACGGTCACCATGGACGATGCCTTTCCTAACGGCGTCCAAGCATCGATCATCATCCTGCCAACTCAATCCTTGACCCGCCCTCCCACCAGCATTCTCGGAGGGGAGCGTCTGAGTCGGCATTGCCACGGCCAAAAGACAACTGGCAGGCAGAGCGAGGGAGGAGGGACACCTGTACGTGACATCTGTGATGCTGTTGAACCTCGCCAGGAAGCACAGGGCGGGACTTCGGTCACAGAGAACTGTGAGGACTCGCAGCACGAGGCAAAGCCAGAGCCACGCCTCACACACGTCCCTGAAATCTCGCGATCCTTCCGTGAGTAAAGCACGCCTGCGAGGATCCCTGGTGACACATGCTGCAGGTATGATGGTTATACAGAGACTTCAGTGCCACTGCCAACGGGCATCCTGAAGCACAAACAACATCAAATCTAACAGAAACTGAAGGATATGCAACTCCACCCTCTGAAGAACTCTGTGGCATGTCTACCTGAGCCTGATTCCAGAGTGACGCATCGAACACCTACTCCCAGATCCACGAAAGCCACTAGTTCAGCCCGATACATCGCGGTCGTGTCACACATGCCAGTAAACTCCCTCCTTCGGAAATTCCTGCTCTGAGGAGACCTTAATATAAACTTCCATTGTTACTAGACATTACTGGCTTACTTTCATAACACAGATATAAAAATGCACTAATTGATACCTTAAACAACCCCTTCTGTAACCGCACAACCTTGCCAGTAAACTTCTCTCTCCTCCCAGATTTAGTGCATCGGTCTCTGGTTCTACCGGGTCCTGACCGCAGGGTTATGATAAGGGGTTCACGGGTACTGCACCACTTCGGACGAGCACTGAGGTTTGTGGTGACCTTGAAGCGGATTCATTTTAAGCTCTCATTGAGCTTCCTGTCTCCGGATTATAGAGCGCACTGCCGGAGAAGTCAAATACTTCACTATCTGCGCTGAGGCGGTCATGGCGACCGCATGCATCCCTCCTGCGTTTATTCCGCGTCGACCACGTACACTCGTCACGGACACAATTTTCACCCAGTAGGGACCCACCGTCACCACGTGCCACAAGTAGTGTGAAGCAGTTATTTACCTACCTGGAAAGACAGTCGGTATCATTTAATATGGCTTCTTGATCTCATTCGAAAAGGCTGGTTTCTGACTAGCACAGGCCGCGGTACCCAATGTGACCACACGCCAATCTCTTTGTGCTTTGTCAGCAGCAGGCAGAAGTTCCGGCCCCAGAGACAGCCACGCTAAACAGTACCGCTCTCTGCAATGTCACCACCGACGCACACATTCAGCAATTGCGTCACACACACACACACACACACACACACACACACACACATTACCTGGTGCTTGCTTTACAGTAACAGTAACGTGCGTTCAATCCGTCCATATTACACATCTGCTTATCTAGAACATGGTCACAGTGAGTCTAGATCCTATCCCCAGCAGCACCAAGTACGAGGCAGGGGACCCCCTGAATAACCACCACAGGACACACTCACACTCAGTCACACACTAAGGTCAATTCAGAGTTACCAATTCACCTACTCCCCGAAAGAGGAAGCTGGTGTGCACATTGAGAGAACAACCAAACCGCTGGGAAGGAAACTGAGCCCACAACCCTGAGGGTGTGAGGCCACAGAACTACCCACTGAACACCCTGGTATATTACACAGATTCATTTAACGTTTGGACGAATGGTGCAATAAGAGTTGCCTCCAGGAGATGCACATGCCCTCCCTGTCCTCTCCAGTGGGGCTCCCCGTGGTACACGTGGACGTGGTCACCAGGCCCGGCTGCAACACAAGACCCACCATGCCACGTGCTGACGATTTACAGTTTAAGGAGAGGGGGGAAAGCCGACAGTGAAGTTCACCTTTATAACTACAGACGAAACTAACAAAGCACAATCCACGGGACATGCAATCACAGTCTTATTATTGTCTTGTCGCTGGACAAACACTCCCAAACAACAATACTGTTATGCCAAAAAAAACAGACAAAGCAAATGAGAGCTTACCTGCTTTGTGGGCGAAACCCTACATGTGGCCAGTGTCACATCCTGCCTCCTAAAACGTGAATCCAAAAGGCTGAAGTAGTGACTGATTCCAAGCAATCAGTAGAAGGACAAATTCAAAGACGGCATAACAGACCAAGACATGTTTAGCTCAACTCTACTTTTGTTAGGACCAGAGTAACTGCCAACCTAAAGCAATACACAGCGTACAACAGCTCCCGGTCAGGACAAAGTACCCCCCTTGTCCATTGCCTTCCAAACAAACCCAGCAGAACTGACAATCATCCATAAATTAAGCATACACAGATTCATGTTCCGGTACCATTACATTCTGACAGCTATAAATGACTGCTTTTTGAATCTTAGGGTCAATCTTACCTCCAGTAGCAAAGGAGCCTGAAACAAAAGCAAGCTGAGAAATCCCTCGACAAAAGTAGAAAGCGATACTGCTCAGGAACTGTAAGCCCCCTGGAAATCAGAGTGCAGGGAAGCGCGTGCTGCTAAGCCTACAGAAAGAAATCATACACGCATGGCAACCTCCAAAAGCTAGGGCATGACAATTTTGCTCAACGAGGGAATATCAGGGAAGTCCAAATCCGCAGTACTCCCACCCCTCCTGTTTCCTAACGAGCACCAACCATGTCCGCTTCCTTGGAAAGAAATAAAAGCCTCTCTCGCACTATTCGGGGGTGAACTTTCAGCTTTACATGATGTCAGTGAGAAGAATAAGAGCACCTGAAGATACTGCTATGAGAAAAGGGAAGACATAGGCTGCCAGAAGCAGTGGAAAGCATGGTCTTTATATGTACAAAACACAGGGTCTTGTTTTTGGACAAGCGAGATGCAATCAGACTGCAGAGGAAAGAGAGAGACCAGAGAATCACTGTGGCGTTTAATTGGTGTGTGTTTATATGAAACAGCGCTAATGGCAATCTGAAAATACTGACTGAGAAAATGATGGCTCCTTATTATTTTTAAGGCAGTTGCTGCTTACTTTAAGTTAAAGTGCTGAATATTTCCTACAGCAGTAGCCACCGGGACACACAGGTACTGGGCTATGCCTTTGTTTGAATTAGATAACCAGCCACTTTTGGGCCTATACACTGTTCCAACAACTCCTTTAGCTAGAAGTCATACTGCATGGGCTACTAAGTGAGCCAGATGTGGAGAACATTTAACCTGCTGTCTATTCAAGTCGGCACACGTATCCCAGCCATCAAAATTATTTCAGTGTGAGCCAAGCCTTCCTCTGTCAGCAAGAGACAGAAAGAACAATAATTAATTCAGCAGCAATAATAATGTCAATTTAATATTTGAAAGCATTACAGTTAGCAGAGAGCTGACAACATGATCCTGAGACAAAATAACCTTATCTCTGACTAAAACCTGTGTTTACATGGCAAAGCATTCAGCAGAGATAAGACCTTTATTTCCCAAACCCTGGTACTGAATAAGACTAATATGTATTTTAATTGTATAAATTTAAACAAACTCAAGCAAGAGCTTTAATGTTACTACTTCTTACTGCTGGAGTCACCAAAGCAGTTTCAACAAAATGACTGATGTGTCAATGTTAACCCTTGGGTGGTGAGTTTGAGTTAGTGACTGTCGTTTTGTTCCACAACAGTCCAAAACCAGAGAAGCCAAACTGCTCAATCTGCTGAAATCAATAGGCTGTCCCTGCCTGTGTGTGTGTGTGTGTATACATATGCGTTGTTCCTGTCTGTCTGTACATATGTATATGTGCTGTCACTGCCTGTCTGCATGTATATATACATGCTGTCACTGCCTGTCTGTGTATGTATATGTGCTGTCACTGCCTGTCTGTATCTGCATATGTGTTGTCACTGCCTGCCTGTCTGTATACATGTATATGTGCTGTCACTGCCTGTCTGTGTGTGTATATACGTGCTGTCACTGCCTGCCTGTCTATGTGCTGTCACTGCCTGTCTGTATGTGCATGTGTTGTCACTACCTGCCTGTTTGTATGAGTTGTCATTGCCTGTCTGTATACATGTATATGTGCTGTCAGTGCCTGTCTGTCTGTGTGTGCGTGCATGTGTTGTCACTGCCTGCACGTATGAGTCGTCATTGCCTGCCTGTCTCTATATACGTGCTGTCACTGCCTGCCTGTCTATGTGTTGTCACTGCCAGCCTGTCTGTGTGTGCGTGCATGTGTTGTCATTGCCTGTCTGTCTGTATATATGTATATGTGCTGTCACTGCCTGTCTGTGTGTGCGTGCATACGTGCTGTCACTGCCTGCCTGTCTGTGTGTGTGTATGTATGCATACGTGCTGTCACTGCCTGCCTGTCTGTGTGTGTGTATGTATGCATATGTGCTGTCACTGCCTGCCTGTCTGTGTGTGTGTGTGTATGTATGCATATGTGCTGTCACTGCCTGCCTGTGTGTCTGTGGGCATGTGTTGTCACTGCCTGTCTGTATGTATGTATGTATGAGTTGTCATTGCCTGACTCTGTGTATATATGTATATGTGCTGTCGCTGCCTGTCTGTATGTGTGTATATACATGCTGTCACGCCTGTCTGTCTGTGTGTATGTATATGTGCTGTCACTGCCTGTCTGTCTGTCTGTGTGTATGTATATGTGCTGTCACTGCCTGCCTGTCTGTCTGTGTGTGTGTATGAGTTGTCATTGCCTGACTCTGTGTATACATGTATATGTGCTGTCACTGTGTCTATATTTGCTGTCCCTATGTCTGCTTATGTAAAATGTTCAGATGTCGGCTGATCCTTCTCTCGGTTAGTCGTTTAGCTTTAGCCGCTTAGCTGCCACCCTACAGACACTGCATTTCTCGCAGCTGTCAAACCCGCTACGCCACCGCCGCTCCTCCTCCCCCAGCGCCTCGGAAATCGCCTGGCTGAGCGCTCCCCCCCTCCTCCCACCCCCGGCTGAGAAATGGCCCCACACACCCCGGCAGCCCAACGGGGGGCACGGCAGTGACAGCGCTAGCCAAGGCCGCCGCCGCCGCCGCTGGCTCGCCGGTGTCCGCCATCTTTCCGAGGACTCGGGAGCAGCACCGAAGGGCGCAGACCCTCGACACGCAGGCGCCGGCACCGCCGCTTCGCCGCTCACCTCGGCCGCAGCTCCCGCCCGGCTCTGTGCGACACTCGTCTCCGCAGCAGCGGCTCGTCTCTCCCGCGGCCGCTCGGAGCCGAGTCTCTCTGACTGCGAGTCCGCTCGCGACCGCGCTCCTCATAGCACGAGCGGGCTGCGGAACACGCGCATCCGCGTGCCCGCGCTCGTGCGCGCCCGCGTCCACGTCGCTGCACGCGGATCGCATTGCCTGCACGACTAAAAATAATATTAACCTGGGGGGTGGTCAAATACTCTGAACCGCATGTTGTGTTTTCAGTGCCCTGTATTTAAAAAGTGTTTGCAAAGTGACCAAAAAAAAAAAAAAAGGTTACAGCTGATATTTTAATCTAACTTTATTTGGAGCCTTTGGGCGACGTCTTCGCGTGATTTTTTTAAAAATGATTCTTTGGTGCCCTCAAGTCCGTGTCGAGGATTTAGGCAGAATTCCCCTAGATCTAGAAGGTGCTGTCTTCTGTCTAGTTTTTAAAGAAACTTCTAAGATTGCGTATATGAATTATGTCTTGCAATAAATCTCTCATCATTGAAGGATTATGTTTAATTGTAGATAAACCGTTTTACTGTCTACCAATGCCAACAATGTTTAGTGTTATTTACAAAAATCAAGTTTATTGATTGCAGAAAATTTATTAAAGAAAAAAATGGCTTTTAACGCAGGACTTTTCCATAAAAAGCAGTTTCTTTAGGGATTTTTATTTTCTGTAACTATTATAGAAAAAAATTGATTTTTTTTTTTACTTTATAATTTAGTTAAGTCATTGCTGTATCAACACAAAAATAAATTTGTATTTTTAAAGCAATACAAAATGGAGAAATTGGTGTCAGCTTACAATAAAAATTACTTCTACCCTTCAAACTATGAAAAATGTTTCGTGTACAGCAGTGTTCCACAAATGCTTTCATTAACATTCTCGGAGTAATGGAACTGATTCCATTTAGATAACAACAGTAGAATTCACTTGTCAGAGCTGTTCGTGGAACAATAACATCTTTGACGGCCCTTATGCAGGAATAGTGCTGGTCATTCCTGGTCGAACAAAGAACTTGTTTGTTATTTTTTCGTTCCACAACCCCCAACCCCTAGAAAATGGGGATGTAACTGTCGATCTTGGATCTGTGCCTCTGTGCAATGCATTCTGCTATCCACACAATGTTCCTGGTCTCCTGTTCCTTCAGCTTCACGTAGGCATAGAAGACGCCAAAGTTGAACTGGTTCAGGAAGGCCAAAGTGTTCAGTTTCACCTGGAGAGGAAGACGGTTACTCATATCAGTCACTCACTTTATCCTACATACAGCTGGTAATCAAAGGTCTGAGCTCTGCAGCAAGTTTTATAGACACACTCCATAAAAACATAGCTTTATAAATCGATAAAATAAACAAACTGACCTCATGTTCAAAGAATCTGTCCTCCAGTGTCTTGTCACTGGTTCCCTCTTTTGACCCTTCGAAAATGAGCTTGTATTCCTAAGGTAAAAGACAGCACTCACATGTTACAAGTTGCGTTTTCTGTGTAAATCTGAGCCTCTCTGTTCAAAGGCTGCCCGAGCAATAAGGCATATGCTGTGTTGGGAAGTGTAAAGGGTTCCAAAAATGTTTCAAAACATTGTATTCAAATGTACTTTCTGAAAGGTTAATTTTCATGTCCCTCTTCTCAGGCATCAAACTGATTGCATGACTAACTTCAAGGGACATTCCACATGACTCAGGAGATGACGTGCTATACACCTACATAACTTTGCTATTGCAGGATTAGGAAGTTATGTCCTCGGTTTATTTTTATCTTTGTTGCTGAGCAAATGATTAGTAGTGATCCTCCTTTAAAGGTTTACAGGACTACGGTCTCCTTGCAGCTGACTGTTAATAGTCCAAGTCCCCTGAATGAGTGTTAATTTCCAGAAAGAAGGGTGATCTACTTCCAACGTAGCTGCGGAGTGCTCAGGCGTTACGCTTCAGGCTGGGGAATACTGCTTCAATCTGCTGCCGTGCTGTCCACCTCGCCTAAAGAGACTTACGGCATAATTATTTGCCACCATTTCCACCTGCTCGTAGTTCTCAGCCGCAGCCAGCAGGTGGAGCCCTTCCGGGTGCAGCCTGCCGCATCTGGGGAACAGCTGGCTCCTCTGGTCCAGGGTCAGGTCCGTGCCGAAAGAGTTCACGGTGATGATGAAGGCCCGGCGGTCGGCCTCAAACTGCAACATATTTTGTGTTACTGCCATGGTGAAGACACATCTGGAGGAGAGGACACGTTTACTCATTTATGGTAAGTGTTAATATTTTGGTGAGAATCATAAAAACAGCATTGAAGACAAAATAAGCAGAATGACAAAAATAGGGGAAAAAATGCATTCTCACCTCTAGAATAGGGCACATGATCTCCTCTGTCGCGCCTCCTTCATCTTTGCAAAACTTGTGAAATGACTCTATATAAGCCTAAAAACATATTATTTAGTGGTAAAACGCATGCCAATAGACACCATGATGTCATCATCAGATTCTTTAAGTAATTTTGTTCAAAAAATGAATTTCTCCAACAAAAAAAATCATTGAAAGATGGAATACAATTAATGCTCTCCAGGGTGACCAAAGGTGTCTTTTGTGACTGTCTGTGCTTTCTTTATCCAGCGTACCAACTCCACCTTCGACTTTATTGTGAAAACACACGCGTGCAAACCACCCATAATCTTTAAGCTGGGGGAACATGCAGTGGCAGAGGTCAGAGGTCAGAGGTCAAATTCTGAACAAGCTCAGTATACAGAATACAGTCAAATATTCAGCATAATCTAATTCTACAAATACCTTTTTAAATCCATGAACATTTTATGTGGCTGAGGCCTCTGAAGGCCACAACGCGGCTACTTGAAGGAAATGACACGTTCCACTTTGGCACAACCAGATCTGGATCTTTTTTTGTTTCATACCTTATATAATTTGTTCCTCATGATCTCTGCATTCATTTCATCCAGGTTCAATTCACACAGCGACTCCTGGAAAAACTCAGCTGGCATTGGAAGAAAATTATAAACAAGTTGTAGCGAAAATCACCTCGACCTTACAAATACCCAACCTACTACCCAGTGAATCGTCACACAGTAGCCACCCATACATTTCCTGCTAGTGAAATGGAATATTAATAAGTGGGCTGTTATAGACTTCAGTTTCACCAGTGGCATTACGACACCCTCTGGAGCCTGAAGTTATACAGCATGTCAGTGTTAATGTCCCTTTCTGCGTGATTGAAGGAGTTACTTTAAGTGGTAGCACAGGTAAAAATGAATAAATCCAATTCAATCATGATTTAAAAAGAAAACCCACTCATTTTCCTAATTTTATCAGACTGCACTTTCTGAATACTACTCTTTAACCTCACCTAATTTATCATGATATTATTTTTTAGGGACTAAATATTAATATATGAAAAAAAGAAACATTAAGACAAACATAATTACAGCCACAATGTTATTATTTTGTTGAGTTTTCAACCATTTAAACTAGCAGATGTTCACTACTGTAGCTCAGGGGGACTACTTGAGTCAAAGTGTGTGTTAGAAGGGGTCAGGAACCAGCAGCCTTCTGGTTAATGGTCTGTGACCTTAACCTCCATGCTGGCTGCTATACTAATGAGCCCGGCATGGGCTAAACATGCCTGCGAGAACATTAAGCTGAATGTTACCCAGGGGTGTGTCCACCAGGATGGCGTTGTACAGCTCCGCCGGGCTCTGGGCAACTGCAACTGCGCCCATCTCATCGAACCGACCCAGGGGGTGGCACCGCGGCAACAGCTCGGCAACAGACCGGTTCCGGAGGGACCCGGTGAGAAGTAGAACCACGTTGTCAATCATGTAGCTGTAGCTTCAGAGAGAGGCGTGGCAGCCGAGTCATTTATGACACGGAGACATAAGCAGACATCCGTATAAAATCCACGTCACGTCATAACACAGGTAGGTAAACCGCTCTCTTAAATAACACGGAAGACAGCAGTCGGCCGGAGATATCAGGCTAAGATGTTGTATAGCCTGCTACTGGTGGAACATTTATCAGAACCATGCGACGCTGGGGTGGGAGGATGGAACGTGGACTTAATTAAGAGAACCAGAGGAAAAAAAACAAGGGCAGATCCCCACAGAAGGTGAATGCATTAGCAAACAAAGGGTGCTTTGGGTGAAGGAGAGGGTTACAACCGGCATCAGAGTCTTGGTGTTTCCTGGGCCCTGATAGTACTGTTAGTACGGTGTGTAGTAATTGCCTATTAATTGTTTGTATTTATTCTTTCTGCATCATTAGGAATGAGTATATTAGAGGGTCAGCTCATGTTGGACGGCTTGGAGACAAAGTCAGGGAGGCGAGATTGCGTTGGTTTGCACATGTGCAGAGGAGAGATGCTGGGTATATTGGGAGAAGGATGCTGAGGATGGAACTGCCAGGCAAGAGAAAAAGAGAAAGGCCAAAGAGGAGGTTTATGGGTGTGGTGAGAGAGGACAGAGGTTGGGGTGACAGATTAGGATGTGGAGGACAGGAGTAGATGGAGACGGCTGATCCGCTGTGGCGCCCCCTGATGGGAGCAGCTGAAAGTGAATGATAATTTACTGTTTCTGCATCTGTGGTTTGTTGCGGACAAAATCCGACTGTGATAGAATGACAATCTCTTAGAATGACTGGTAGTAAGGCTAAGTGAAGTGTAAGAATGGGCTCGTCACCTGGCTTTGCGATGTCCCGCCACGTCCCCACACCCCACCCCATTGGAGATGGATCTGTTTCTATGGAAATGACCCAGCGACACGTCCATCCACGCTGCGCTTCCAGCTTTACTCACCTGATGTAATCCAGAAAGGTGGACAGCGGCTTCACCGCATTGTTCCGCATGTAGCCAAACTCCACCAGCAGCTTCTCCTTCATTTTGTCATCTATCATGGACACGGTGAGCTCCTCGCTCTCGTCCAGGAACTTGCCGTAATCGGTGGTCTGGAGGTGTAATTTCAGATCTGGGTATACGGAATCATAGAAAGTGGGGGGGGGGGGGGGGTCAGTATGATCACTGAAAATGTCATTTTTCTTGTTAAACAAAAGCTTTTTTTTATTTTCACTCAACAGTTTTCAGCTTTTATTTATAGTCAACAGCTTATAAAAATTCCCTCCCATAACAACGGGGAGTAGCTGATATCTCATTTGGACCGTGAACTTATTCAAGAGAGATGATACTCTTTAATGCTTAGCAGTCCTGGATCATAACGGAATATGATAAACAAGCTTGCATGATGACCAAAAGTTTCTTGTATCGATCAGGTTGCCCACGATTCACGACTCCTTGCTTCCTGTTCTCTGGTGGTAATGGATGAGTTGCCTAAGAATTTGACTCATCAGTCACAATGTTCCAGTTCCCTCTTCTTGTTTTGGAAAAATCTCCCATATTACAGTTCTTTGTTTCTGGCCAGATTAAAAATGTCATCCCTGGATCACTGCGTTTGGCTCTGCTTTGAGTAAATGACCTACAGCAGGGATAGAAGAGGAGATCGCAACAGGAGGTGCGACTTATTGGTTAAATAATAAGCTGACGCATCTCCGCAAAGCTCAGGGGACTGTGGGATTTAGCCCCAGTCCATGTAAAAACTGCCAGCATAGGCGTTCCTCTTACCCTCCAGCGTTTCGCACTGAGCCAGGTTGGTGTAGTCGTCACGTTTAAGGATGCCCGCTTTGAAGCCGCGCACCAGAGCCTCAAGGTATCCATGACAGGCATTGAAAGTGAGCTCTGGATACGCAGACATCCTGATCGCAGTGCCCTGTGCCTGCCGCTGCTGCTCTCCCTCTTTTAAGCAGCTGTCCTCGCTGCGTCTCCCAGGTCAGCTGACATCTCCTTATGTTCTTCCTCTATTGCCCTCATAAGAATTTCCAGTGTCACTAATAACTGGGAGGTATGTCACACTCTCAGCCTCCGAAAAAGGACACCATGCTTTACTGTGTTCCCTATAAACAGCTATCGCACGCTATGGTTCATGGTCGCTTGTGACCCAAGAGCAATGTGATGTTAACCGGCAGTTTCTGTCCTGTCCAAGGTGTGTCCAGTCTTGTGCCATGTTCTTTCCTATACTGCTCTCAGCTCAAGTGTCTAACAGATTACTGAGTTGGGTAGACACCCCAGCCCCCCAAATAGGCTACAAGTTAACAAATTCATAAACATACCAACTGCAGACCTACTGTACAACTATTAACGGTCCTCCAAGATTATTGGAACTGAAATACAGTTTTGATTCTTAAGGAACTACAAGTATCACACCCCTGGGCTTCTCTGAATTTGATTTTGAAGTTGCAGGGAACAGATATACTGATATTTTTTAAGGGAAACAGGATAAGAAAAGATAAAGTGTATCTTGTAAACTTGATTATTTTCAGAAAATATCATATGCGCAAAAAAGTGGTCTGGTTCAACTCCCAATTTCTCTCGTTTTATGAATGAATTTACTCAATATTGTGAGTCTCTGCATAAATGAAAAAAATAAAAAGGCAATTAATGCCTATCATATAATTACTAATTACTCTTGTCATCAGTAAATCTTTAATTAAACTTCTGGATGCATATTCTTTTTTTGCTATATTCATTTTATTTAAATGCTTTGTACTTTCTTAAATTCCTCGTGTTTTAATATGCCTCTGGCAGTACATTGTTTAAACCTATTCGAAAATCCTTGCCTCTTTGTTGTATATTGTTCTTGTTTATAGTGTTGTTTTGTATTGTTCATGGCATAAGCAACAAAAGAAAGAAAAAGAAAGAAAATCCCTGGGCTCTACGCCATCATGCCTCGGGATTAGCGGTCATGACCTATGAATGAACGGATGAATTTACACATCACGACCAAAAGAGGGAGACAAAAATCTAGAGTCTGAGCCCAATTACGGATTTCGCGTCTAAACTTGAGGAAATGCAACTAAACCAACCCAACGTTCGATATTTTTGATTGATGGACAAGCACCACCATACATAGTGAAATATCGTCTTGTCTAAATGTAAATAGTTCTGTTAGCTCGTATTGAAAATTATGTAATCTTGAAGGCAACTTAGATAGTTATGCAGTGAACTTGGACAAAAATCAGCTCATTTCATGACGTTAGTAATGTACAGTCCAAATATGCTAACATGTACAGGATATTGAACTGCAATTCCTGTATAGCAGGCGAGGTTAAATTACTACTATATGTCTATTCAGAGAACTCAGGGTTTAAAAAAAACATACTGTGCCATAACATTATGACCACCCCCTTGTAGAACAATTGGCTCTTCACCACAGCCAGGTGGCACAGCAATAAAGGTACAAATGAGAGAGGCCATATAAAAGGACTGGCTCAAGCTAACCAGAAGCAGGTCTATTGATCACTCCAGGTCACGTGTTCATCCCGGCAAACCAGATCCACCCCTTCATGAGTGTCTATCCCGATGGCACTGGTTGGTTCTAGCAGGATAAATCCCCAGTTGTTCTACAAGGGGGTGGTCTTAATGTTGTGGCTGACTGGCATATATATACCAGCAATATCTAAGTTTTGTGTTAATTTAACGAAAAACAAACATGGGATAAGGAGGGAGCAAAAAAAAAAAAAGTATCTAATTCTTGAAAGCAATTATTGGTGCTGGTGGGGTTAGGTTATCTGTTGCGACTTCTAAAGAATTACATAAACAAATCCAACACCATAAGAAGGCTATTTATTCTATTTATTAGATCATACTCCTAAATTCAGCAGTAAGGTTGGGGAAGTCCACACCCCCAGATTTTAATATTACTGCAAATGTAGAAAATATGGAGCATGCGTTTTAAAAAAAAACAAAAACCTAAGAAGATTATTGAGCTGGAATCCTGCAAGAAAGAGTCTGTGAAAATTCCTCAAAAAGAACAGAGCTTCTTAAAGCTGTATGTCAATTTGGGGAAAAAAGCATGCTTAAAGCCTTTAAAGAAATCCTGAAGAAAACTCGCGTGACCAAACGTGGCTATTCATCAAGCAGTCCACATTGACTGGCCAGAGGCCAAAATTTTAAAATTTACCTGTTGAGGAGACACCGTGGATCTTACCACATTTATTGGCTGTTTGGCTTGTATCAGGGACAAACTTCCTTAAACAGTCCCTTGTTTTGGTTCAAAATATCATGTACCATGCAAAACACAAACACTTGTCACCTGGAAAATAACTTTCAAAAGACCTTATATCCCATAAATGCATAACAGCACAGCAATAGCTTTGAGCTCTGTAGGCTGAAAATTGATTCTAGTCAGGAGGTGGACTGATTTTACTGAGAGTGCCACCTAGTGGGAGAAAGGCACCACTACAGCCCTAATTTAGCTCCTTAGTTGTAACCAGCTGTTTATTTAAACAGGGGCTGTCTGCTGCTCGGGCTCAATATCACATTTCATTCATATTTAAAGAAAAACAAATATTTGTAGAGTGTTCATGTACTTAATTTATTAGACAGATGCCCAATCACTTATCCTGAGAAAGCAAATTAAAATTATTATAGTACTCTTTCCCATACCCACAGTTTTACTGTAACATTTTTGAAGTAATCATGTGGCATATGCAGAAGGCGACGACGCACTGAAACCCTGCTCAGATAGTCAACGCTCTCGCAGGGCAGGGCGACGACGCACTGAAACCCTGCTCAGATAGTCAACGCTCTCGCAGGGCAGGGCGACGACGCACTGAAACCCTGCT
>JAACJT020000064.1:4916197-4927855 GCA_009936485.2 Gymnarchus niloticus | reverse complement strand
CGGTCAATACTCTCCCAGAGTAGGATGACAACAAAGCAATGAAGCCATGAAAAGCTGACAAGGCACTTAAACTTCTGCAGATCTTTCTAATGCATGGTAGAAAACAAAAGGACAGCAAATCCTAGCCAGAAGGATGCATTTGATGAAACCTTTCAGGTACAAAGGCACTACGATGCATAACATTGTTTAAAAAAAGAATCAGCAGCTCCTACACTGGAACCACGTTAATAAAACATAAGCATATTAGACACATCCATCCTTCCTCTGAAACAAAGTGCAGAACCCAGCTGATTGTTCTGTAGCATGGTTGTCAGTTTGACTCACGCAGAAAGATTTAAACCCCTCCGCTTGTCTTGAGTACAAACTATGGCTTCATTACCATGGGAGCACTATCTCATGGATATGGGAGGACATGAAACGGTGGGGGGTGAAGCAGGGATGGGGGTCAAATGGCCACAGAAAAGTGAGGGAGGAAGAGCAGCGGGCACCGAGACTGGCAAATTTACTGCATGAATTAGAAGGTGGGGCTTTAAAAAAAAGCTGGAAGTGGCCCTCAGGATTAGTCATCCCTGATTGGTGGAAAGGCAAAGGCACATCGTCAAAGATCCACCACACTGTCAGGTTGTGATTTTCAGAACGCAGATTGATTGACTCGGCATGCCGGGGTTGAGGTCCTCAGACTGGACAAACACCCCGATGACTACTGGGAAAACAGCCCAGACGCTGCTGTACAACCTGAGTGGAAAGGGAAAACAACAACGGGGTAGCAGGCACCAGCTGACAAACGTATACTGAGCGGGATAAGGAGGCTCGGGGCACAAATCCAGAAAGGCATTTCAGTTTCCCACAAAGAGCCTGCAGTTTGGAGTGTCTTAAAATAAAAAAAGCTTTTTCAGTCGTGATTAATGAACAGATTGTACGACCTAAAGAATATGGAACTCAGCAGGACAGAGTCACGAGGGTGACTCAGAATCTCACACTTGGAAATTTATGCAGAACTAGGGAACGGAAAGTGTCACCTTCAATGTATCATGAATATTAGAAAGATATACACAAAACAGTAGAAAGCAAACATCTTGCAAAATCCATAAAATCCAAAATGGTGAAAAAGGGAAAAAAAAAAAAAAAAAAAAAAAAAAATCGCTCCAGGATATTCTGAATTAAAACTAACATGCAGCCGACTAGACTAACTAGTACGAACTGGATGGATTGAGACTTTAATCAACATTTTCAAGTCCTCAGATGTGAAGAGAAAGTTGACTAGTGACACTGCTGCCAGCTGAACAGCATAGCGGAGGCATGCCACAGTGTTCAAACTGGGCCACCTAGAGGCACCACTGTGAAGTGCATGTCAGAGGCACTGCACGTCACCATATTGCACACGACCATCTGCGTTCCTCCCGCTGGCCTTTTTTTTTTTTTTCCTTCCCCCCCCCCAGAGGGGCTTGTGAAGCGGAACCAGTCATTTATCCACATGCCAAAACAGAAGCCCTTCGTTCCAGGGTTCCCTGTGTTATATAACAGCAGTATTGAAGCAGCACAGAGAAGAGCTACCAGCCACAGAAAAGCGATATGTAAAAAAAGCTCAACTCCCGCCTCCCAGCCTGAGGCAATCGGCTCAGGGTCGCAGAAATGACGTCAGGGGCGCCTGGAGCTTGAAACACCTCCTCTGGACACCATGGCTGTCTGAGAACTCCCGGATTCTTCCAGCAGAGAAAGCCTAAATCCAGACGGAAGTCAGAGATGCCGGGGATGAGCAGGTGGGGAGCGCCACCGAGGGCGGGTCAGGGGACTTCTTTGCCCGCGCAGTGAAAGATTCACTGGAGAGGGTACCCTGAATGAAGTCAGCTGATCAATTCCCAAAAAACGTGGGAGGAAGGGATGAAGAGAGGCAAGGAGAGGCTGGGGGACGAGTCAGGGAGAGGTGGGCAAGTAGCGGGACCCTCAGTGTTCGAGCCGCACCTCCAGCGCCGGCTCCACCTGCAGGACAGGGGGGGAGCTGCCGGGAGGTGGTCCGCACCAGCAGGCCGAGTGTGTTGTCCCTGGAAACAGGACCTCGCAGCTGCAACGGGGTAAAATGCACACAAGATAAACCCCCATAGCGAAAATCAGCTTAGGGCACTTAGCAACATACAGCTGGCCGTTATTAAGAGGGACGTCGCATGGCAGCCATTAACCTTCTGCTTCCTGACCTTCTAACCTGCCCTTGCCATGGAGACGATGGAGCCTCAACCCTGCTAGGCCCGCATTAGGGTTGATTAAGAGCTCAGGAACTTCTCAGGACATTAAAAGCGATTTGTGCCCACCCAGACCCCAGAGCGTGGGTGACGCGCGGCTGACGGGGCACCTGGTCTCCCGCTCCTCCCTGTCCTGGTCGGCCTCCACGGCCGAACACTCCACATAAGCCTCGGCACTGCTCTCGCTGCCTGGGCCGGACAGTTGGGATGGGCTGTCCAGGCTCCCGGGGCTCAGTGAAGTCATGCTGCTAGACAGACAGGTATGCAGAGATATCAGGGAAGACCCACCCAGTTAACACACCCCTCACACATCATTAATTTTACACACGCGGCCTTCTACCTGACCATGTGCGACAAACTCCCGGCACACGCTAAGCTAGCACACGCCCTACAGGGGCAGCTCCTGTCATATAATGCAAACACGACCAATGCCCGCTTGTGACATACCCAGAATGCCCACAACACTCCCTTCCTTTGTCGGACTCTTCCCATTTCGAGGCCTTCTCATGCCTGTCCTCACCTGATCCGTTTCTCCAAAGCATCTACATGCAGCTGCTTATCAAGCAGGGCTTTCTTGAGGGACTCGATCTCCTTCTGCTTTTCCATCAGCTCCTTCTGCAGACGATAGTTTGTCTCCTCCAGGGTTTCACAGAAGGCCTGAGGGTGAGATGGATGACCGGCTCCCATTAGCAAGCTCCCCCAGGACCTGGACGCTGCCCAATGCCATTTCTAGTGCTGGAACCTCCTGGAATTCCAATTTCAGCCATAAATTCTACAGGCAGGACATTCTGCACTAATTTTTTTTTCTGGGGATTAAGGGCACATAGGCCTAAGTTTTCAAATTCAGATTTGTGGGGCTGTATTCATCAACAGCTTCAGGGCTCGCAAAATTTCAAAATCCCTGGTAGTCTTTTGGGCAGGCACTCTTCAGATTTTGGTAGCCCGAAGAGAATTTAACTAGCCCGAATAAAAAAGACAATTTCTTAATGTAGAAAGCAAGATATGGTAGAAAAATCAGTCAAAACAACTGACCTGTTTTGGCTGAATAGACCTGAAATATTGATGTAAATCAGACCACCTCCTTCTCAAATTCACTCTCTCTCACACACACACACACACACACGTCAGCAATTTCACAGGCTATAATTTAATTATCTTCACTGCCCAAGCAAACTCTATGGAGCCCCTAAAGGGACATGGGCAAACAAAAAAGTCCTTTTCAAATTTTGCGTGAGCACCAGAAAGCATGCGAACCTGTAAAGAACTTTTTTGATTGCCCAAGTCCCTTCAGAGGCTCCGTAAAACTCTACCACTTAGCAACACTAAATAAATGAAGTGAGAACTACACTCCTTCACAGGGGGTGGCAGCAATGCACCAAATGTGTTTGCCAAACATCATATGAAAGAGAAGTAGACTCATTACAGACATGCATGGGCGTACACGTCTCTGCGGACAAACCATGATTTAAAACCTGCATGTTCCGTGACTGTTTTTTTTTTCCCATTCAAATAGCAAGGTCATGAGAGCGGACAAAGTGAATAAAGGAGGGAATTTAATTTCACTCAGTATAATTTCAGGTAGCCTGTCGGGCAGGGCTACATCTTGGTAGCCAGATGGGAAAGGTTAATAGCCCTGGGATGTCGGGCTACCGATTTTGTGAGCCCTGAGCTTCCTAAACCACAGTGACAGATTAGTTTAAATGACAGCCTTCAAAACTTACCTGAGGGAAATCACTGATTCAGAAAAAAAAAAAACACAAGTCACAAGGGAGCTTTAACTGGTGAATGCAGGCAGTCATCCAGAATTTTCTGCCTGGTATAGTACTGGGATTTAACTTGAAGTGGGGAGATCTGTGGCAGATCCAGCATAGATCTAATGCAGATCACGGTGAGTTTGAACCAGAAAGCAGCCATCTTACCCGACTCTCCTCTAAGCTATCGAAGGGACCTGGTGGGTCATCTAGACACAAGAACTCCCGCACGGCCATACTGGAGTGGGGACAGAGAGACAGTGATCAGGCATGTAAACAGTCAGCTTAGGAGGCCCAGAGAGCCACACGCAAGTGGTCGAGGGAAGCCAAACCTCAACCCTTCACTCCATCTTCGGTAAGCAAATGTGAACCCTTCGAACCGCCCTGATCTACTAGATTTGACTTGACCTTTCATATACAGCAACCGTTCTGTTGCATACTGACGAGATTCAATTTTACTGACCAACAATAAACAAAAATTTAACATTTCACATCATTTCAGTACTACATTCAGTTAAATTCCACTTTAAAATCTATTAATTCAAATTGAAAACCAAACCACTATTGTAGGGTACAGCTGTTGCATTATTAATTAACCTCATTTTCTTAATTGATTCAATGCTCTTTATATTCCACACTGAACATTCTGAATGATTTCAAGTGTTTTCTGGCGGCTTGGGCAGCGTTAATATTCCTTGGCTGGTGATGTATGGTGCATTGCTCATCTGAATCAAACAGCACTATCACATCCCACAAACCTGAGTATTTCAAATGCTCAGTTAGCCTTGCTGTTAAGGCTACAAGCTCACTCTCTGATGACCTCGTTTGCCCTGTATCACTTGTGCCTTGTTTCGGGCTCCTCGTACACAAGATTTTTTATTGCCAGACATTGCCCTAGGGATGTGACCTTATCTGCCCCCACAGGCACCACCAGCCTTGAGTCTGCATACTTAGATCATGTCAGTCGCCTTTGAGTCTAAAGAGGTTTAGCGTTGCTAACCTGCCCTTGTATGGAAAAGCCTCCAGATTACACATTGCTGCTACAGCTCAGTACCAAATACTCTTTATTCTACTGCAATAACCGAGAGGCTTATGGTCAGTAATTTCAGAGGCTGTTTTCAAACAACCAATCAGAGGCTAAAGATGTCTGCATCTAGAGGCTGGCTGACTATGGGAACTAGCAGGTTTTGAGGGACAAGTGTTTTAATGGCCAAGTCTGTGAGAAGTCATCCTTATTTGGTGCAGCCTTTGTCTGGCATCTCATACCCACAAATAAACACACCTGTTGGTGATGTCCTTGTGTGCCACCAGGTTCTGCAGGAAAGCCTGCAGCCCCAGCTGCCTGTCCTCCAGGAAGGAGGTGTTGTAGTTATCCTTGAACCAGCGCTTGGGAGGCAGGGCGAGTCTGAATCCAGGAAACATCTCCTTCAGCTGAAGGGCAGTCACGCCACCCAGAGAGACATGGCACGCCAGGTAACCCAGTCAGGAAACATCCAGAATAAGTCACGACCCCAAGTTACGTGACCACATATTAGGTCTAGACCCTAATTTATTAGGCGGTGTGAGATCTTTACTCATCAGTACAGACGGATACAGGAGGAGGCTTCTAAATGAGGCAAACAAGAACGACATCAACAAACATACCGCAACTCCTGTGTTGGGGCACTTTGTTACTAGTTTCTGGACTACACATTTAATCTTTCACTTTTTTTGTGAAATGTTTATTTCAATAATAAAATTGGACAGATGGAAATCTCTTATTTAAAGGAGCTGGTGTTTTTACATCCTGTATTAAATATCAGTACAAACTCGCAAATTTATATTTTATGAAGCTTAAACGAAAGCGTGAATGCCATTCCTAATAAGCCTTAAGTGGCTGCTCGCTTCTGAAAACGCATCCAAAGAAACAAAAGGTTCCAAAGTCAAACGTGTGATTCGTTTTGAACTCGCGCTGCACTTTGCTGCTTCAAATTGCTTTCAGGATGGCAAACGAAGTTTAAACTTTTTTATTCTTTTTTCAAACCATTTAGTCAGTGTTTATAAAAGCGTTTACTTCGCTACCAGCCACACCTGAGGGGTTTTCACCTCCCCCTTACCTTTCTCAAATTCAGAAATACTGGTCTTAAACAATAATTCCCCGAGCACATTTCATGTTACTTAATGAGAATTGGTTTGATACTGACTCAATTCCCATTTTAGTGTAAATACAACAAAGAAATGAGATTTTAATTCTCCGTCTGATTTTTGGAACCCAGAAACACCTGCGTCCGAGAGTCCCTCTCAGTAGCTACACACCAAAAACAAACCAGTGGAAAAACCCAAGGGGTTTTATGGCACCTATTAAAGATGACCTTGTTAAACCAGACTAACGAGACACAGATAAACGGTGCTACTAAAATCATGCTGGGTAAGAAGCAGAGCTCACCTTCCCATTGAGCCTGGCAAAGTCGGTGTACCTTCGAAAGACCACCCAGCTCTCCTCTGGGGACTTCTTCACTAGGATCTTGTAGACCTGCAGCACATAGAGAGAATAGAGGTGAAAGCCCAAGGTGGTCGGGGGGGGGAGGTTGAATGTGAAAAGCTGAGGATGATGGGTCTTTCAAGATGACGGCATAATCAGCCAACGGATTTACATGCTGCACTGAGTTCCCTTAATTAAGCTGGCCCATGTTGCACAGAAGACAAAGCACAGGCCAGAAACGGGACAGTGGAAGAGACCCTCCCCATGCTCCCATGCTACGAGAACCAATCAGGATACAGCCTCACGTTCTACTGGACACAGCTCCCGTTGATAACATTCCACTGTCGTCATCTTTTATCAGGGAATTACACGATGCGAATGCAAGTACTAATTTGTAATGGTTTGACCACATCCATCATTAAGTGCTGGAAGATAGAGACATTAGGAAAGGCGCTTTATAAAACCTGGTTTAACAGTGGGTGCGTGGGTGTAAAATCTGACAGAGACACACACTACGACTTCCCTATTAAACCACAATCACAGCCGAAACAAAGAGGAAGTGGTGACAAACCACACGGATAAAAGCGACAGGCCATTTTATTCTGGGCCTCAGAAACTGACAAAGCGGTGAATGACCGCAACAGAATGCACAGGTGGTCCCACCCCCACCGTAAAACAAAGTATATGATACTCCACCCAGGGAAAGGGCTTAAACAACATCGACCATCAGAATAGAATAAAACAGAACCGAGCAGAAGAGAAGTAGCGCCACTCATTACTTTGTAAAACTGATTAATCTTCCCAAACCGATTTTGCTCTTTATTAGCGATGATGGCATACATGCATGTGCAGGTGACGATAAGTTTTGGGGTCAGAGCACAGCGTCTGGAAACCGCTGGAGTAGTCAGAGTTAAGGGCCTTGCTCAGGGGCCAAACGGTGATACAACTACTCTGCCGGCCACAGGATTCAAACCTGCAACCTTCAATACACATCCCTAACCATCCTAGCTACACATCACTCAACCGTGACGATGTTTCAGATGAAAATTCGACACCATTTTTGTCCCGCAATGAAACAGACAGAAACAGCATTGTAAGGCTGCCTTTAAAACCTAACGTGATGGCCCTCCCAAAAAGGTAACGCAGAAAGAAAAAAAAGCACATGGAGGGGCTTCCTACAGAGAATTCACAACGGATAGCATCTCAATCAGTACCTTGACGACAGCACGCCTGCTGGACGGCACACAACTGTGACCAGAAAATATGAAACAGCTGAAAATAAAGACGTTTCCATTTTAAAAAGCATCTCAGACACCATGCAGTGCTGTTTACACCGACACGCCTCTCATCACCTGCCGTGAACCCC
This sequence comes from Gymnarchus niloticus, assembly GCA_009936485.2. Classification (NCBI taxonomy): domain Eukaryota; kingdom Metazoa; phylum Chordata; class Actinopteri; order Osteoglossiformes; family Gymnarchidae; genus Gymnarchus; species Gymnarchus niloticus. The sequence goes on along the minus strand of JAACJT020000064.1, from coordinate 4,920,040 downwards.
TCACCTCATGCGTGTGCGCTGTGAGGTACCACAAAAGTTCACGGGGCTCTACTGTCGGGCAGCAAACAGTGCTGCAAGTTTGGGACACCAGACGACGAGCAAGATAACCACGGAAAACCAGGTAAGGTTTTTCTTCTTCAAATCAGCTTTGTACCATGCTTCTCCACCGAAACTGGAACTCATGGGTGACGGTGACGCTCTTGACATCACCACAGGGGACAGAGAGAGGACACCAAAGGGGCCTATTATGACTAAATTTCACAGAACACGGTGATCAAAACATTCGGCGATAAAGACTGGAAAGGGAAGCTTACTGTGAATTTGGCCCGTTCCTCCATGACCTCGTACCCCAGTAGGGTTGGGGTCAGGGGCCGCTCCTCCCAGCTGGGCCCCTGGGAAGCCTCATCCACCAGGAGAGACCCAGAGCCTAGCACGGAGGAAGTCGTCCCGTTCAGCTCGTCCTGCCTGGAGGGCCCGATCTCATCCCCATGGGCCCTGGAGGGGGAGTTGAAGCTGGTGGATGCACTGCCTGTTGAGGATATTCTCCAGCCTTGCGAAGGGCTCCTGCCCGATTTTGTCCGCTCCACAGGGATGGGGATTGGTACGAAAGGCGTGGCCATTGACCCTGAATGGGCCCGCCCCGGCGGTCACCCTGCTTGCTGTTCGAGCCACAGGAGCAAACAAAACATTCAGGCTGCTGGCCATTCAATCAGAAATTTAGGCTCACAAAGCTCAGAATTGCTAAACTTACCTGGAATCAGTCAGACGCTTCAACTCAGAGTTGCGTCCTTATTCTCTGAAATACAATTAGAGAGGCAGGTTAACCTATTGGATATTGTCTCTAGGGGAGGGATGCGGATAAAGAGCTCATCACCTATTGGGTCTGTCACTAGGAGAGAGATACATATAAAGATCAAGTCTTCTTTTGAATATCTAGGGAAGGGTGCGTATGATGAACAGGCCACATGTTAGGGCAGTGACTGTTAATTAATCAGGATGTGACCCAGGATACCCTTTCCCTCTCTCGGTCATTTCAGGAAACATGCAAAATCGAATGAGAGTAAACTAACCTAAACTTGGGTTTACATTCATTTACATTTAAAGGGACATGATGGGCATTCCTTTAGGAGCCAAATTAGGCATATGGTACAAGTTTATAGATGTTAGAAAGAAAATGCAAATCTTGAAATGGTTTAAAAAAAAAAAAAACAGGTCAAGCCAGGAAAACAAAACATATGACATTTATAAGCATATTCTCCACATGAGAAGCGCATGACCGTCACAACAGACTCAGGTCAGTGATAAATTCACCAGTTTACCACATTTACCAATCAGTCCCCCAAAAGCGGACGAAATTTCGGGTGATCCGGGGAGGATGAGTCTCCCACTTATTGGCCTGCGTGTCGACGTCACGGGAACGTTACAGCAACGTTGTGGGAACGTTCCCTGTTTGCTGGATCCCTGGTTAAGCCACTCAGACTGTTTAACGACCTCATGTCCCAGGGGTACTCCGGAATCCCACCGGGGTAGACCCCCCTACTCAGGGGTAGACCCATGTAGCGACTTTGGCTCCACGTAAATAGCATTTAAACAGAAGGCCGTCCATCTGCCAATGACGTCAAGACATTAAGAGAAACACGGCATCTGTCACACCTACGGCCATGTCCTCGAACCAGCTTAATCCCCCTCTGGTACCCAGCCAGGTCTCGGAGCTGGTGGTCTTCACGCACCAGTTACCCACCTCTGCCGGACTTCACAAGCGCCAGCTGCGCCCCTCGCAGTCCCACTCGCTCCTTCACTTTCTGAAGTTTAGGGCGCGGGCGCGAGCACGTCGAGGCGTCACGGATACGGTGCGTATTCGGGGCGGGGAAGAAGGCGTGGTCGGGAGGCGGGGCAGGGCGTGCACGTGTCAGCGCTGCCACTCTCCTGTCAAAATAAAAGTATCAAGCGCTTTCGGGCATTTTTTTTTTTTTTTTTAAATCGTTTTATAACACTACTTTGTCACTTAAAAATACGCAATTGCGAAAATAGTATAAGCCTGTAGAATTTGCTTCCACGTGTTGTGTGTATGATGTAAATTGCAGTGTATGATGGTTAAGGTTCTCAGGCTATTTGAGCTTATGTCTGACGGAATTTGCTCTAAATTTCACAGTAAATATGAAATATTAGCCTTCTTTTAGTCATGTTACGCTAACCATACGGAATGTTCTACTTGAGAATAATGTGGGAATGTGGTGTAATAATAAGCACGCAAAGCTAATCACCAAGCTAAGCGTTACAGCGGATATGTATTACACCGTATGTGAATAAGACGTACATTCATTCGAAATTATTCGCCACAGCCAAATTATATATTACAGGAAACAAGACTAACCTGTTCGGGAATCTCGACTACACATCCTGGCATAGTGTAATGAATGACGCTTTCCACTAGATGGTGTCCCTGTGCAACTGTATCAGACTGGGAGTTCGGTATAGTGAGATTCCCCTGCTGGGGGAAAAAAAAACAAACATTAGAAACCATTAGGGTTATCAAATAAATCCATTAGGAAACCTGTAATGATTTTTAATCTTTTTTTTTTTTTCAATACGGTCCTGCTGGTTCTGGTGTGCTTAGACTTGTAATACTACTACTACTACTACTAATAATAAGTCATTTTTTTTGCAAGAATGACCTTTTAATATACTGTTCACTAAGGATGTATTCTAAATTCATATGTTGAATTAACCTTCCTCCTTCTACATGAATTGGTAATTTTATGGTCTGAAGTCAAGCTGTAAAGCAGTTAACAGGAAAAGAGTAGTTCAAAATATATAACACCCTCAGGAGATGTATTACTGGCTTAAAGGGGTGGAGATCAAAGCCATTCAGAGTCCATCTTTTCACGTCCTTCTTTCCACTGTGTAATATGTGCCTTGATCTGTTTTGGCTGCTACCCTTTAAGGCCATTTATAATGGGCTGTGTATATCAAGAATTTCTTCAGGTGAAAGGCATTGCTGTATCTAAAGGGCTTATAGCAGTGTTTCTTAAAATTCAGGGTCAGATTGGGTTGTGAATGTGCTTCTGATGGGTTAGCGCTTGTGTCTACCATCACTGCGGCAATCATCTTTATTGGGTCCCAGCGTGGTACCAAGTCTATTGTTTGAGTTTAAGAACCCCTGGCTTTGACAATTTCGAGTACATTAATGACTTAGATCATTAAAGGCATCACATATATGAGTAATGGATAAGCTGTCAAGCCTGCCATATGCTTTGCGGAAAAACAATCCTGTACACCTGGGAGACACGTTTGTTTGCCGTAATCACAGCAGATGCCGGCACGTATGCAATTACAGGACATGCCTGTGACAAGCCGTGTGTGCACTCTGAGGTGAATGCCACAAAAAACATCTGTCCCAGTTCATTACGCCATAACCAATGGCGATGTACTGTAGCCATGCATCCAGGTCACTTCTTGAGTTTTCTCAGTTCCCATGTTAGGAGCTATGTGGTGGGATTGCCTCTTCAATAAGCCACATGGCACCTGCAAATGATGAAGGGGCCCTCTGCCTTGATGGTGTATAGCAGGGAAACAGGAAGGTGAGGAGCTAACACTTCTTCTGGCCGCGTGCTGGCTAAGTAATCACAGTGAGCAATGAAGAAGGACTAATGAGTAAGGATGTACAGTTTGTGGGGAGCTTCATGTCACTCAGTTGTATTTTACCATGCTTATAGACCACCTGGGCCGTATAGCAGTTTTATCCAAGAGTTTTCTGACTTCCTGTTGGATCTAGTTGTTACTGCTGACAAAGCGGTAATTGTTGGGGATTTCAACATCCACATGGAAAATGACTCAGATCCT
>JAACJT020000064.1:4894364-4916097 GCA_009936485.2 Gymnarchus niloticus | reverse complement strand
AGGAGGACAGGCTTCCCCTTTGAGTCTGGCTCCTCCCAAGGTTTCTTCCTCTTGAGGGAGTTTTTCCTTTCCACTGTCACCTTTGGCTTAATCTCTGGGGACCCTGAGCCCAGGACGATGTAAAGCGCTTTGTGACAGTGCTCCGTGTTAAAAGCGCTATATAAATAAAATTGAATTGAATTGAACTTGTATGTTAAACGGGAACATCTACTCTGTCACAGGAAGTGCTCCTCTTCCCCATTGTGTAGGGTGACAACTGAGAGCTCAGAGGGAATATGACTACTCTCCTGGCCGCAGAATTTGAATTTACAACCTTCTTGACATGGACACAAAGCCCTAACCCACCAAGCTACACGCCACCCCGAATCACCGAGGAAGCAGGGATAGATGGGATGCATGTCCAACAGCAGAGAATGGCGGGAGGAGGGTCTGTCCATCGAGAAGGAGGCACACGAGATGCACACAGTGCTTTTAAAGCCATTCTTGGCCTTACTGAAATGGACACAGTGGAATATATCATCATCATGGAGATGTGTGATGAGTTCTCTTAGCCAACGACGGTTAGTCCAATTTTCTTTTGTATTATGACAAGCCTCTTGAGTTTTAAAGTGAAAGCTTTGTTCTAAAAGGCAAATCACTGGAGTTATTTTAATTGGTGCCTAAATTTGGCACAGAGAATTGTAGGTATCACAGTGTTTTGACAGCATCGGGATGCTGGAGCTGCTGGCCAGGTGATGAAGGTGGAAATCATTTATACAGCAAATGAGCCTGAAATTGTATTTTTAAAAAGCCCATAAAACTGCATGTGAACACTACAGCATTGAGTGGATATATTTAATAGAACCCAAGACAACCCAGAGTTGCCAAGGCTAAATGAATTGGTGGTAAATGAATCATGAGTCACAGTAATGGATCTGTATTATGACTACATATGGATTGACAACTGATTTCTAAACCTGGTAGAATTCAGAGACTCTCTGGTTTAAAATGACAGACCAGCTGAGCTTAAACACCTGGGTGCAATGGTGGCAGTCCAAGGTGGGAGCTAGACACGGGACACAAAGTCTCTGGAGCGAAACAACACAGTCAGCAAAGGCTCAAGACTGAGTACCGGGACGAGTAAGACAAGACAGTATGTAGGGAGTTACCAGCCATGATCAATTAGCTTACTATCCAGGGAACAATACTGCCCCTAGTGGTGAGGAAGGACAGCAACCATAACACTAGTGAGTGGAGTTGGCTGCCAGATGCTAAAGGTCCCCCAGTTCTGCTGAGATCTGTGTTTAGGATCTCATCCATCCATCCATCCATCCATCCATCCATCCATCTTCTAACTACTTATCCTGCTCTGGGTCACGGGGGGCCTGGAGCCTATCCCAGTCAGCAGAGGGCTCCAGGCTGGGGTTACACCCTGGACAAGATGACAGTCTGAGGTGTAATTTCTGATTCTTTAAAAAACATGTCATGCTTTCATTTTAGGCACAGTCTTCTGTGTCTATTCTGCGCATCTCACTTCAGATAGTCTGATTTTAAATTCTCAGAATTTATCTGTTAAACTGACTTTTTCAATATTGCTAGGAGTAATTGCAAAAACGTTTGAGAGGTCTGTATAAAACTAAGTTCCGTAACAGAAAAAAATGAGAAAACAGCATATTTAATTGCTTGGCATATTTGATGTCACCTTCTGCAGAAACTTTTATTCAATACTCAAGATTCAAGACTGTGTTGAGCAGCCTTCTGCAGTAATGTTGGTGAACTGATCAACACGGTTTGGAGAGGCTGGACCTGAGAAGGATGAAGTGGAGGAGTCCCTTAGCTGCCCCCACTGCTTGTGTGTGAGTTCTCCACACCAGGGAGGTGTCCTGTAAACGTGCTGGCCCACATCAGTAAGAGAATCCCCCTCGTGAAACGTCCTCCCATCACTCTGAGCCTCAGTGGGCTTCTGTAGGCTGAGCCTGGCCCAATTTCAGGGCAGGAGAGAGAGAGAGAAGCGGAGAGCTCCCGTTTGTAAAGGTTACTGACACTGTGAAGGAGCAGTGGGCCAACAAGATGGAGACTGTGAAGTGTGGAAGATAACGTGATGTTAAATCTCGCAAAATTATCGCTCGTTTTCAACAGGCCAATTAGAAAATCACTTCATGAGGAGCACATACAAAACACTGCAAGTCTGACACTGAGGAAGTCTTTCATGTTTTCTGAAATTAGTCTGTCCATTCATCTTTCATAACTGCTTATCTAGTACAGGGTTGTGGGATCCCGCCCCAAACAGAGGATAGAATCTGTAGGGAGGTATGAGAGAAGGGTGAGGTTGTTAAAGGTGAGGTCAATTAACAAACAAAACCAGCAGGAGGGGAAGCAAATTTTCAGCTACCTGTATTTGGGACGTCTGTTAATAAATCCACACACCCCTGAACTGAGGCAGCTCACAAAGTGTTTTCTGTATGCAGTGGTTTGCCAAAATCTTATGAACTACTAAACATAGTCAATTTAAGTACTCCTTTGTTTATAAATAGTAATGCCTACTTTCTTTACGTGATTCGAGAAATTTGTCCAGGTGTAATTAATACATATGACTGACATGTTATTTAGCCACATGAGCCAAGTTCTAGTGGGCAAAATTGGGCAGGCAAACACACACACACACACACACACACACACACACATACACACACACAGAAAAGCTTGACCTCTGTTTGGTATTAATGAGATTATCAAATATATTATTTGGCACTTGTCTAGCCTGGAGCTCAAGTGTGAATCACGTGCTAATTGTACCCTGCAGGATGTTGGTATTCAGAAACCTCGGACTTGACACCTCCTATCTAAAGAGTGTGTTCACACCTTATTGTGTTTATTCTTTAATACTCCATGATTAAATGACAGCGGTAGATTAGTGACATATAGTCATTTAGCAGGATTCCCAGTGCACAACTGGGACAGTAAATCCACATTTGGCAAGGAGCATTAAGACCAGCCAAGTCATCACTTTCCACTAGCATTTCTTCTCTAATGAGAATGCCCTCAGAATTTCCCCCTTGGACAGCGATGTCCCGGCCAAGGTACCGTGCAGCATGGCCAGCATTCAATTAAAAAAATGGGGGGGGGGGGGCATCCTGCCCTCCCTCTTAGCCACACAGCTTAAGTATAACAAAAGATTTCACATTAATCAAAGGATTTGGTGTGTCTTTTTATGGTTTGGGATATGTTGTGTGAATCTGACTCATAGCGGTAACAGATAATAACTGATATGCACACATTTCGAATTCATGAATGAAACCCCAGGTACCATTCGCTTAAACCTTTGTTTTTGTTCAGAAACGTGACTGTCTGATGAAATATGATGGGTCTGTCATTCTGAGCCTACGGTCAGACAGCTGACTTGCATGGCGATGAGAAGAGCGGTGCGAAGGAAAAAATCTTCAGCTCGAACCTAAGAAATCCTCGTCGTAAATGTGAGTGGGTGGAGTTTAGTGCAGAAACGGTGCATTGAAACAGCAACAAAGTGCATACTTTTAAAGGCGAGTATGGCACCACAAATCTTTGAACTAATGTGTCAGATTCTCTGAAAGCACGTCCCTCAATTCCCATGAAGAGCAAAGTCATACGTATCAATGTCCCTACTGACAGAAGCCGTAAATGGATCCCAGTTTGTGATCCACCCTAGTTAGAACTGGACTGGGCTCACCACCTGGTAGACCAAACCAGGAACTAGAAATAGCAGTTTTCCCATCGTAAAGGATACCTTTACACCAGTACCCAAATGGCATTGTACAACACCGAATTTGAAGTAGGCAGAAATCTGCTGGAACTACAGATTGCTGCAGTCTCCCAGGCTATTTTTTACCCGGGTTTGAGCGTAACTGTACAAAAGCAGATCTGATGCCTGCTTTTCTGCAATGTTTGTTTACCTGCATGGGCAACCCAGGCTGGGTGACAGGCGTTCCCAAAAGGATCGACTCAGTGACGACTCACTTGCTTGTGAGAACAGCATGAGCCCCCATTAGGAATGCACACATACATCACATGACCCTCTCTGCTGTGATGAGATCTCCTCCCTGGAGAAGATGTAGGAGTTTGATTGGTTCCCGTAGATGTGATCTTGAGTCTGTAGGAGGGGCTTGGAAGTTTGTGGAATGAAACTACATTACATGAGAATGTAGCAGCAAACCAGAGTTTCATACATCTGTCTCCTGTTATCCCCCAGGAAGACTAAAAGACACCAGATTGTTTGCAAAGTGACCACATGATAATGTGCAAAAATGTTCCTTTCCTTTCCTTTCCTTTCCTTGACGTCTGTCTGTCTGTCTGTCAGTGCTGGCCAGCTCAGTGTTCAGGACTGGAAGAGTGGGATTTCACAGAGCCATCCCATCTCAGTAACAGGGTGGTTTCCTCCATCCCATTTCAGCACATGACTCGTATTCACAAGCTGACCACAGTGCTCGTCCAAATGACACAAATGGCATCAGTTGTGTGATCGGTGGCAGCACCAATCGATGAAGCTCCATCCCCTGGACACAGCTGATTTCGAAAGATAGTGACATCCTGACGATTCCCCTTTTTACATAGATAAGGCCTTACTGGTCTTTACTGTACCACAATATTTTTTTCTATTAAATGCGTAATCTCTTTCTCTTACATTCAGTAGGTTTTACAAGTAAACAATACACTACTACTTTTTCTTTGCATAAAATATTTCATTCAAATTATTTGAATACATTCCTCAAATTGCTAAATGTTGGGCTGTACAGATACTGTGTGATCACAGCTTAACCTACATCCATATCACAACTCTTTTAATCTCCTACCTGATGGGCCTGTTCTGTGCAATGCTTCCAATACACGGACTCGGTAAAATGTTCTTTAATTTTATTACCTCGTTGCCAAGGTGATGCTTTTACGGAAAGCCTGTGATTTCCCCACACATATAAAGCTGGACGTTTCACCAGAGCAGTTCCAGTGAGCACTTTCCTTTGAGCTAAAATAGCAAAGGGCCTCTGTGGACTCAAACTGCTGGGGCCTGAAGCGAACGGGCCCCTCCTGTCCTCTTTTAAAGCTACTGCAGCATCATACATTGAGGAGGACTCAGTACAGTAATGCAGAAGATATAAGAGCATGAAGTTAGATAAGACCAGAGTAACTGTCACTGAACTCTTCGGTGTAAACTTTCGCTCTTGGAAATAGGAGCAGTTCCTATATACAGTAGCTACTCTATAAATAATCAGGTGACAAAATATATAAATAAATGTACTTGACAGTCTCAAACTCAACCCAGTGCTGGCAGGACTGAAGTCTTGGGGCCAGTAAAGCTGACTCCAAAAAACTTCCCTGGGAATTGAGTAACATCCAGATTCTTATTAACGGGCCTTTTCAACGCTCTCTTGTGAAAACCTCCTTTGTGAGATGCCTCACTAGCTGAGAAAAAATGCCGATTTTTATCTCGGCCACTCGGACTGAGATACTAGAAAGGACGCAGACAGCAAAATCCAGCAAAGATGCACGACGACATGATGTGTAAAACAATAAAACTTCACATTTAAAAACATCAGCTTTAAAAAGCTCTTATTTTGGAAGCACTTGGCACCACACACTTCTGCGGAGTACTAGGTCATCTTGCTTTTTTAAAATCTAACAGTATTAAATTGCAGTAATCCAGTTTTTTCCTCAGTGATTAATGCTCAGTTGGTCATGTCTGATTAATGAGAAGCCTGTAAGATAAGTTTTCACTGTGTTTCTGTATCGACATATGCATGTCGGTTTTTACAAAAATAGCCATGGTCTGAGTCATATTTCCGCTCGATGGTATGAGGTCCGGTCCAGGCTGCCAACACCTTTACCAGATCTCTGATCGAGGGTAGGTCTCCTTTAAACCAGGACAGAGTGTCTGCAAATGAATGTCCAAACATGTAACCCCCGCCCCCCGCCACCACCTTCACAAAGACTGAAAACCAAAAGACGCGTTCACATCACGCGGTGCCAGCTTCTCAAAACCTTGGGAGCACTTATCGTACCCTTGGTAGTACAAGTGGTTGCAGAAAAACCATGGAAATAAAAAGCAGACATGTATTTCCTCAGCTAATCCACAATCCCTGAATCTCTGTTGTCTTCCCGAGATGCCATTCTATTTTTTTTCTCCTTTGACATTTTCCCTTACACAATAAGAGATTTCAGAGCCAGCAGTGAATTGTTACCAGGATTATTTAAAATCTGTCAAGGTGCTTTTTTACGGTATTTCTGGAAAGGAGTCAGGAAAGGGTACCCATCGCCATGAAGGAGGACCTGACAGATGACTCCGCCTACCCCCAGAATGCATGGCTCCGCCTGCCCCCGAAGCATTTTCTGCTTCATCCCGGCGCTGCATTCAGGTTCACTGCATCCCCATTAATATGTGGACCTCTAAGACACATGACAGGGAGGGCAGTGAACGTCTCTGTTAAGCAGCTCTCGTCTGTCATTCTTCGTTTACCCGAGATGCACAGAAGAGGCCAGTCATCAGTCTGTCGCTTGTGTCACTCAACTCTGACATCCTGTCACTTTGAAGGGTCCAGAATGGGCTACATTTTGATGCAGAAACTAAAAAGAAATGACTACTGAAGCTCTGTAATCGTATTGCTGGGCAAACCAGGGGTTTCACACTATAAAGTAGTTGACACAAATAAACCAAGGAATACAAGTGTCCTGGTATAAAAGTTTCTGAGAGGGAGGCCCAGGGAGAGAACTGAGCAGAAAGCCGTACAACACCCTCCACTCTGAGGAACACTAAGCATCCATGCATAGATCTGAGAAACATCCAGGTTTTGATGCACAATGGGTTTGTACTGTCAGTTTAAGTCTTACATCACCCTGAAACTGTTCAGTGGGACTGTGTTTTTTCCTCTCAGAAGGTGAAGCTGGATAAAAATTTGAATGGCTCTTTTTTATTTTTTTGTCTCTCCAGTGCACTTTTAGCTTCCATAAAATGTATCTTGAAAATACATAAGGGCAGAAAATGAGAATAAAAGAGAAACATGAATGATTGATGATTTTTTTTCTTTTCAAAGGCATCATAAAGCCAGCTGTCCCCTCCATTATCTGATTCTCTGTTGTGTCACGGGCAGAATGTTCAGTGGAGTTAGCTGGGACCGAACCATGAATCTCTGAGTTAGTGATATGATAACGGTGTTTGTTAACTCGACGGGTCTGGGTAATCCTTCAGCACTAGTTCATGTGTTGATAAAGTACAGACAGAAGGAGTCGACATAGGAAAGTGTTTCTCTGAAACCAGGCATCAAAGGAAGATCCAACAACTATGATATCCCAAGTGTTGCTCTTCTCGATGGGAAAACGTGTACTGAAGTTAGAATCGATACCATTGCCCAAACGGCGAGTGAAAGGATCACCGGCAGGCAGGACTTTGGCCTAAATATTTTATGCCTTATTGAATAATAGTTCTTAAGCCAGTGAAGCCATGAAATGTTGATGTGCTGAAAATGAAACAATCAAATGAGAAGAGATGCTGCAAAGTCAAGGAAAGCCTGGGAATGGTAAACTGGCAGACGGGGGCGTGGGGCTCAGCTAACAAGCTGCTGGGGGTTTATGCCCTGTGAGAGCCCCCCATCGGGCAGTGGGCAGCCTGCCCCAAGTCCACCAGTGCCCCCTTGCTGTTAGCCCTCTGTATCTACCCTGGGGACCATCTGTGGACCCTCTGCTCAGGGCTTTTTAAATGCTGAAGGTACACGGCGTACAGAAGCAGCTTGCAGAGGACTTACCTGGGCAGGATGGCTCCTGAACCCCGATTGCTCCACTGGGTTTGGATTTTATGGGCCACACAGATTTTATCTGTGAGCCGCAGCTTCCTTCTGCTTCCAGCTTTTAACTGTTTGCATGCCTGAATGAACAGGTAGTTGTACTTGAACCGATCTCTCTGTGTGATTATTGAAGAGCTACCGCAGGTGCCCTGCGATTTTGTGCCCAGGGTGTTGATGGGCAGCCCTGAAAAATATTTGTGTGAATCACAATGGATCTAGGATTTTTAGGGATAGTGGTCCTACAGGAAGTACGATCGATAACAGCCAAGTCATACAGCCTTCCAGCGTTCAGATAACATTTTGACCAAAGTCACGTGGCGAACAAGTTAATCATTAATAAACAACAACAATAACGATGATGATTATTATTAATATTGAAAAGCACTTGGAGCTTGTATGGACTGAGGACAAATTTACAAATGGGTTTTTCATGTCAGACTCTGTATCCACGGTGATGGTGATGATACAGACGTTTTAATGTTTCTCAGAGGCTGCCCTGAGGGACGACTGACATCAAATATTTGCTGTTGTCTCCTGGCTTTAAGGAATCTTTATTTAGGATAATATATCCATATTCTGATGCACTGACGATAAACCAAAATTTTGATACAATATTTTATCCGTTTCTCTGTTCGCATTCATAAATAATATATGAAATCTAAAATAAATAAATGGTGCTTTACCCCCAAGGCACTGAAGTCGTGAAATGGTACGTTCTGTTTGAGGGCAAACTCAGGAATTTTTTTCCAGTCAAACTCTAACATAAATTGGGTAAAACTTTCAGGAATGTGCTAGCATGTTTTTTTTTTTTTACTCTGCCTCATCATTTTTACACAGCATTCAGTCCGGCTGGCCCATGTCTGTTCCGTACTTCCCAGCCAGTTGAGAACAGCTTGGCGTCATTAAGAAAGTAAAAGGGGGGCGGGGTCAGCATATTAGAAAAGGGAAAATAAAAATGAAATATAGTGTTTCAGCTCCATCATTCCCCAATAACTAATGTCCGTAATTTTACACAGGTCAAACTCATACGGGACTTACAGGAAGAAATTTATGCATGCCTTCTTATACCTAAGGATATAAATAGGTCTGATGTTTAAAGATATTACTAAACTGCTCTTTTCATATGAGTATCAATCTTACAGAATGGGGTTGTGACATCAATGCAAGGAAGGGCATTATGTAAAAATTTTCATGAACAAATAATTTAAAGGGACAAGATATTTTATTAGTTTTATTGCAGTGCTGCACTAAAACTTATAGGGTACCCCCAGGTGTCATGAATAACTCAAAATATTCCTGTACAGAAAACCAGAGATGTGTGGCAAAAAATTTCGATTTTTCCCAAATGCATTTATTCTGGATTCTGATTAAACCATTTGGCAGAAACACTCACTTCACCTCATATCTTCTTTGTCTTTTGGACTTTTTAAAAAGATTTTTTAAATCATTTAAAAAAAGTCTCACCTTTGTCGCCCCTTGCTGTCTGAATGTTGTGCTGTGGTCCTGGGGGACATTATCTCATGCCTCTGTATACTGGCATACGGACGGCGTGACAATGAAGTCCGGTCGACTTGAATTGATCTGGAGGTCATCATGCAGTACAACTCCAGTGACGGAGATGCTTTGGTAGTATATAAGGTTAGAAAGCGTCATATCTTTTCAAGAAAATTTCAATGGCAATATTGTTTCTTTGCTTTCCCAACAGTAATATTAAACTTTTTGACGAGCTGCTGTTCACTGTATTCAGTGCGTTATTCAACTTCTTATATATAAAAAAATTGCAAGCGCTCATCCTGTCCAGATATAAATATAAAACAGTTATTACAAACGTTTGGGACCTGGTTGTATTTTCAGCAGTGTTTTGTGAATTCATACGCACGGTGGGAATGCATGAGAAATAACAGTGATAAATATGAAAGAATTATAAAAGCAGTAAGAACCCAATTCATATTCAAGTCTTTTTTTTTTTTTTTTTACATTTGCAAGCTTCCCATTGTTAGAATATTCTCCTGGATTATTTTCCAGACTCATTTTAAATTGGCTTTGAGGTTTCATACCAAGTCTACATAATAAATTGTCTGTACAGAAAAGTGGAAGTTTAAACAAGGAATTTTGGCATATCAAAATCTGAAACATTAAAAGTTATGAATACTGCCAAGAATAAAAATTCTTTATTAGATTGTTTCTTTTGATATTAAATTCATTAATAAAGCTTATTAGATGAATGATTGTTATTTTAGAAATAATGCATTTAGTGAATTGAGCTCATGAGGACAAAACTGCTGCGTGAAGGGGCAAGATACATTGAAGACACATAGCTGATCACCATTCATTTATTTTGGAATGGGGGCCTTCGTTTGTGCAATCACACATCTGGATGTGTTAAATTTCATCGTGTAAACCATCCCAGCTGTCCGTATTAGAGATACTACCAGCCCCGTGTATTACAGCTGTAAGCAGGACAAACACACAGCAGATTTTTCACATAATTGTTCATCTGGCCAAATGCAACAGCTACATATTGTAGCAAAATGAGAACAGAGACCAAGGATAGCGACCAGATGCCATATTTACTTAAACAGAAATGTCAAGGGTTACTGACACTGAACCAGGGTTTTATTAGAAAGAATCTCCCTAGTGTACCACAAGAACAGGAACAAACCTCATCCACGTTACCATACAACTAAAAACTCCCATTTTTAACACACATCAATTGTCACGCCCTCTCTCTTGTTCCCTGGTTCTTCCCCCTGCTGACTGGTTTCCTCGTTATGCACCTGGTGCTGTTTGCCTCGTTAAGCACATGGTTGCCTGGTTCCCTAGCCTATTTCCCTGTGTCTGCTCAGTTGGTTTGGGGGCAGTCTTGATCTGGAAGCCTGCCTGGTGGGTCCTGCTTGATCATACTGCCTCATGAAGTGTTCTGAGCCAGCTTCTAGCTCCCTTGGATGCTTAGGCCCTGCCACGGTATGCCTGCCTGTCTCAGTGGCTGGCATTACTATATGTGGGTAGCCAAGAGTGAGCCAGTCTGTGGAGCCCAGAATCACCCCCATCAATGGGTACTTGATGCCTACGAATGGACAAGCCTTCCCCTGTTCTAGGTTGCCTCGTTCCTGTGTGCCTACGTCCCCCTTGTTACCGTGCGCCTGCGCTCTGCTCTTCCTCGTCCATGTTTTGTCTGTCTGGTGTTCTCTGGCCTTTCTGGTTATATATGAGCCTCCCTGCCCTTTGGGTCTTAAAAGGGTTGAGCTGCTCAAAGAACCAGTTTCTGCCTTGCCAGGTGTGATTCTGTGCTATGTGTCCACCAGTACCATGACAGAATGATCAAGCAGGACCCACCAGGCACACCTACAGATCAAGACTGCCCCCCAACCAACTGAGCAGACACAGGGAAATAGGCTAGGGGACCAGGCGACCAGGCAACCAGGCAACCAGCACCAGGTGTGTAACGAGGCAATAAGCATCACCATGGCAACCAGGTGCAGCACGAGGAAACCAGTCAGCAGGGGAAAGAACAAGGGAACAGGAGCGAGAGGGTGTGACATCAATAATCTTCGAGCTTTTTAACCCACTAGTAAGAATAAATAAGGTGGTAATAAATATTTCAGCTTCTTACGAAACTCAAACCGTCCTTCTTTTCCAGTGTGCCACATGGCATTCTGGGTAGCCATGCTACGATATTAATCGTCATTCAGATATAAAGATGCTGTGGACTAACGTCCAGCTCTACTTAAGACAAATTTATTAATCGAAGGATGAAGAATCAGATACTGGCCGTGCTTCGGGTTATTCTGTTCCAGGTTTACGTATATCACCTGTTGGATAAGACAGACTCAGATGTAGTGAGGCAGACTAGATCAAAGTGAACATGTGTTGTAAGTGCAATTTCTCTCTTCAAAACTGCCTTTGTAGTGGTGCCTGATCAAAAAGCTGGGATCTGAGCTGAACTTATTCCATTGGGACCTCAACAAGGCCTCAGAAAAATAACCTGTGTTAGTTAATTGGCAAAAAAAATCCAAAAAATTGAATATTGTTTTTTCTTTTACCAATTCGGAGAAGAGAGCTCATGATAAAGAAGTTTTCTCTGGTTGGCTTCCCCGAGAGAGTCGCGTGTGCAGCTCCTACCTGACAAAATGGCCGTGCCAACATTCTCACACGTTCTCCACGTGAGCAGAGCCTATTCTCCTTCCCAGCACATTTCTCAACCCGACAGGATGGAACCAGGCATCAGATCAAACAAGGAATGGAACAAGCGCTTTGCAAGCGTGAGAGTTAAAGGAAATCTTCGGTATTACAACAAGCTCCCAAGAAATCACTTGTTTCAGGCAGCTAATATTAAAAATAGAGCCAATGTGATATTAGACGTCTCCTTTCATTACATGGGCTCGATCCATTTCGGCCTGTCGAATCCTACCCTTCAAGATAAAATCCTCCTTTCTTCAGGAGCTTATTACAGTAAAGATAATCTTCCCTGTGACGAAATGGTCTCTCCTCTTATGGACCTTTCATATATTTGAGGCAGTGGGTTGCGGGCGGACACGTAACACCGTGATATTTTTACGGCGCAATCTGCCCTGTATTACGGCGATCCAATTCCAGCGCTTTATAGAAAACATCAATATAGCTGCTGAAACCGTCAACGCTGTGCCCATCTCTGATCCATTGTTTCGAAAATTATAGGCTTCCTGGAGCCTGAGCGACATGGCGGGCAGATTTGGGAAGCGTCAACATGACTGACGGGCATTTCTGGACCGGTGAATGCACACACATCAAAATAATTTGCCTTGTGTCATCATAACGCTGTGTATGCAGTGGCACTGGGGTTCGCAGCTGATACTCTGCATTTCTTACCGTGCGGGTAAATAAGTAGAAGGAAGTAACTGGCCGTGTTAAGCCTGAGTGAGGTTCCACACAGGAAGTGTGGTTCTAGACCATTTCAATAATGCGGGCCAGGCTGAGGTCAGGTGTGCTTTTGGAGGGGCACATATGAAAGACCATCAAAGTACTGGATAGTAAAGCAACCTCTCATCTAGGGGGCGGCAGTGAGGAGTCCATGAATATTTATGGGGGGCTCTGGCACCCCAGCCACTGCTGGAAATGCCCCCCCTGCACAGGAGGCCACAGCAAAATAGCGTTAATTACAATACATCCAGAAGGTCACAGGTGGCGAGAAGGGGGTTCCAATGCTGCAAAAGTGATCATAAAGGGCTCAGGTCGCGTACCTGTTTTTGTTGAGAGCTGCCGTTGCTGCGGACTGCCTTCCAGGGGCCCCTGAGGTCCCCAGGGACCAGCAGCGTGTCATCAAGTGTCCGCCGGCTCCAAAAGGCTTGAAACGATAATGAGGATAAACAGATGCAGCCAGTGAACACCCTGAATTACACATGCATATATTCATGCAATCAGACGCTCTGCCAAGCAAAGTGGGCAAAACACCGGACCCCCTTCGCATTTGTCAACATCCCACTTGTATGATGTACCTGTCAGACTGGAACGAACCTTTTTAGACCATTCAATAGCTGACCATGGCAACATGCACATATGTTTTGCAATATCCAAAGTAATTTCTTCATCTTCCAAATGGATATATATTTAGCTCCATATTTTGCAATGCTAGCTGCTAATAACATTAAGATTAATGGCATTTATTCCTTCAAATTAATTGTGAAGTTCACTTTATCTCCTTGAAAAATATTTTAGAGATACATATTAAACAGAGCCTTTCTCTGCCACGCCCAGTTTTAACTGAATCATGAATGACTTGTAAATTGTATTGAACTCCTGATCAAATTAACAATTGGGCCAAATGGTTCATTTCCTATTCTGATTTCCCATTTCTGTTTATACAAGTGCATGTGGTCCAGGCATCCATCCCATCACAAATCTATCCCAGATCTACCCTAGATCCACCCCAGTCCATTCCAGATCTATTCTGGTTCCTTCCCAGATCTACCACAGATCCATCCCAGTCCATCCAAGATCTATGCTGCTGCTCGCTCCTTGTCTGTATGCAGTTCTGTTTGCTCGTGGTTCTGTAAACTTAGGCTGTCCAGCTTGACTGACACTAAACCTGGTGCTCAAAAACTGAAGATGCTCAGATGGAACAGGACTGAAATGTGCCTCCTCATTTTCGGGTTGCCAGACTGTGGCAATGACTCATGGCATCCAATATAAATTTAACATCAACATTAATGCCATGTCACAACACCATCGCCAGACCAGTGAATAGCAATGTTCTCACATAGCCAGCTCTGTACTGGTCAGTTAATAACATATTCCTTCAGAAAACTTTTAAATGCCACTTTTATCATAGTTTAAAAACAACAACAAATTACATTTAGTGGTATAACAGCTGTGGCACAAATTAAAAAACTCAGACCCCATGTCTGGACACTGATTGATCTATTGACATAACTGCAGGGGGCGCTGTTGCCATCATCTTGATCTCACCCTCACTAAGGGGTCTCAGTCGTACGCCTACCCGGCGGCATCTATCCGCCCAGCTTCACGTCCCTTACTTCAGCTTTAGTGTGACAACACTCATCCCCCGGATGGAAGCATCTCTCTTGTCAGCGACCGAAGTCGTATTACCACAATCCATCAAAGTGCAAGATGCGAGAGGTTGGCACAGAAAAATTTACAGAGAAATGTTAAGCAAGATGAATGAATTACCGTAATACCCTGAGAATTAAGCTGCCTTTAATTTCTACACAGCCAAAGGGTATCGCTGCATTATTTATCATTCCAGCCCTTAATCAAAAGAAAACGTTGTCTGCCATACTTCTCTCTAGCCTGTTGCTGAGACAAGCCTATACATTCAATTAGTCTATGCAGCTAGAGCTGGAATTAATTCTGGGTCCAATTCTACAAGCCTGGGGTTCGGTACCAAGCCAATGTAAAGGAACTGCTGCCGTCAGCAGGATTTGTAGAAAAATAGACGTGTTGGATTAAAATAGAAGAACGAGAGTTGGCTTTGTGACACCTTTCTGCCCATTTTTTAATAACTGGCTTAACCAGAGGTATTTGTTGGCTTTATCTTGTAAGTATGAAATAATGAAATAATCTCCCTCAATCATGAATAAAAAATGAGGGAACATTTGGTCATCATTTTGGGATCACATGTAATCTTGGTGAACAGCTGTCAAAAAGACTCTCAGCATAAGTGCCCATATGAACGTCCCAAAATACACTTCTATCCCATCCCCTTTCTCTTCCCCGCTTTACCTGCTCCTTGCGGCTTCCACTCACTGATTTTCCCATTTCAAGTCCTTTCTTTTCCCCAGTTTTTCTATTCAGTCCTCAACTGTCATCTCCCTTTTCCCTTCCCAGCTTTTTCTATTTCCTGTCTTTTCCCATTCCCTGCTCGTTCATTTCCCTGCTATTTCCCATTCCTTGTCTATCCGTTTCCTAGCTTTTCCAGTTGATTGCCCTTTTCGTTCCCTTGCTTTTCCCATTCCCAACCCTTTCTGTTCCTAACTTTTCCATTTTCCGCTCTTTCTTCCTTTCCTCCTGGACTGCCTCCTTTTTTCATTCGTAGCTCATTCTGTTCCCCGTTTCTTCCATTCCCCGATTTCCCTCCTCCATCATGTTTCCCCCTTTCAATGCTTCCATTCCCTGCCCTTTTGTCCCTTAATTTTTTCCATTCTCTCTTCCGTTTCTCTTCCCTACAGTCTTGTGTAGGATTGGAAGGAAAATGTGCAACCACACAGCACTTTCCTCCCTCTGCACCATTCTCTTACACCTCTAGTCTTCATGCCTCTCTGGAGACCTGCAAGACAAATGATCCCACGGATGACACCTCTGTTGCCTCCTGCTTCTCGTCCATATCCTGTGCTTGCTCGGCTTCCGCCCCGCGTGTTCTTAACTCTACCAAGCTTTCATACCTAATTCACCGTTACTTTAAAATATGCCAGTGACGACGCATTCAGAAATGTTAACGACTTCATACATAATTATATTTTAAACCCACTATACACGATTACTCGCGTGTATTGGCTACAACATGTGTTACGGTATGCATATCTATATATTGAGGACATTGTCCGTGATGACGCAGTATTTGCAGTAGAGACACGAAAGAAGTGCAGTCCGGGGACACCTGGGAAATCATTAGATCGACTGCAGAGCTGCAGTGCCGGTACTCTCTGCGGATACCAGACAGCTCCTTGCACCTCGCCTGGCCTCTCCGCTGCGCTGCAGATGCGATGCGGTCTTGGGACAACACGCTTCACTTTTTTAGAGCCCTGCTTTCTGGCAATCGTGGCGAGGTCGGCTCGTTATCCCGGTCTGAGGCAGAGTGTGGAAACCGTTTCCTGCAACTGATCTTATTGACATTTCCGGCCCTCGAAGGTCTGTCTGGTTTGGCATTTGGCTGTTTAATCCTGGATTTGTCTTAGCATCTCTGTAATGGACTGACAATCTGCTAAAACTACCTGAAAAAACCAATAAATTGTGAATCAATGTGGTATAAAGCAGATCAATCAGTGTCTTATGCAGCCTCCACATTATCCCCTATGGTTGTTTGTAATGCGTGCTCTTTCGGGGCATTTACACAAGCTTGGATGAACCTGAGGGCATTTACAAAGTCTGCGGTCATTCTCTAGGGCATTTATAGCAACTGTAGAATTTATAAGGGCATTCACACAAGCTGCTGTGAATTTCAAGGGCATTTACTCAAGCTGTGGTGACTTTGTAGGACATTTACTGTATATGCTGTGGGGAATTTCAAGGGCATTTTCACATGCTGCAGTGTTCTTCTTGGATTTTAACACAAGCTGTGGTGATTCTCAAGTCGCCCATTAGGAAAAAGCTGGTTTATTCAAGCCAATATCCCTGGAGTAAGGCCCTGGAATATACCTAGAGAACCAGTATTACGGAGACAAAATTATTTCCAGGCTGTACAGGTCTAAACAGATAACACCAAATTGTTCCAAGGTGGGGCAACACCCCAGGTGTGCTTTGTGATTTTGAAGTGTGTAAAGATACTCCCTCTTGACCCATTGCTTCTCGTTCCAGAGCCTCGAGTAGTGTCTGCTGTTATAGAACTCACCACAAAGTGCTTATTTCATTAGGACAAGTCCACCCTGCCTTTCACAACCTTCAAAGCATTCAGTGTTCTTTGATTTGACGGCAAATGATTTCCTGTATCATCAGACGCTAGCAATTAGAGTCTAGGCAGAGGAACCCTATAGTTCAAACATGCAACATTCCATCCCATTGAAATCACCGTAAAAGAAGTCTTTTTGCTGTTTCTATCTATTCTGTAATGTGGAGGAGCAGGGGGTCCGAGGTTACAGCGACAACTGACAAGCTGGAGAGGGGACAGTTGCTCGAAATACTGTAGGGTAAATATGATATGAACTTTCTGTGTAACTATCCAAGCAATGCTGATGTTAGCTCGAAACTTTGGGAGCAGGTATACGATGCGAAGAGAACGGTGATGTTTCTTCAGCAGACCTCCAGGAGATCATTACAGGCTTCTGGCAGATCATTATTATAGCGAAACGAGTTGAGATCTTGACAGCACGCAAATGAAACAGGACACATATATTTTAGTGCCTCGCATTAACCCCCTCACCTGTGGTGGTCAGTGAGCTCTGTCGAATATTGTCTGAATCCTAGCGTATATGACACCTGGAGATTCCTTGTCTAAATGCTCATTATCTGCCAGAATGCCGATTTATGTAGATGAAATTATCTTAAAGGGTTTAATATCAGGGCCCTCCCTGGGAGAAAGTAGCCATTAGCTTATAACTTTGGGGGGGGACGTCGTTTTTCTATGGTAATGCCTACCCCTTTCGATTCTCCCCACCATCCATTTCCTTAAAATTAAAGCCCACAGTAAAGCCCCTCCCATTCCCCCACCTCCTTGCGTCATGTGAGTTTGCAGGTGAACCTGCTTCTCTCACAGCCTCCTTCATCTCTATCACTACAGTAAAAAGCCAGAGTATTTTTATTGAATTAACAGACTGCATGAGGTATGTTGTAATCAGTGATATAGCATTGGCAGTACCACCCACGGCAGGTAGGGGGCAGAGGCCTCCACTCACCCTCTGCTTTTCTGGACCTACTGAATCTCAGAAGATCGTGGACCAGGTAAATGCATTTCACAGAACTTAAAAGAGCGACTCAACAAAAAAACACTTCTTAAGGTTATGAATTTGTAAAATATTACTTTATTTACATAGCACATATTTTAATACCATGTCTTTCTGTAGTAGATAAGCAGTTTGAAGAACTACAGATGGATGTTTTAAAATGGAGTAATGCTACATACAGTTTATTCATTATTCATTATTCATTCATTCATTGTACATCTGTAAAATTAAGTATAATATTCCTGTAAGTGACAAGTCAAGATTTTTAGCTGTAGTTGGCTGACTTTCCATTCTTGTTCATTTGTTTTTTTTGTAGTATTTTTGTTAATATCATTTTGAGACAATTATTACATTGTTAGTTTTGGAACATTCGCTGACGTTGACTGGAGAAGTTAGAGAAAATATAAAGGGTTACTATTTTCCATTTCTAAGCGGCTATGTTATGGTATATACCCCACACATTGCCAAACGGATTGAGTTCAGATATTCAGACGTTTTCTACAGGAAAGCCATGAGCCATTAAAAGGAATCAATTTAAGTCTCACGCTGAGGTGCTAATGCACTGTCAGAATTCAATATGGCCGACTTTTTTTTAGCCTTTTTACTCTGCTCTGCGCCCAGACTGAAAAGGAAGCAATGCTCTCCTTATAGAGAGCTGGCCTCCCCAGCATCTGGGGAACATGGATGAAAGAGCAGCAGAAGCGTACTTTTGGCATTCATTGTGGGATTTAAACGTCTGCTTCGTAATAATGCTGAAAAGATACTGTGTCGCTAGCAAGGAGCCGGCTAACTGGAGTTGGAGGCAAAAGAAATGGGGAAAAAAAAATTGTGGGAGGTGAGCTTTCGACTTTACGTCCTCCTTTGGTAAGAAGTCAAGGTTCTCCATGCATCACTTCAAGGATAAAAGAAATCCAAGTAATAAAAGAGGAAGACAACAAATATCTTTGATATAGAGCTTCTGTGACATTTCGGGCAGAGCCGACAAAAAACATGAAATGAACTGAGCCTTTACTAAATTCGTGTTTGCGGTCAAGTGCAGAGCTATTCATTTTAAAGTGCTTATCTATGGTATTGATACCCAGAATCTTCAGGAATGTTCCCTTAATGTCAAGAATGAAGTTTCACATTCATCACACCAAAACTCTTTCTAAATTGACTTTGTAGCTTCAGAGTAATGTAGATACAATATCAAGATATTCACAAAACTTTCTGTTATCAAATATACAGTATATTCAGTCAGGTGTTGTTCCCTTGTTGCTAAGCTATAGTACTGTGCTAAAAATGTAGTTCTGTGGTCCTACATTGTCCCAGAGATACTTTCCACATTTGTGTCAGAGCAAGATCAACACATTTGCCTGAGATGGAGATGTCTTGGATGCAGTGTTTCATGACAGAAAAAAAACCTTCACTCAAACCCAAACGACAGGTCAGTCTGGGCAATCCCTATGATTTTCACTGCCATCTGGAACAGAGCTACCAGACACATCATCTCGGATGAAAATTTCTGAAGCCCAAAC
The DNA here is from genome assembly GCA_009936485.2 of Gymnarchus niloticus. Classification (NCBI taxonomy): domain Eukaryota; kingdom Metazoa; phylum Chordata; class Actinopteri; order Osteoglossiformes; family Gymnarchidae; genus Gymnarchus; species Gymnarchus niloticus. The sequence continues at coordinate 4,896,705 of JAACJT020000064.1, read as the reverse complement.
ATAGTCCCTGGTTGAAATTTGCTTTATGTAAAATTTCTCAGTTGGAGCACGAGTTAATTGAAGATTATATACATCAAAAGACAATTTCCCCTTCAATCCAAAAACATACACCACAGACTTCTAGCCGAGATAGTAATGCGGGTCAATTTTTTTAATCTGCGGCTGTCTACAGCAAAGGTCATGGTCATGCAAAGGTAGCAAGCGGTCCACTGACAACGGAGCAAGGTGACCTTAAGGTGGGTGGATGGTAAGGCTTAGTCGCCATTGTTAAAGGAACGTATTGCTGTATTAATGTTTCAAAACAACTTGTTTAAAACCCTCCTATGTATATTCTAACCCCTTAACCTGGTCAGGGTTGCAGTGTATCTGTAAGATATATAGTATTAAACATTAATGTAAATTACTTCTGTCTGATTCAGTTATAGTTACTTAACGAGTTTCATGACTGCAGTAGTAGTGAACGTGTAGCTTGCTAAGGCTCTGTGTTGTGTGAACGTTTGTGAAATCACTTACAATTGTTCCTAACTAATTAGCTGTTTGGAAAAGAACCATGCGTGTGGGACTGCATTCTGAAACAGTGCAGAGCCAAGTCATTTAAAAACGAATACTGCCTTTTGAGTTTTTCACTTGAGTTATTAAACAGTATTTAATAAGTCAATACAGAGACGGGCATTTGTATAATCTTCTAGGTCAAGTACATTTTTGAAAAACAGTAAGAAATGTTTTTTTAACTTGCAAATGAGCCATGATGGCTATGTTTTCTTCAGTAATAAGCTATTAAAATGTGATAACACTGCAAGACTATTGGTCGCCTTTTTCACCAAGTCATTTTCGACTAAAAATGCTTTGTGCGATGGACATTTATTGTGAAATACACTAGGTGCTTTTTGAAGATTAATAGTTGAACATGACATGGAACGATCATTGATCAAATTGCCATAACGTTCAGGGATCATTGAAAAAAACTGAGCCTCTTGTACTAGAACTTTCCTCTTATGGGACCTCAGGTTTGATTGATGAAAGTCTTTGAGGCAGATAAAGTCCTTTACATCACGTGACTTTTCCCACAACGGTCTCGTGACGAGGCTGTGAGGTGACAACGATGCCCACGGAGTTACGTGATGAGATCCTCAAACACGGCATACAGCCGGGGCGGCTTTAGCCTTGGCGTTTCTAGCCTGCCAGTCAGCAGGAAACGGAGATCAAACCACAATGGTTGGAATAAGCCTTCTCACACTAAGTGGTTCCAAAGGGAGGAGACAGGCACCACAGATTGTGCGTGTCAGAGGCACAAAGCAGGCAGCCCCATGTTCCATCCTCTTACGGAAATATTTCTCCTCCCATCCCACACAAGGAAGGGTCCTACTCTGACCAGCCCCACTGTTTGTGTGCATGGAGCCGCAGAAAATTTCATTTGACTGCATATTCATTAAATGATATTTATTTTTGTATTACTCGATTCCCGTTTTAATTGGCTAGAAAATACTAGTCATCCTGTAAATTCATCGCCATACCGTAGAGGCTGTGTGGTTTCTTTCCATTTGCAGTGAAAAGCTGACTTTAACCTCAGCTGGGTCATGACTATGAGTTGACGTTGAGGTTATCGTACCTAGAGAGGACATTGGTAATCTCTGCTCCAAACCACAATCCCGGGCCGTCAAAATTAATCAGTCCTGCCTTCGCTCCTCGCCGCCTCCCCCGGTCCCCATGAATTGCCTGTGGCCTCATTCTCCACACTCCAACTTGCAGGTCACTATACACATGCACCCATCCACAGAGATGCTGAGTAAATAGGAATGTCCACAGTAACTCAGCTATTTAGAAACTACCATTGAATAATCATCAGCTTAGTAAATAAAGATCCATTATTTAAAGATAAATCAACCATCATCCTGTCTAGAATGTGCCCTACCTCATGACTCTTGTGAAAAGTCAAGATTTATAATTACCCTCTACTGGATAAGCAGTTATTGAAGATGGATGGATGGATGGATGGATGGATGGATGGATGGATGGATGGATTCATGTTGCCTGGTGCCAGACAGAGAAGGATGGGCTTCTCCCTTGAGTCTAATTCCTCCCAAGGTTTCTTCCCCCTGAGGGAGTTTTTCTTTTCCATGCCACTGTCACCTTAAACTTACTTTCTGGAGACTATGTAAAGCACTTTGTGACAATGCTCTTCCTTAAATAAAGTTAAATTGAATTGAATTGAATTGAATTAGCATGGATGGATGGATGGACAGCTAACTGGATGGATGGATGGATGGATGGATGGATGGATGGATGGATGGACATATCTGCAGTATTCACACAGAGGAAGCTTACAAGCAGGACACCTGAG
>JAACJT020000064.1:4842564-4885421 GCA_009936485.2 Gymnarchus niloticus | reverse complement strand
ACAGGCTACAGGCTACAGGCTACAGGCTACAGGCTACAGGCTACAGGCTACAGGCTACAGGCTACAGGCTACAGGCTACAGGCTCACTCAATAATGGTATAGACAACACAATACCTCACAAAGAGGTAATGGAACAGCAGGGCTTATATAAAGGACTAACAAGGCACGGCTGGAAGCTACTTGATGGTAATTAACGAGGCACAGCTGGTTAGTATTCAGGGGATGATGACTGAGAATAAGTTGGGCGTGGTAGGTCCCATGTAGGCTGGCGTGCTGTGGGCGTGACATAACCATTGTCTAGCTTGAATAGACATCTCCCAGTGCAAATTTCAGTAATTAAGATAATGTATAATCCGAAGTTATGTTTGTTCTTTGCAAAAGGATACCATATAAAAGGAGAGAAAACCTTGGTGGTTTCCTTCCTCTCAGTGGTCCATTTTCACATCTTCCTTCCTCCCATTGGTCAGTTTCCTCATCTCCCTTCCTCCCAGTGGTCTGTTCTCATGTCTCCCTTCCTCCCAGTTGTCCATTCCCACGTCTCTGTTTGCTCCCTCGATCTGATGCTCATTCCCAAATTTCCACCATGCCTCAGGTCCTTTCTTCTCTTGTAATGAATTCTTAAAAATGCCTGTCTTTGAAGAGAAAATCTATCTTATTCCATCTTAGTAAGCAACAAAGGAAGAGAGGTGAAGTGAGAAGGTCTGTTTGAGCTAATTAACTGTATTTGTAGATTACTTTAACTTGTTACTGTTACCAGATTTAATTACAATAACTCAGAGACATGCATTCTTTTCATTTATCCTCCTCCTTTTTATTTCATAAGAACTGCCAACCGGAATGAAAAACAGAATAAAAGCATAAAATTACCTGCTATGTTTTACGTATGTGTGACAAGTGAACCACTCCGTGTTGTACAGTACAGTTCATTCCTCGCTGATGGTTTATTCAGATTCTCTCTAGGTTCTGTAGCCGTTTTCACAATCGTTAAGGTCACCACATCACAGCCAGCTTGGACTGAAAAGCACTTATGAATTGTATTGGACTGGGTGGGGGATGTACAGGTGGTCAGGAGAATTAAACGTGACAGAAGGACCTTCTCTCGCCCTCCCCCAGCTTAAGAGAAGGGTCATCTCCAGACATTCAGGCTTCCCTTGTGGAACCACATCATGAAGACATGTAACAGTTAAAACGGGGCTCTGAAGCCCAAGATGGAGCTTCATGCAAAACCATCAGTGACTCCTGCAAAAAAAAAAAAAAAGACATTAAAGCCATTTCTGGACCAAGAGACCCTGACCAGTTGACAAATAAAAAAATAAAGGGAGGAAAAAATCTGCACGGATACGATCTAATAATCATATATCTCCTTTCACAGATGGGTGGTTGTGAAAATACTTTTTTCCAGGAAATGGACAAAATTTCCATACCATTAACAGCTGCTTTATTGAGAAGGACTGAAATAACCCAGCCCCACCCCTAAGAGATACGGGTATGATTACATTCCACTCCAAATGAAATACAACAACAGGAACTGCAGAAGTGAACGCAATGGTTTGGGTACTGAACTATGGAATTACAAGTTATGTAGATTTTATTCTGAATCGTATTAAGTTTCACAAATGAAATTAAAACCAATAAAAATCCATAAATAGTTTACAGACTACAGTCTGCGTGAAAGTGTATTTAAACCTGCTATTTCAATCACCATGTGCTGATAATTTTTTTTCTCCAAAACTCTGTCATTAGGGTTTTAATCGTTTCTGCAAATGTTTTTTTGTATCCAAAGCTACTGATAAGATGTCAGGATAAGCTGTTTTCTTCTGAGGTACATCCAGAACAGACAGTGGAAGGGTTTCCCCACCCCTTCGGGATCACTTTGCTCCAATTGGATGAAACTGCCTGTCCGCCATAGCAGTAAGTGATGTAATGAGGACCGGCTGTGCGTAATGAAATACATGGATGCCGGTCATTCTGGTCCTCTAATGAATGGTTATGACAGGACAACGTCGCTTGGGTGCGTGTTTTAGAAGCAGTCATCTTGGACAGGTCATCGAATGCCCATAGAAGGGAGCTTCTGCAGAGTATGTGATGAATAATGAAGTCAACATTCTGCCCAGGCTGGCAGGACAGATTTGGCACGGTGTAACGTAATCTGGAACAACGTTCTTAATCAGGGGACACGCAGTAATTCGGCTATCCTTCCTCTATTTACTTCAGTTAAATTTTCATTCTCTACCTCTCCAATGCTGCACGCTGCTGTGTTTTGCTACATGCGGAGTGCTGCACAGATATTTCTGGTGCATCATGAATATTTTGCGTGATGCGGCGGCTGCAGGGTTGTGGGTTTGAGTGGAGGGTGGAGTCTGCATATTCTCCCTGCATTTACTTGGTTTCCTGCATGTATTTTCTACATGTCCCTTAGAGATAACGGTTCGGGGTTAGCGTGTGTGTGCCCTGCTATTGCATTACACCTTATCCAGGGTGTGGTGTCTCCTGCCTTTTGCAACGTGCTTCCTCCAGGCTAACTGCAACGCAGTTGAAAAATCAGTTATGGAAAATGGATAGATGGGTGGAAAAAGGCATTAAGAACACTTTAAACCTTAGCAGAGAACACCCCCCCCCCCCACACACACACACACGCACAGTCATATGTCTTGATATATAATTAACCTGATTTCTGGCATTTGGCTAATGAAATGACTAGAATTGCATTTCAAGTTGAATACAAAAAGGAACAAACATCAAAAACATTTTATCGGCATATCTTAAAATGAGATCATTTGTTTCCAAATCGTTTAATTTAAGGGGATTACATTTCGATATGCTGAAGTACAGTTTTCCCCTAACCTTGGGCACACTTTTAATATGGATATGACATTGTTACCTAGCAATTCCTTCAGTCCAAAATGAGTAATATGACATTATCTATTTTTGCATATTATCCCTCTGAAGCTGATATCCTGACACCCCTTGACTCAGTCAATAGTATCCCCATTAGAATCTAACCTGGCCACAAAATGCAACACAACAAACACCATAGCAGAAGGGGGCACTATTCTGTGACTGGGACAAGACAAGCATAGGAAGAGTTCTTCCATTTGCTTATTGACCAGATGCTTTTATGCATAGCAATGTACAGCAGAGCAGAAATATCAGAAGGTAGCATTGTTTAACGAGGTACCTATGGTATAAATGCTGCTAAGCTCAGAATTCAATAAGGATCCAGTAAAAACTGCATGCTAGCACTTGAGCTACAAAGCAGCTTCCATAACAACACCAAAACCAATCAGAGGAGAATTTCAAACTAAAATCAAGACTAAGGTCCTAGTAGATAAGGACAAAAATGAAGCAGATAAACAAGGGGTGGTCGATCAAAGTGGTTGCACGGGCTAGCTGAGATGTTCCCAGAAGAGATGGGTCTCTTTTGGGAATTTCCTCATGAGGGGTCTCCCAGATTAGCCATCCCCAAATGCAGGGGCAGGAGGTCAGTCATGTTTGGGCTGCGTGTGGAGACGGAACTTTGAGATCTTCTACTGGGTATATAAGCCAGGCAGTCGTAATAATTGTTCTGTCAGCTCATCTGTCCTTGACATGTACACTCTTTTCTCCTGAAACTGGGGTAATGTGAGCACTTTTTATTTGTTGATTTGTTGTTTTTATTTTGGGAACCCTTGCTTTCTGGAGATCATTCATAAGGTTCTTCATTCAGTATTTGTCTACTTTTTTTAAGTAACATGATGGGGTCATCTAATTTCTCTACATGGTAGTCCCAGCTGGTACTCTGACACTTTTCAACCTTTCCAGTTAGATTACAGCACTCGGTGTTTCACTTGTTATAAACTTTATGGAAACCTCTGCGGAAATTCCTGCCCTTTTAGTCGCGTTGGGGATTTCACGTGGTGGTCGGTTATGTTTAAGAGCGCGGCATTCTACACGGTGAAGCACCTTCTTATTCAGGGTTCAGATCAGGAGTGCCTGCATCCAAGGCTCAGTGTGAGGAATGGCGGTAGCAAAAGAGGTGGCAGAAAATGACTGACGATCGTCTCAGTGAAGGATGGAGTGTTCGGAGGCCCTGTGCAGAGGCTCACTGTACGGAGGAGTATTTAAAGATGATGAGGCAGCCAGCAGGGTGTGAAGGAGAAGGGCTGTGAGACTGAGGGCAGATGACAGCCTTCTCCCCTTCTTCTGGCTGGTGAAGGATGGGGCAGTCAGCAGTCACAGATGACCTGGATATGTCACATACTGACTGCCCACGGTTGGCAGTAACTAGACATTGGCGCTGAAACCCAGGTCTGGTCCTGGTTGGGAACCTGTGGAGTTTGTTGTAAAGCAGCCAGGGAAAGCAGGTTTCACCTCGGCAAAGAAGTGTTCTTGGGCAAGAGAAAAAAGGAAAATGCGAGCTATCAGTACCAAGCCAGTGATTAAATCACATTACAAATGAAGAACCAACTCTATTGCTGTAAACTCACATTTCGGGAAATGCAGATGACGATAACCCTTATAATCCGCCTAGAAAAAGTTATAACCATTTTTTGTCACGTGAGCTAAAATGATTTGTGCAACCTTTAGATGGCTTTTAATAAGCGCAGAAGACCAGAAGAAACTTTTTTTGACAACATCGCTGTTGAGGCGTCGTCTCAAATTGAAATAGTCTGATCTGCTTTAAAGTCTCGCTGTGTTTCCAGGATTATAGGTCAAGGCGTCGGACACCAGGGTAATATTCGTGGCTTTTATGTTATACCTACACTAAATTCCGTTGCTGTGTTTTCATCTGATCAAGTGATAAATGTAAATTTGCGTCCCGATGGAGCCTGGACGCGTTAGGCTGGGTGTTGTAGGAGTGGTGGTGGTGGTGGGGGGGGAGTACTGCATCTTTAAAATAAATTCTCAAGGGGAATAAAATCCGCACTGTTAAAATTGTAGGATGGTAGGACCACGGCGTGTACTTCGCCTGGCTTTAGCGGGCTTCCCTTGCACGGTGGTGGCAGAAGGCCGGTTCAGATCCGAGTCACACGGTACGTCCGGGGAGCGAAGCGTGAGAAAAAGCGCGTCCCTTCGCTCCACACCGCCATACTGTGTTTTCTACCCCGTCTCGTTTTTATAGCAACATATTTACTCCCGATCGGTGAGTACACTTGCCCATGGATTCTTTTTTTCTGGCTTTTAATATCTTTTTTTATTTGATTTTGCCGGTATTGAGTGATAAGGATGATATTAGGCTTTTTTTCCCACCGTGGTATGATTTAAATCGCGCTGCTCGGAGTCGGATTGACACTTGGCTGTAAGCGGCGGTCCGCATACGTGCGGCTTTTACTAAAGGGATGGTGTTTGGTGTTTTGAAGCATTATTGCTGGATGTGTGTCTTTCCCCCCTTCGTTTTCTGTTGTCTTGACTTTTGTTAGAGCCTTGCGATGCTGCCTTTCTTGTGCTGCTGCTGATCAGTTTTGTGATTTTGTGAAGATCAAGCTGCCCTCTTTATTTTATATTTCTCTTCTGTGACGAGGACCATTTTAACGTGAAACTTTCTTGCTTCTTAAACGTTTTTCCCCACTCTGCTTAATAATCTTTTCTTCTGTGTGTTCCAGTATGATTTTTGGATCTACGTGTGTTGTGAAATTAGGTAAGGTTTTTATTTTTAAGGGGATTCTCGTCAGGATTGTGTTACATTTTGAATTATGAAATATGTGCGTTCTCGGATGTTTTTCATATCAACTGCGATCTGCAAGATAAATACTTTTTCTTGTGAGTTTTCTTTAATGAAACAGTTTGTTAGACGCAGCTGAGCTGCTCATGAACTTCATGAAGTCCGTCTTTGTGCTGCAAAGTCTGAACTTGCCTTAGATTTCTTTGATTCCGAGCTGGAGTGCCGTGCATGAGAAAGTTTGTCGGCTTTATTGCAAAAGGATACATAGATGTATAAAAAATGCTGTTATTGCCTCTCAGTCTGGCATAGGTTTTGCCATTTATCTATTGGACGTCTATTAAATACATGGCAGCGCACTCTAATTTGGCAAAGCATCCCAGTGAACCTTCAGCTCACAACCTGGCATCAAAGTCAGTATGGGAGGAGATCCAGGTATCTCATCACGGTTTGCAGCCGTATAATCGTGCTGTCCATGCCTTCCTTATTTGTATTAGGAGCTGTCTTGCAGTACCTCTAATATTCCTTGCTTGGAATGCAGTGCCTCCGTTAAACCACGTGTGCTCAGCTTCATTAAGAATGTGAGGGAGCGCATCTGGCACCTGTGTCACCTAGCAGGCGTGGATCGCTCCGTGTTTCTGACATTTCTCCTTCACAGCCTCGCACACTGACGTCTTTCCCCACCGATCGTTCCATGCGTTCATCAAACAGGTTCTAAGCCTCTTGTCAAGAAATCCCCGGTGCGAGGCTACTGCAGATGGACGCTGCTCTGTATGCCGAGTGATGAGAAGGATATTAACTAAGATCAGGAATGAAGCATGAAGAGCGTTGGCTTTGGATGGAGTGGCTGTATTACTGATACATGCCTGCAATCCCTAAGATGGTCCTGACACACTTGCAGGCGTGAAAACGATTTTCGGCTGCCTAATCTGTCTGGGTGATGTTTAACTTTAACCCCAGACCTTAACTTAAAAGGCTAATAGCTTTTTTTCTAGATGAAAATAAATATATCAGATTGAATTGTTCTTACATTTCCTTGTCTCTGAAAGCCATGCTCTTTCCATGGTTCTGTCACTACGATTTTGTGGAATAAGAGTTTTTTTTTTTCCGTTTTACAGACACAATCCTAGCAGAACACAACCACTTATATTAATGTACAATTACTTTCATCAGCCGTATAAGTTACCAGCTGGTCGAATAAGTCAGTAATAAAACTAGAAATGATTATTGATTATTCATCTGAGATGTGGCACAACCGGAAAAACATCATATTACTGTTACTTATTTATTGGTCCTTGGTCTCGCTACGTATCTCAAAATTCATAAGCAAACCAATGCTTTAAATGTTAATACAGCTACAAATGTTTTAACTTTTTGTCTGATGCTTTAGAGAACATAAGTTTTACAGCATTAAAGGGGACAAAGACAGCATGGTGGTTAAGAATATCAACTTGTCACAAGACAGGGAACTTCTGTTGTACCCTTGAGTAAAGTAATAATTCTGAGTATCTGTTTTTACAAATGTGACAGTGTCGGTATTCTAGGTTATACTTTAAAAGTAAACCTCCGAGAAAACGATGTTCTTCTACTGGATGCTTGGCACATGTTTATCTTTGAATGCACAGCTGAATGTCATTTAACATATTAATATGAAAGCATGCTTGTCCTGCAGGAGCTTCAGGGTTTACCTCAGTCTGCCCATCACGCGCTCATTAAGTCCCTTGGTGGCTGCACATAACCCTTCAAACGACAGGCTGTCATCCATTATTTTCATGGTGTTTGCAGTGTCACTTTGACGAGTGAAAAGTCACAGTTTATTTGATATTTCGGCATGCACTGGGGGGGGGGCATGTGTATGTCAACAGTACTTTATCAGGACTCTCACACCGGCCAGCTTGACCCCCCCCACCACCGTGGTTCCTACTGCTGTCTCCAACCATCGATTTGGGGGTTTCCATCCTTTCGAAGCTGTCACCGTGGTGATCCGAGGAATGGGTTCCTAATGATGCATTCAGTCATGAATGGGCCTTCGGGGAAGAGGCGGAGAAATGTTATCGTCCGCTTTGTCATCTCTGGGACAGACGTGTGTCCTGCGTGTCATGCAGCAGGCCCTTCCTCATTGCCAACATCTTCCTCACCCTGCTTATTTTAGTCAGTTATTTTGTGGAAAATAAGAATAATAATTCGCAGTGTGTCTTAAGTAGGCCTGCCATAAAGCTTTAGTACAGGAGTTTCCCTTATGTGCATTCTACTGATGTCCATCAATATTTGCTTAATAAATTTGGGCCTATATCTGGTTAGAAAATGACATTTAAAGGAAAAAAGTTTTTTTTTTTTTTTTACTGAACTACAGTCCTGTTTTTGTTTCAGTGTTATTTATTGCAGAGACACCGTTTTATGACAGTGAGTTCATTTCTGAAGTCGTGTATTTTTAACCAGCTGTCTGATTTCTGGAAGTTCACCATGTGAGGTTTAACTGTACTGGAGCAGATGGCGCCTCTCTAGGAAAAAGCAATTGGTGTCTAAATTTCTGCTGCCTGTTACCATCAGCTTAACTGTTTAACTGTCATCATTAATTTATGTGTCTTTTTTTCTTGGCAATTACTTCTGAATGGAGGGTTGTAAAATTGAGCTTCCCCTTCCTGTACCGATCTCTCGGAAAGGTAAGCGTTCCTGTCCGTGGAGGTTAACATCTACCGTCAGTGAGATGCGTGCAGTTAGAATCAGGAGAAGGTAGTTTGAGTTTCCTTCTACGTTGTTCATTAGGTAAATGTGAGATGTGTCATTTAATTAGGGTGATCTAGTCAATTAAACCCACACTTGATGACCCGGCCAATAAAAGACTATCAAGTGTTAATGATATTGAACTATAATAATTATAGTTTGGTGGTTGAATGCAGTCATTTAATAACACAACAGTTTAATCTAATTTTATCCTAAAAACCATATTAGGTTACAGTATGATAAAATTTAAAGTAAAAATAAGGCAGCCTTTTTGAAGCGGTGAGGATCTGTGATTCACCGTGTCTTTCCCGTGATCCTTGGTGACGTAAAGCAAACTGCTGAAATCTAGAGTGATTGCTGTTGTAGAAGTGAGACTCGTAGACTTGACCTGAGCTCAGATCAGCTGCTTCCTCCCTATAACATTAAGACTGCCAGTCCTCTTTAAAGCACGCAGAGGAGAGGGATGGGAATTTAGATGTTGTATGGTACACCGATGTTTATTCAGCCTGGTTGCGCAGAGCTCAATCAGCCTTAAAGGTGAAAATGGAATCCTTCACCTGGAATGCTGGACGGTGTGTTTGTTAACACGAGTGGTGACTCGAACTGGGTGCCCAGTACTACCTGGCTCACGATGTGGTTTTATGCGGGAGCCGAAGGTGTTCTTACACTAAAAACTGTGCGTATTATGTCTTTGAATAAAGAGGCCGTGGGCCGTTCTGCACACTGCCTGTTTTGTGAGCCTGTTCCCAGCACACATATGTCTCTCTGGGCAACCCCACAGATCCCGCTGGGTCTGGCGCACTGTGTGACGTGGCCACACTCCGCTCCCATCATGGCTGGCCATGGAAACGGGCCCATTGTTGATTTCCTTGGCAGGTCGCTATGCCTCAGTGTGCTCCGTGTCATACATCCAAATTTATTCATTAAAAACATGTTCCTGTTAAACACATACCCACACATGCACACCTATTATCAGACAATCTCTGCATGAATCTTAATGTATTTCTGTCATACACACACACACACACACTTCATGACCCCATTTCATTACGCATATACAGGCACCATATTATCTCGATAAATTTGGGAAATATTGTGGCACTAAATTATGTAAAACTCATATTGCTCCATGCATTTCTAAAGAGCTATATTGAACTCTCTTAATTTGTTGAATCTGCACTTACTGAAACCGCTTGAATCATCATATGTGAGACTGGAAGTGAATGCTGGCAAATAAAATATGCAAATGCAAGGAAGTACCTGAATTTCAGCATGATTGAATTGTAGAGTGTCTGACACCAGTATAAAAGGCACAGGTCATCGTACATTAATGTTATTACTCTTGGCATAAACACAAGCTGATTATTTCTCTGGAAACCAGGGATCAGGAGCATTATGGATTAGACAATCCTATTTTAATCAGGCATCAGATCTTTCCGCTCCTTTCTTGGGCACCGTGAAGACCACATCTGTGATTTTTACATAGTTGGCCAACTGTGACCTGCTCTGTTTTATTGACTGCAACGGTTACGGAGTTAATATAAGATCACTGAAGAGATTGTACACTTCCATCAATTAAAATAGATGAGAAGAAAAGGAGCTATATGTTTGGTCTAAACAGGGTGTCCTGCTAGAATGCTTGTTTCCTCTTTTCCTGTTTGATGGGAATTCTTGTCTCTGGCTGATGGTTTCAGCACCACGGACAGCAGACCAGCAAGCTTCCATCTGGGCACTTCGGTTCAACACCTTGGACAGGGACTGTCTTTTTATGTGGTTCTCGGCCAATACGGTAGGAAAATTCAACAGCAATGCGGATACTTTCACAGTGAGTCACGTTCCAGCGTGCCGTTTATGCTTGCTTGGTTTTCGACCCCTTCGCTCCAGGATATTAAGGCAACTCGATGGAATTATTATTGATAAAGGAAATTACTTCAATAGTGTTCTATTTTTCAGAAAGTGGCTAAGTGGCTAGCCTCATACCTCTAGAGTTGGGCGTGGAAGTTTCAGTCTTGCTCTGTGGATTAGCTAGCTCACCCCATAAGGCATGGGTTTCCACTCAGTCCAAAGACACGCAGCTAACTTAACCGGCATCTTTAAATGACCAATAGTGTATGGCTGTGTGAGCACATGCCCCATGTTACATTCCAGAATCTGTTTATGGCATTTATGCTGCCTGGGATAGGCACTACCCACCCACCAATGACCTGGATAAGTGGTTAGAAGATGGATGGATGGATGTTTTTTTTTTTTTTTTCCTGCATCGTTGGGGCTGTCTGACTTCCGTCACCAAACATAAGGACAGTTGTAGCTATGATAGCCTTTCCTCAGACTCTTCTTGTCTTTAGCCTCATAACAGCTGGCAGAAAGATGCGAGTTACACATTCTCCAGATATCAGGATAAATTATTCATTGTTTGGCAAAATCCCTGCTGGGTGAGTCATGTACATTCCGAGAACTCGTGAGGTGGAGAAGGCCCTATAATCAGGTCATGTCTTACTACACATTTGACACGTACAGCCCCCAAGAGACACGTATGTTCACAATGTAGACTCTGTGCACATGCATATACATGCAGAATCTATTTCTTAGTGGATGTTGTGAAATGTGAAGACCGCTTGGTTTTTATAACTTTAATGCTAAATAATGTCTTAATTTTCAAGTAATTATCAAGGGGATTGCCAAGCAAATAATGTTCCTTGAAAACGAGTAGCTTTCAAGGGAAGACCAGCCCAATTTGAGTCTGTCAGCAGAAGGAGAAGCACGCCTCCTGCAGGCCGGGCAGTATACTGCAGCTTTACACACCGTTTTCTACAGGCTCCTCCACTAGTATTCATTCCCAGGATTACTCGAACCCTTTATCTCATACTTTTTATGTTGAAATTAAACTACCAGTATGCCTATGAAATTGGGCAGAAAACTAAGCTCTATTTTTAAACAAAGCATGAAAGGCTCCCGATGGGAAATCTCCAGCCTGAGTGATGCTGCTGATGCATTCCCAAAAAGGAATTGTGTTTCCCATCTATCTGTTCCTCTGCCTTCCATTTGACATTATTGTCCCTTAATTCCTCCTTTTAAATTAGAACTGTTAACGTTAATTAGACTTCCCAGTCTTGTCTTATACTAACAGAACAAACATAATTAACTTATAAGGGTTATTAATTGTTCATATTGATCAGGTTAATTGTACCATTTCATTGGGCTTTGACGTGAAACTCAGCAACCTTTGCTAGTTATTGTATAAATACAAAACGTTCTCTAATGAGACTGAAAAAAGACACATATTAAACTCCCGGGCGATTTGTTTCAGATATACCCATAAAGTATAACGCTGTAAAATTAAGATACCTTTTAAATACACACAACACTGGCTTTCTGTATTAATGAGGCTCCACTCAAACACTTATATAAACATTTTACCTGGCTTGAAAGTCTGTAGGTTAATAAATTATTAACATTTAAATCTACTCTAATTAATGTAGCATTTCTTTGATCGTTCTGAAAATAAATTAGTGTGTTGTCTTTAGGGAAAAGAGAACGTTGTTCCAACGATTCTCTATTGTTTATTTAGATATTAAGAAATTGTGAATACAACACAGAATACAAAAACATAATTCCCATCCCGCCTATGTTCTGCTTACAGTATGGTTATTTCATTTTGTGATTCCTTTAAACAACACACTGCAGAAATCCATAGCCTTGTAGTGGTTGTACATTGCTCTGTGTGCCCGCCCTTTGCCCTTGCTGTCCAATCAGATCTTTTAACTTGGGGTCGATGCCCTCCCCCATACATCCTTCAGCTGTAGGTGACCTTTCAAGAGGGTGTTCTCTGTGAACTTGTCCCACGTACAGCAGTAAAATGCTGAGGTTTCTCACTCTGAACGCACAGCCGTATTCAACCTGAGTCTTGTTGCCTCCTCAAAGGCAGTCAAAAATGTAATGAATGTTTTATAACTTTGATAAGGATCATGAATGGTACAGTGTGTCCCAGATAGTACCCGTTCTTAAAAAGACTTACCTAGATGGTGAGCTGTAGGACCAGGGGAAAAGCAGTGTAATTTCAGTACCGTGTGTGTGTACCATGTTTATATTGGGTTGTGGGGATGTAGACGGTATAAACATTCGACATTTTTGCCTCGTGGGGACATTTGTCTTGGGAAATTCGGTCTGATATTGTGGAACCTCACTTCAGGCTATGCTTGTCTACTGCAGATCCAGGTTCTGCGATCACCCAGCCAAACATTCTATCCGTCCTACAGGAGCAAGAGGTTTGGAAGTCCTTCCGAGTTTTCCCCATACCGAGCATATCCAGACTGAAGCACAGAGTGTGTGCGTGAGGGTACGTTTGTGTGCAGTTGCATCTGGGTATATAAATGTATACGAGTGTGTGTGCGGTGATAATGAGCAGCTTCTGTCTGCACAGTATGGACATTTAAATGAGAATAATGGACTGATGGTGTTCTTGAGTCTCGAGGTCTCACCTCCGTATGACTGATGGCGGTCTTGTCAACATCAATGCGGCGTGCCGTTGAACGTGAAGGAGAGCCAATTTATGCAGACGTTTCGGACGGCCGCTGGCCTCCGTTGGGGGGGTGTGGAAATGTGGATATCCACGTTGTCTCCCGCCGAACCCTGTGTCTTGTACTTTGGATTTCTCGTCAACTGAATCATCATCTCTTTTGTGGTGTCTAACTAGAGGATTTGCTGAAACAGGCTTTTAGGAAATAATTTTGGGTTGACTGTGTTAGCTAGATAGCTAGCTCCAATGGAGAGTACAGTAAACAACAATACAAGCTAACAATCAAACTGATAAGGACAAATTACTGGCAAGATTTCTGGATAATATCTTAAATATGTGTAGACACACTTGGCCTGTTTGTCCACAGCTCAGCATTATTAATCAATGTGTAGTAATTTTTCCTGACAGCAATCCTTTTGTAAGTGTTAGTCAAAGGCTCATTCGCATTTATTCTTCTCCCAGTGAAGGATCTTGGTGCTGCCATTCACTCCTGTCTTTTATCATCAAAGTACACACCGAATAGAAAGGTTCAGGCCTAACCGATCCCTCACCATGAATTGGAACCAACCAGTCCTGCCATATCCAGATGTTCTCCTGAGCAGGTTTCTGAAGGGCCAAGTGACTGACCTTCTACATTCACCAGGAGGTTGCTTGAACAAGTATCAGCAGCTGGAGCCTACACTAGTCCACCAATGAAACTCTTGGTCAAGTAAACAATGACAGTAATTCATTCCCAGTTTTGTATCCACCCATGGGAACATTTTACTGGCTAAGGATGTCTTTTTAATTCTCAAAAGAAACCCTGGATAATTTGTCACTATTTATTGTTTTTGGATGTTTTTTGTCATCATATCACTATTCGTGTGACAAACAAGTATAAAAAAATGTCAGTAACTCACATGAGACATAATTGACATTTTAGACTGAGACATATGATCAATTGTGGTCAGGAGAGCAAACAACTGAGACCTCACGTCATGTCCAGAGATACCTGGAGATGCTTCCCCAAGACCCGGCAGATTTATTCACTTTCCAAGTGAGCCTTCGGTGAGGTGTGCAGAAATTGCTTTTCATGAGAACGATCAGAAAATGTGCATCAACGCAACAAGTCAGATCTTTGTATTCTAACGATGTCATCATTATCCCGGGGAGAAATCAAAGAAAAATTACGGCGATCTCATTGCAGTCTCTCCGTTCCCCTTGGCTCCGCCTTACCGCAAAACATTTGACTGCCCTTCTTTCTCCTTTTTTTAATGTTACCTGTGTGTACCGCACATTTCGCTCTGACCTGTGCATTTAAAACCACTTATATTCAGATATTCCATGGATTTATCTCACCTTTCTCTCATTTTCTTTCTTTACCAGTTGCCCTCCATCTTCCTCATCTCTCTCCATTTGTCATTCTTCCCATTGCCCTGTCACCCACTCTCCGCTTTACCCACAATCCTTTTCTCCCTCTTGCTTTCCCTCTCTCTCAGTTCTTCAGTTATTTGCATTTTTTATTTTTTTGTCACCTCCACCATTTTCCCACATCCAGTTGATTCCCTCAATCATGCTGGCAAGTAGGCTTCCATCTTCTCTCAGTGGAGACCCCATCTCACCTGTTTCAACCCCCCCATCCCACAGTTCATTTTTTCCATCACCGTCTCGCCAGCTGCCTTTACAGATGGGCGAGGGGGGAGGGTGTCTCCGCCCTAATAACACCATCTATTTGCACATAAGCAGACAATTGGTTGCCTGTGGCTTGGCTGGTCTCGGGAGAAGGGAGGGTTGGAGGAAAATGCGAGTGTGTGTTTGAGTGGGTGTGTCCTTCTCTCTTTGCATTACCCCTACACCTTCAAGCCTACAGCTTGACTTGACTGTTTCCTAAGAAAATCCCAAAGTTGTCAAAACAATTTATTATTAATTTTCATCAATTTCTGACCACTGGGGGATTGGGGTTAGGGACTGTTCAATTTAGGAAAAGGGAATTTAAAAAGAAGACCCTGTAATATAAAGGAATGCGAGTGTGTATATGAACATAAGTTGATGTGTGTGTTAAATTGCACTTCTCAGTTGTCTCTGGCTAGATTTATGCCCTCCAATAACCCTAATTTCATACCCCTGATGGTGCCCTGTGGCATTTGGGTCTATATTTCTCCATATCTTCATCTCCGTGTTATCCTCTTTCTCTCCCACTCTTGTCCCAGGTTCCCGTGTCCCTCACACTTTTTATTTGCCTGCTTGCCCCCTCGCTGGGGGTCCCAGCCCCCGCCCCAGCCTCTCCAGTCTTGGGGGTATGAATTAAAAGTGATCTAGACCCGGTACACGTACTCCTCAGCAGAAGCCCTTCACATGTAAACGTCTTCTTACTTTGCTATTGGGACTGAAAGCATCGTAGGCAATTCCTTTAATATCGAAAGGGAGCCGAAGAGAAACAATTATAAAGCTAATTAAACACCATGCCAGCTGTAGATTGTTTGCACATTTACTCGTAATCATCGGCGAACAATATCTATTTCAAGACATGACTGTATCGTGTTGGGAAGACAGAGCAGAGCTGACTTTTACTATATTACCGTTTATGCACTTTTATCGATCTTCTAGACTCGAATGACCATGATCGTAACCAAAGTCTAAAGTGACGGTTGTAAAGAAGACTTCTGAGAATTGACTTCTTGTCACCATTCCTGCGATTTCAAGGTCTTTACACGTCCTTTGACTCCATGTCTGTACAGCGTGTGTTGATATTTAATGTCCTCAGTAAGTAAGGCCTTCAAATATTTCATGCATCCCGTTGTGTTAAGTTGCATCAGAATCTTTCGACGCCTCTCTGAGATTTATGCTGCCTGAAGTCGCCGCGTGTAACTGGAGGTGGCCTCCTGTGGAGATGCAACGAGAGCTCGTCAATCACGGGGCCTTTTATGTAACGTCATTGTTAAAATGACGCTCACTGCTAAAGAACCACTAGCACCTGCTTTTCCCGTGCCACTACACAGGCTCTTATGATGCCGGTTTCTTTGTTTACGGGGCTGAATTTATAACAGGCTCTGACCGATGTTTATTCAAATTTTTAATTAGTGTAAAAATTGCACAAAAATAACGTGATCGCAACAGCAGCAAAAATATTCCCCCATTCTTTCTTTCCAGCCTGAAATTTTTCACAACACACGATTCTTGATATTTTCAGGAAGAATTCTGGCAGATTGTCCAACCAGCATTGACCTTGTGGCATTGGTCCTGACCTTTACCTTTATCGTAACCCTAACCCCAGAGTCGGCTCATAGTAGTAAAATCCTTGTTATTTTGTAATTTTTCTTGGTCAAGTGCTCATGCAAATCTCCTGAGACAAGACCCAGACATTAAAGACAGTCCCACTTGGGAAAATAGCCCATGTAGTGAGTAGATATCAGAAAGCTTTTTGAAACCTTTTTTATTTTCTGAATAGGTACAGTATTTTGGTGGACACCTGAGAGTCAGCACACTGTGATTTTTGTACCGCTCTGTTATTGGGACCTATGATGAAGTTATTACTCACATTTTCAGGGTGTACCAGGTCAGCTGGTTAAGCTTGTTTCTGCACTAATTTTAATTTAAGGGCAGAGACGTCATGGTGTGTCGGGTGACTGATATTGCCATTAATGACCCAAGGCCAATCAATGTTTACCTGATTTGTGAAACCCTCTGTTTTTTTTTTTTTTTACTGGTATCACTGAAGTCGGGAACTGAGGAGAACACAGATTTTGTGTGTGTGTGTGTGTGTGTGATCCATCTTGTTTACTTCCCTGCTGAGGAGCATGACAAAGGGACCACCATCTGATTAACCTTTATATAATCTTCTCTAAATAATGCATGAATTAATCCGTCACGTTTCATTGGCATGGTATATTTGTATAACCAAGGGGTCATAATTACACAGTTACGTCCAGGACAATTATGGAAAGGCAATCAAACGTTACTTCTAAACTGAAATATGTGCCACATATACACATTTAGACATTTAATGAGATTTTATTATGGTCTCTCCAACTTGTTATAGTCATTGTTTTTCTACTTTGATTTTCTGTTATTACTTGTAACTTTGTATGTACACTGCATCATTTTTGTAGTTAGCAAAAACGTAATAAAATTTGTCATGAAATTGCAGATAAACATTGACACAACGTTGCTGATTTGCCGTTGCTGATTGATCTTGTGATCTTTCATTGACGTGAAGTTGACCATGATCGCAGCCTTGAATGAAGAGGCGTAGAGCAGGCTCACATTTGCTCTGAACACTGAGTGTCGACTGACCTTAACATAGCATCGACCTTGGCTTTTTTTGACAGAGCAGTAAAGAGCTGCGGTAGGCTCTGATTTGCTCTGAAGAGTAAGTACCACGAGATGTTTATTAACTGGTCTCTCCCTGTGTCACTGCAGCAGCTTGAGGCATCATGCAGAATGCTGTTGTTATGGCGACAGTTATATATTCACAGAAAATTATCACCGTATTGCTATCAGTGTGAGGTGATATTCAGACTAATGTCAGCGATGTGTGCCATCTAGGACCTTCTCTGCATTGTGTTGTCCTGTGCTTCCAAGGAGAGGCTCTGGTTGACAAGGACCCATGCTGGATAAGCAGATGGTTGACTTTGAGAGGTATTAATGTTGTAGGTATGGGACGAGCACGGTACCACCGCCGGCATCAGAGAGACAGACATCCCAGAGAATGCCGAGGTGAGATGGAGACACACCTCCATCTGTGTGGAAGGGCTGCCTTGATGCTCTGGCCTCCTCTGACTGGTTCTTCTTATTATCGTACTCCATTGGTTCCCAGCCTTGGGGTCGTGACCCCATGTGGGGTCACCTGATATGCAAATGGGGTCATGAGAAAATGGTTAAAAATAGATTTGAGGTATAAATAATAGTCATACATAAAATGTTACCAATAATGGGCATACTATGTAGTCCTTGAATTATTATGAAACGAGTATAGCCTTTTCTGACAAAGTACTTGTTTCATAATAATTGGAGGACCACGCAGTACGCACATTACTGGTACCGTTTTATGTACCACTGTTGTTTACACCTAAAATCTACACCTAAAATCTATTTTTAACCATTTTCTCGCCATCCCATTTGCATATCGGGCGGCCCCAAGGTTGAGAATTGATGTTGTACTCCATTGTCCTCACAGAACGACTTGGTTTGCTGGGAACATCGAAACCGAAGCCGGCAGGAAATGAGATCCTGTTAGATACCGTAGGATTCAACTTGTGACATGCCTTAAGATAGACTCACAACACAGGGTTTAAAATCCTTGATTATTTCATATCTATTAGTATTTCAATATTTTTATTAATTGTTTAAGAATTTTATTTGACATGATCACAAGGATTTTGGAATATTATAGATTTAGAGCCAGGAAGGAGGTGGGTCATCACGTCAGAGTCATCATGCCAGAGCAAAAAGAATCAAACAAAAGTATTGGACCCACCTGCTAGCATCTCCCTGTTATTTAAAACCACATTTTATATATTTTTTATTACAAAAATGTTTCAATTCCTGAACTACCTAGTGCAGTTACCCAAGTGTGTACAAGGTATTTTTAGCTGTGGGCGTCACGGGTGATCTTTATCCCTGTTTCCGGTTTCCTTGGTAATGTTCTACTTGCTGTAATTTGCCTTCCTTACACAACACCCTCA
This sequence comes from Gymnarchus niloticus, assembly GCA_009936485.2. Taxonomy (NCBI): domain Eukaryota; kingdom Metazoa; phylum Chordata; class Actinopteri; order Osteoglossiformes; family Gymnarchidae; genus Gymnarchus; species Gymnarchus niloticus. The sequence goes on along the minus strand of JAACJT020000064.1, from coordinate 4,866,880 downwards.
AACAACGGACGACCCCCATTGCCCGCACCTTCCCTGAAAACTTGAAGTCAACGATTGGCTTCAGTTTAAAAATAACCCAGAATTTGCAACCAATATTTATGACTGAAATCAATAGGTCTCCTGTTCTGAATGAACCTCGGTCCAGTGTTTATTCATGCATATATGCCTGAGGGATGGAGATAATAATAACCGGGCCGAGTCATTATATTCAGCGTGAGGCGAATCGCGATGCTGTTAATGAATCCATCACGGCCTCAGCTGCCTAATCGTGTTCCCGCCTCCGGGCCTCCTGCCCGCCTTTTAATGAAGAGCGGCGCCTCGCTGGGGCACCTGTAAAACGGCGCTCGAGCGTTCGTGCGTGAAGCGCTCGCGCTCGCGCTCATCCCCGACGTGCGGTTTCGGGCGAGCTCAGGAGACAAGTGAACATCCTGAGCGTATCTTTGATACTCATTCACCTACTACCACGTCTTAGCTAGCTTTATGTCAGGCTGCAGATCGTTTTATGAGAACCACAATATTGGCCATATACGGTACATACGTGTTTTGGTGGTGTGCGTAAACAGAGACAACGCAGTGAAACTGTCTAAAAAAAAAAAAAGAGTAAAAGACCAACATATGAAATGCAACAAAAGTTGAAGGAATACTGCAGAATGTTCAAAATACGTATATGGTGTGAGATATCAATGGAAAATTGAATACGTGAATAAATAATGTGCTTGACTTGAGTTGTATACAAATGTAAGAAAATGTGCACTTTGTGGAAGTTCTGTGGAATAATCTGTCGAATGACTGTGCAAAATAGTGTACAGAGGACAGGGCAGACTGTTAAATGTATAAGGGGAACACGTGTCATTTATAAGTGTGAAGAATCCTCAACAGACCCCATGTATGGAGAGGAGTCAACGCTGTTTGATTAGCACCGCTGGCTGTGGTACAGCATTGTGTTCTGCTGTTCTGATGCACAAGATCGGCTCATGCGTTCTAACATTCCTGTGGTTAGGTGTGGTTTAAATGCAACCACCTTCAGAGTGGCACCTTAATGTTACAAGGACTCTTACCCTAGATGGTTCCAGGGTTGGTGCAGAGAGCCTTTCCTGTGGACAGAACTGGTACTTTCTTCCCATGTCCCCTGTGTTGAACATGCCAGTATAAATAATGTATTGACCTGGAGTGTTAAAAGGCCTTGAACCTTAGAGCAGGTTTTGAGAAATGTCTTTTTCTGCTGTAGGCTTTTTTGTGAATGCACTGGGCTGGCTTCATATCTACAGTGTTCCTGTTTCTACTGCACCTTTCACCAGATTCATTGTAGAGAGAGTAGGTTTATGTCTTCAGAACGATGTATGTTTGCTTGTGCGTTTTAGAGTGAGACCTGACGCTCTCCTGTGTGTCTGTGTGTGTGCTAGAGAGAGATCTGTGTGTTTAAGATGATTCTCTTGTGTGTGTGTGTGTGTGTGTGATAGTGAGCCCTAATATGTTTGTTTAAGCTGATTCTCCAGTCTGTGTGTGTGTGTGTGTGTGTGTGTGTGTGTGTGTGTGTGTGTGTGTGTTTGTGCAGGTAATGAACAGTGTAAATGTTTGGTGTGTCGGTTGTCACCCACCGTTGGACTCACGGAGCCGTCTGGGGTGGTCCAGCCTAACAGGGCAGCTTCAGCTGATAAGGGCTGATATAGCAGCTTGGGTTTTGTTATCCCGCTAGCATGTGATATTAATCCCATCCCTGCTGCCAGCTCTCTTTGCATGGGTCACATGACCTCTCCTGGCCCCTGTCCTTTGACTTTTTTTCGGTCTTCGTGTTTGCAGGTGAATTTAAATGCGACTGTAAGCGTCAGCTGGTAACTCCAGTCTGTGTGGATTTAAATGTAATTCAAGGAAACTTCCTCCTCTTTCTTGTGGATTTAAATGCAATTGAACGTATCAGCCTGTGTAGATTTACATTCTGCTGAAGCTCCAAGGGGGCTGTGTTTGTAAATGGATTTTAAAGGGACGTGTTTGTGTACAAGCCATAATGAGGCTGAGAGTGTCAGACGGCGTGGGCTCGTGTGTGGGTTTAGACCAAGGAGGTGGCAATCTGACGTAAGCCTGGGGGCAATCTGACGTAAGCCTGGGACTTGGTGGTGTGTGGCAATCCAGTTTCCAATCCAGTGTCCAATTTCCGGGATAAGAATGGAAATGAGAGAGACCTTAGAGAGGTTTCGGCATTCTTGCTTTCTCATCGCAGTAATATGTAGAGGTCAAGAAGGCCTGGGTTAAAGGATCTGGTCAAGTGGAATTCGTCCCATTTTGGACACGCCCCTTCTGTCTTGGACACACCCATTAATCCCATTGTGGTCAGTCTCCTTTAATTCCATCATGGACGCTCCCTTTCAGTTCCATCGTGAGCATTCTTTCATAACCTCAGTCTGGACATGTCCCTCTGTACTCCATTTTGGACATTCTCCTGCTATCCTAACCAGGACACATCTACTTAATATGAGTCTTGATTTTAATCACCTTGGACATCACTGCCTTGTCCCAGCATGGACCAATGTACTGAATCCCAGTCTGCACCCTCTGTGGTCAGTTAGGTGTCAGAATACAGGTCGTAGCTCTTCGTAAATTGTCGTTCAGAAATATCCCAGGTCAGTTGAGGCCATCTGTCACAACCGAGGAAAAGGAGTGAACCCGCTGAACCTGCAACAACATTTTTGAACACTTCTCCATGAAGAAGTAATCTGAGATTTTTACATTTTTAAACGTGTTACAAACCTGCACATTTTTATAACAGAGTCAAACAGAGCCACACATTGAGCTAGATAATTCAACAGATTCATATGCAGGTGGATGATATTATCAGTGGGACATTAAAACGTGTGTGCTGATGTTTGGGAAAATGCACAGTATTGGCTTCCAAGTCCACTGAATACTTGAAAAAGCCATCCAAATACTTTAATACTCACAGTGAGTGGCTACATTAAATCTAGCAGCGCACAGACGACCAGATTAAGATAACCAGATTACTTGAAATGCACAAGGCCTTCTGAAGCAGCAGTCAGATTAATCCTGCAGCTATGCAAGGGTTTTGACTGCGATGAGGTCAATTAAATTTGACTGCACAGTCATTTCCAATCGACAGAAGGTCAAGACACTGAAGTGTCTCAGAGCCACAGTATTTTAATTTGAATTCAAGGTCGGAGGCAAGGTCAAGCAGAGCCAGAAGATAACTATCCACAGCAGGGACAAGAAGTGGCGGTGAACAGCAGAAACGCCGAAAATGCAAATGAGCCGATTTATTTTGTTTACACTTATCTTATCTGACTGCTGCTCTCTTCATCAGAGCCGTCTTGTTCAGTGCTCTATTACAGCAATAATTTACATGACCACTTTGAATGTTATACTGCTAACATATTTATGAAAGTGAAAAAGAAGCTTCTGTTTAGGCATTTCGCTGGAACGTGCAGGGACTTTTACCCCGACAATAATGAAGTATCCAGATTGGGATGCAGTCGCAGTGTGTGCGAAGGTATAAAGTGAATGCGTGATTGCCGTCTGTTGTAGATTGGAGTTGAAATTGTTGTCCTTATCTTTAGAGACATCCCTGGCTGGATGTACAGTGAAAAATTCAAACCTCCCAACATTGAATAGAAGAAAAATGCCACTCCCCAACTCCACTGTACTGAACAGTGTGGAGTCTTCCTTATCCGACCAAGAGGAAATTCTTCGCGAAGTTCGTACGAAAGTGGAAGGTGGCAGTGATTTTGAATGAAATGTCTTCATCTGCTCGTGGCTATTTTCGATTTTGATCGGATTTGCTCTGTTTTAAGACTCCCCAGGTCAAAATGTATAAGCAGGTTGGGCCTCAGAGCAGGGAGCCTGAGCACCCCGACACAGGCAAACACACTCACCCCTCCCCAGCCCGTCCTGCCCCCGTGGTGACGGTGAGGGGTCTCAGATTGACCGGAGTGTCGTTAAAGGGACAACGAGTTGGCGGGTTGTGACTCATGACTTTAAGGCTGCTCTCCTCATGCTTGCATTTGTCACACTACGGGCTTTTCAAGAGAAGCGAAATGGCAATCGTCATGAGTGTCGTCATCGTCATCTTGTGAAAGCAGAATTGAATGTGTTGAGTAGTGGTAGTTAGTGTGTGGCTATTCAGTTATGTTCAGTCATTTACTCTTTAGCTGTGTGTAAGACATTAGCCAACATATTTTCTGAATAAACAACGAAGCAGTGACCTAAATAATGCATTGTATTACACACATTCAACATTTGTATATGCTAAATAGATATTCCAAACTTTGCTAGCAGTATTGTGTAGTTTGGCAAAAAAAACAAAAAAAACACACACACTGCCATTTTGCAGAAACAAAATGCGCTCGGTAAAGCAAATAAGGGCATTTATGTCCCTATTTATCAACAGCGGATTGAGCTGATTGTCACAGTAAATGAGCTATACTTCTATTGTTGACAGTTTCCAAAACAGACCTGCCTTTTTATAAATAGCTGTACGAAGTTCTATTCTAATGTGGGATATAACTGTCTTGGCAACATTAAAAATTTTAAGATAAAGAGTCAAACTCAGACCAACACAATCATATAAAATGTGTATATGGTGTCTCACCCGCAATGCGGTGTTGACCAATCAGAGAGGGACACGCGTAGATGGGCGGCTCCTGCAACTCCTCGCATCCAGTAGGTGGTGATTAGGGCAGGTGATTGGGCCGGTTATGGTCCGGTCTCTGATGAGTATGATGGACAGGTGGGTGGGTTATTGAGAGAGCAGTTAAATGTTGCAGCAGCTTCCCAGACTTCATGTTTGTAAGACGGAAGGGAGACTTTGAAATGGAGGTGTGTAATTCTTCCCCTGGCCCTTTTCACGAGAACAATAAGTGCCTCCTGCTTTCTCCTTCTTCAGCACTTTCAAGCTACAGCCCCTACAGCCACCGTTTATGTGAGAACCAGCCCTTCCTCCATAGCTCGGACATCTGATATTCCACCATTGTGTCCCCTCCTTTTTTATCTGGGCTGAATCTGAAGGGGTGGGGCTGTGTCCATGTACGTAAGCTAATTGCTAATGACCGCTAGCTCTTCAGAATGCCATTTGATTAGCTATGAGTAAACGAAATGCTCAAAGAGTTATTAAAGCTGTCAGTTATGAATGGTATGTGCGGATACTGGTGATTTAAATGATATTGCGATTCTCAGAACCACGCTTTGAAAGCTCTGATTTGATCCATGACGCCGGTTTATACATTATGTATGACTGCGATGCAATATTTACTATTAATTGTAATATTTGTCAGAAGGCACTGTTATTCCACTGACACAAGCTCAGTTACTCATACTAGGAGACGGTTAATCAATGTGGTCTCCGGTTGTAAGACCAGAGCATATCAAAGAAGACCCATCGCTGACAGTCCATCAAGGGTATCCTGCTGTCATCGCATCACTCAGTGATGCTTGCTGTGCCAAGAGGCGTAGCCTTGTTTCTGTGAGGTCATATGATGTAAGACAGCCTATGGCTTCCCAAAAGTCGGACAGCTACCCTGAGAAGCCACCAGACTCCAAACAAGCATGAAATTGTCCCAAATTAATTATAGCTAATTGCTAGTTGGTGTCTTTGAATGCTTTGGCTATAGTGATTGCAGTGGCTTAGCAATTACTGGGGTAATTAATGGCTTTGAACGTCACAGAAAAGGCAGAGGATCCATTTTTTTTCTTACAAATAGACCAGGACAAATCATAACTAGAGCTCAAATGCTAATTTGCTTCACAAGAATTTAAAAAAAAACCGTTTTATAGGTTTACAAACACTTTCATAAAGAAATATTTTTTCATGGTTAAATGATTGATTTTTATGTAGAATTATTCATACGCAGGTTTTTAGCTACTAAATTATGCAAACATTGACCTTAAATCTAAATCCAGAATAGGTGTGCCATTTTGATGCCCAAATAACTATTTGGGTCCCTCAGATGAAACCAACAGATTAAGAACTTTGCAAATTACTGTTGGAATCGTACTTTGTTTGTATTACTACACATGGGATAAACTAAATCTGAATAAAAAGAAACACGGAGAAACTTTACGGTAGAAATTTTATGCAGTTTTGGACGATTCTAGCTGTGGAGTTGATTCTGATGTTGCACTCACTATAATCATTCGTTGAGGCGTTAAACGAATTCTAGATAAACGCACATTGTTGTTCTATTTTGAAGCGAGGATCTCGATTGCAAAACAGGAAAAGGGTATTAATTTTTTTTGCCATTAGTGAAAACATTCCAGGCAGATTTTGTTTTCACTCACCATAACATGTCCGCTGATTTTAAATCATTACAGTCTTTACTAGTTTGTTGTGGGTGATCCACTTCATTAATGACCTGTGCTCAGCTAACCCAGTAATGTGCGTTGTTCCTGGTTTGGAGGGCATGCTCACAAATTACCTACCATATGGGAAACCTAAACAGAAAATCCAATCTTAAAATAACTGGGAATCGCACATGTATAGCTGTCTAAATTCTAAATACAATTGCAGCTTTAAACCAAAAATAGGCTGATTTAACCAGCTCTATCGTGTTTTTATTAAAAAACATATCATTTTACCATGGGGAAACACAATCTCCAAAAACAGGCCAAGAAGAATAAAAGCCATTTTTCCTGTTTTCTTTTATCAATGTGGCATTTCTCAAAGAAAACAGCAAAACAGAGGCGCTGATGTTACTTGAACGTCTGTCAGAAAACAAAGAAAAAAATAAATCATCCTTCATCAGATGAAACAACATTGCAAATATCAAATAAATACCAGTACAATATCAAAAGCATATTTCCCTACTTGGCATCTTTTGAAAGAATTATTCAAATTGTTTCTGAGCTTAAGTGAAGTGTATTTTTCCTGTCAGCCGGTTCTGTCAGTGACGGATGTGTTAAAACTACCACCTTTCATATTCAAACGCTAAAAAGGGCCTGTAAAGTAACGATATATCATTGATCCTGTGACATTGCAGCACGTTGCACAGGAAAAACGGATGTTTGCCATTTCTGACATTCATTTCATCTGTTAGTAAATATGGATGACAAGCTGACATCTGGAAAATGCTGAGGTTTTTTTATGATGTTATTTACAATGTTACTGCTTTTGTTACATTTTGATGTGACTGGCATAGTCAAAGTCATCAAAATCAGTGATTCCTTCTGGCATATAAACTGTAATGTATACTCTGTTGCTTATAAAAAGGCTCTAATATTTAACATAAAAGTGCAAGGATAAAAGAAACTTGAATGTCTGTTTCATTTGGTTTGACCCCACTTATCACTGATGCTCATTTGCTCGATCCCTGTGCTTAATGTGTGATCGTGTCAGCAGGTGTGTTTAACACTGTCACATGTAAGGTGAACATCCACACAAACATACTTAGAAGAAGGGTTATTGAAGAGAGGTGGCACGGAATAAATTCCTCGCACGACTGGTAGGAAATTTCATATCAACAACTCTGGTTCCTCTCAAGGTTTCTTTCTTCTGAGGGAGTTCCTTGCTACTATCGCCCTCGGCTTACTCTCTGGAGACCTTGGACCTGGGACTGTGTAAAGCACTTTGTGGCAATGCTCCTTGTTAAAGGCACTATATAAATAATATTGAATTAAATTGAATCTAACCAAGAGCCAATTATTGGGTGTCTGTGTGTGTCCGTATAAGCAAGAGATATTTGTTTTTTTACCATGAGTTTGTTTAACAATTTATTACATTTATTCTTTAACAGCAAGGAAAGCAATGGTAGAAAAATGAAAAAAATTATACTAGAAATGAGACATCAAAAACAAGCTTTGCTAAGTAATGCCTTTAAATGTGTGTTGTGGATTCTTTGGACAGTCCATCAATGTCAGCTATTTCCTGTCAAGTGCCTGTTTCCTTTGAATCAGAAATGGTGATCAGGATGCAGAAAGCTGCTCGCATTTCCCTTCTCTACAAGGCTGTGTATTTTAGTTTGAAAACATACAAGGAACATTATGTCTGAGGTCAGATCCGATCTGCCTGCCCGTTCCCTAAAAAAAAAAGGATTTGTCTCCAGTATTTCAGTTTTATTTCTCACTTAAACATCACAGGGTTCACCTTGTGGCTACATCAAAAGAGGGTGCCAGGTATTGAGGGTATGGTCACCTAGTGGTTTGCGCTGTTACCTTGCACCTCCAGGCTCTTCTCTGCTCTGTGGGTGTGGAATTTCCATGTTCTCCCTGTGCTTTGTGGGTTTCCTCCAGGTCCTCCTGTTTACACCCTCAGGCCAAAGACATGCAGTTAAGCTAATTGGTGTCTCTGAAATTCCCACAGTGTGTTTGTGTATGTGGGCTACCAGGCCTACCCTGCAAACATGGTCAGGTTAGGCAGACAGAATATGGATGGATGGATGGATGGATGGATGGATGGATGGATCACTGGAATTCTGTTCATAAATGATCTTCCCGACACTGAGAACATTGTGCTGTTTTCTCCCCTGTGACTCTGTATGTTGCATCGCCTTAGTAGTGAAAAATAGTTGCGGAGCATTTCTTCACATTACTGCTGAGTTGCATTTCCGCAGCTCCTCAGTGTCTGAAGCTGACTGGAGCTGCCCCTCTTAAAGCAGATAATGGGATGGAGCCGCTGACAGAGACGGAGCTGGTATCAGTGAAAACACTTCCAGGTCTGCAGTAGGAGCGTTTAATCTTTTACGGTGCGGCTCCATTGCTCACCCAGCATAAATGCTCAGCGCTTGACCCAGTAAGCACTCACTGCTTCTGCTTGTCTGAGAGATTGGCGATGCCCCCGCGGACTGATCCCTCACACGAGTTGGGGTGGGGGGGTTTGGCCTGAACCATTGGCAGCTTGCAGCCTGGCCTGAGCATTTGGCTAACGTTCAGGTCGCGTTTAGTCGGCCGTTACCTGACTTCGAGCCGGACAATAGAAAGCGGGACCCGAGACCCACGACTCCGTGCGTTCTCACCCAAGGATTGTGGGTGACTTGTTGGCTAAGCCAGGAATTTCACAGCTTCAGGGTTATGGGAGTGATTCTAGACTGAGCTCTCCACGGATTTCCTCCTGTAGTCAAAATCCATGCTGTAATGGTGCTGGTCGTAAATTTCCCCTGCTGTGTGTTCTCTGCCTTGGACAGAGTGTACCCTGCCCCGTTTGCTGGGCCTTGACATTCTGCAGTACTGATTTAAATAAGTTGTTGCTGAAAATGGACAAATAGATGTCTGGATGTGTCTGCTCCATAATTAAACCTTGTGGAAAACACATTTAAAGCTGGATGTAAGTAAAATGGCTATCTAATAACAGCACAGAAGAGATGTTGATGAAGGAGAAAACAGTTTCACCAGAGGAATTTTGTTCTTGACTTTAGATGCTAGACTCAGGGTTATATAAACCACATTATAATGTGTATTATGCAGTTATAATGGGGAAAGCACGCACTCTCATAAATTTTCTCGCCGTCAGGAAAGTGAAGGGGCTCTAATTTGCTCCCATTAAAACGGCTGCCGTGGTTTTTACAGAACTCCTACCAGGCAAATTAGCCCATTAATGGGATCTGTACTAATGAAGGAAGCAGAATCTCCCCTTAATGGCGGTGACAGAAGCTGCGGAGAGCTACATGTGGCCTCTGGGGCCGTTACCGTTTTCGCGGAGATGTGTGCGGTCAAAATGCTCCTCGTTCATTGGTGTGTGAATTTGACTGACTACAGTCTCAGAAAAATGAGGCTACTTAGCTACCTCCAAATTAAATTCCCCTGACAACCTGTGTAGAATGGAAGTCAAGGCCTGACTCTGGTCAGTGTCAGTCTATGTGGCCTGATTCTGATTAGTGTCGGTCCATGTGGCTTCACTGTGGTCAGTGTCGCTCCATGTGGCCTGACTGTGGTCAGTGTCGGTCCATGTGGCTTGACTGTGGTCAGTGTCGCTCTATGTGGTGGCTTGACTGTGGCCAGTGTCGGTTCATGTGGCCTGACTGTGGTCAGTGTCGCTCCATGTGGCTTGACTGTGGTCAGTGTCGCTCCATGTGGCTTGACTGTGGTCAGTGTCGCTCTATGTGGTGGCCTGACTGTGGTCAGTGTCGCTCCATGTGGCTTGACTGTGGTCAGTGTGGCTCCATGTGGATTGATTGTGGTCAGTGTCGGTCCATGTGGCCTGATTATGGTCAGTGTCGCTCCATGTGGCCTGATTCTGGTTAGTGTCGGTTCATGTGGCTTGACTGTGGTCAGTGTCGGTCCATGTGGCTTGACTGTGGTCAGTGTCGCTCCATGTGGATTGATTATGGTCAGTGTCGGTTCATGTGGCCTGACTGTGGTCAGTGTCGCTCCATGTGGTGGCTTGACTGTGGTCAGTGTCGCTCCATGTGGTGGCTTGACTATGGTCAGTGTCGGTTCATGTGGCCTGACTGTGGTCAGTGTCGCTCCATGTGGATTGATTATGGTCAGTGTTGGTTCATGTGGCTTGACTGTGGTCAGTGTCTGTCCATGTGGCTTGACTGTGGTCAGTGTTGCTCCATGTGGTGGCTTGACTGTGGTCAGTGTCGGTTCATGTGGATTGACTATGGTCAGTGTCGGTTCATGTGGCCTGACTGTGGTCAGTGTCGCTCCATGTGGTGGCTTGACTGTGGTCAGTGTCGGTTCATGTGGCCTGACTGTGGTCAGTGTCACTCCATGTGGTGGCTTGACTGTGGTCAGTGTCGGTTCATGTGGATTGACTATGGTCAGTGTCGCTCCATGTGGTGGCTTGACTGTGGTCAGTGTCGCTCCATGTGGATTGACTATGGTCAGTGTCGGTTCATGTGGCCCAACTCTGGTCAGTCCAGATCTACTGTATGTGGCCCTACTTGTGCGACAGCACGGCTCCGAACTTGTGCTGTGCGATCCCAGCTCAACTCCCCAGTTTGAATGTAAATACAAAATCAATTTAAAAAAAAAATCAATGAATGCATTGCAACATGACATAAAACAGGTATATAATATGTAAATGTTTCCTCAATTGACTTACTCAACAAAGGTAGTGGTTTAACAATGTTTAGCATTGATTACCCTGACAAGTACGTGTATTGATTAATCAACAGCCTTGCTTACTGAGGAGTGAAATGGATTTAGGTGTCAAGAGCAACGACTGGAATATTACTTTGATCAAATCAGGGAGAGTATGTATTGGTTTGAAATGGCTCTGGTGAGGTAACCGCCAAGGCCAGTGTGTCATTGGCCCAGATGTCCTTTCTTTGAGTGATTTATCCATCGACCAGGCTGCTCAGAGACTCTTTTCAGATGGGGCATTTAGGACCAAGGCTGGAGTTTGGCCTTGTTTTCCTCTAATTCATTGCAATTGTTTTGGGAGCTGCTAGTTCAAGAACCCTCAGAGACAAGTGCACAAAGGCCCTTTGTCATAATTGGTTTCTTATGTGACTGAAAAGTTGGTCCATTTTTCCAGTGTTCCACTTTAAGACTGTGGCTGTAATGCAGTGAATTATTGCATTTTTCATACATGTTTATTTGTTTAGCAGATGGGTGGCATGGTGGCTTGCCCTGTTGCTTCACACCTCTCCCTCTGCTTTGTGGGTTTCCTCCCCCAGTCCAAAGACAGGCATTGTGGGCTAACTGGTGTGGCTACATTGTCTGCTGTGAATGTGACTGTGCCCTGTGATGCGTTGGCACCCCATCCAGGGTGTCCCCCGCCTTGTGCCCTGTGATGCGTTGGCACCCCATCCAGGGTGTCCCCCGCCTTGTGCCCTGTGATGCGTTGGCACCCCATCCAGGGTGTCCCCCGCCTTGTGCCCTAAGGCTGCCTGGGATAGGCTCCAGGCCCCCCCCCGCAACCCTGAATAGGATTAAGTGGTTACAAAGATGGATGTTTAGCAGATGCTTTTGTCTAACTGGGGAAATCTTCAGGTCAAAGTGCAGGGTCAGCCAGTGTCCCTGGTGCAGCTGGGGTTAAGGGCTTTGGGGTCAGAGAATGGCGTCAGCCAGCATCCTTAGAGCCATTGGGGTTAAGGGCCTTGGGACACAGTGGAGGGTCAGCCAGCATCCCTGGAGCAGTTTGCTTACATGCCCTGCTCAAGGGCCCCACAATGATACTATTACACTGCTGGCCACAGGATTTGAGCTGACAACCTTCTGGACACAGGCACAGAGCCCTGCTGAGCTACACACCAGCTACCATGCTATGGACTGTTGTTGGAGAGCTATCAAGCATTTATTAGAGTGTCAGATTTATTCGGTTTGTTTTAGCATCAGTATTGTGCTAATGGAGGCACAGGGATAACAGCAGTTCCCGTAATTGGTCCTGAAAATCAACCTTATGTACTGTGTCAAACAGATGTGTGTAATTCTGCTCCAGGAGGGCAGGCCTAACTCTACTGGTGCTCTTAAGCACCACATTAAACAAATGAACCGACCCCCCCCCCGCACGTGGGTTGCCAGGTGTTGAAATCCCGGCGTGACGCCGACTGTCAGTGGGATTCACATGGTTCAAAAGACAATATTTGCGCGGAAGTTTTGCATACAAGCTGCCTTAATAACATGCAGCTCCTCTGCTTAGCTAATGTTTGCCATTTCCCAATAAGCCTTTTCAGTGCTTCGAAATGGAGCATCGGGGTTAATTTGCTGAAATGTGCTAAGGAGCTTATTTGAGCGTTTTGTGAAAAGCACTCCTTACGCAGGATGAAAGAAGGGGGGGTGAGGAAGTAAGAGCAGCTGTCAGGTGTGTTTGCGCTTGTACCGACGGACCAGCCGTCCGGCTCACGGCTCCTGCGTCGACCTGCCGTGTCACTAGGGCATTTTACCACGTGCTCAGTAGCCTCCGATTACATAAGCTTTACTGCTGGCCGGTTTACGACGTGCGAATGACGAAATGACATTGTAGAGGTTATGGTTAAATCTGCAGCTGTGGGAACGCTGTAGAGGATGACTCATGCAATGTTTTGGAATGAGGTTAGAATGAAGAGATTCAGCATGTAGACCAGGTATATTTACAAGGCAGCTGGCCAAATTCAAATTTTGCCGAAACAGTCACATGATTGGCCAAGGTCTTAGCTGTATGGAAACTGGTATAAGGCCTGGAAAAAGCCACCTGCCACCCGACAATAGATTGAGCAGATCTCGTATGGTTAATATCTTTGAACAGAATATACACACTCTATTAAACACGTTGATTCTCCCCGCTGACGTACGGTACGGTGAATACGGGTAATGAAGTCTCTGATTTGGAAAGCGAGAGGCTCGTTACATGGGAAGTGGCTCCTTTGAATTTCCAGAGATTTAATGATGAAAACAGCGGGCCGAGGGAACAGGCCATCATCTGACAGCAAACGGCGAGGTGTCCCTGCCTTGCGTCACTTAAAGAACACAGCAGCAGGAAGCGGGATGTCGACAGTGGGGGTCCTGGACAGGATGGAGTTCACACCCACACTTTCGAGTTCTGAAAAGCACAGCGAGAGCCCGTTTTCTCTCACAGTTCATAGCTTAAATTGACCTGGCAAAGTTGGAGCTGGATTTCATTTTGAACTTTCTTTCCACTTTTGCATGCTGTTTCATTTCCTTCTCTATTTCAAGTCTTAGAGTTCGACAGTTATTTTTGCGTTTTATGAAGGAAATGTTCCCTGTGCCGTCTTGTGATTTCGGTTTTAGATTTCAGTCGGTTTCTCCGTCACATGAAAAGAGTTCTGACATCAGTGGCATGTAGTTGGCTGAAGCTTCTGTTGCAAATGCAGTTGCATCATTCCCGCCGCAAACACCCCGAGACTAATGTGACTTTTAGAAGCATTGAAGTAGAAGACATCTTTACAATAATTCAAAAATGGCTACCTATGGAATTAGAAATGCTAATGGATTTCCACCTCATAAATGGAAATATTTGCTTGTGAAAGACAATGTACACAGACCTGGCTGAAATAATGAAACTGTGAAAATACAGCTGTAGCATTTTGTCATTTAGAAGGTGATTCAGAAGCGTTGCTGCCGTGAAACGAGCTGGAAGTAGGTCAGAGGCCCAAACAGAGCTCGCTATCTCTGAACTGTTTCTAACACCTCTAAGGCATTCTCCCCTCTGCTTGGCAGGAAAGCTCCCAGAGGAGAATGACTGGGAAGAGTCAAACCAGCAACGTGACCAACAAAAACGACCCCAGGTCGCTGAACTCCAGAGTCTTCATCGGCAACCTCAACACGGCCATAGTGAAGAAGGCCGACATCGAGGTCATCTTCGCTAAGTACGGGAAGATCGTGGGCTGCTCGGTGCATAAAGGGTTTGCCTTCGTGCAGTACATGAGCGAGAGGAACGCCAGGGCAGCGGTGGTGGGAGAGAACAGCAGGGTGGTGGCTGGTCAGCCCCTCGGTAAGCTGCTTTTCCCTGTGCTGTCTCTCCAGCCAGTTCACACCCTCTGATTGTCCTCCGGTAGGGATACCTTACTGGTGGTCTTGGTCATAGCCCATGATGAGCTCTGGTCCATATATTGTGGCGGCCCACTGGTGCACACACTCGACAGTATGGTCTTATGCTGGTTAACACACTGTTGTGGTCTTTAGGTTTACACTGTATGGTTTTATAGTGGTTTACATACTGTGGTGGTCTTAAGATTTGCCCTCTATGGTTTTATACTGGTTTACATGCTCTGTTAGTTTTCAGGTTTACACAATATGGTTTTTTGTACTGTGTCAGGCCTATAAACAATTAACAGCAAATCGAGAATTATTTTACGATCACCGATTAATTTCAAGCTGCCTTCCATTATGCACAGCTAGAAGTAAACTTCAAATGTCAATCCTCTACGGAATGGTCAGACTTGATATACTTGCATGACGTAATCATGTTTTGATTAGTTGACCTTCTATAACAGAATTGTATCAGGTCTCATGAGAGTGTCAGTACCATCCAGTACAGCCTAACTGGCTGGTTTGTCCATAGACTGGCCTGTGTTTAAGATGTATACAGTGTTCTCTCTCTCATTGGGCATAAATGTACATAATCAGTCACCTTACAGAAGGCTAGTGTCTCAGTCTGATTCGTGTTTAGAGACCCTTTCTCTTTGCACAACACTGTGTCTGTCCTGCACAGCCATTCCAGGAATGTCATAACTCTTATACAACATGCAAGGTGACTGATGGCTAACAGGTAATCTTTACTGCACGCACATCCCACAGTGTGAGGGCTGTGTAAATCTGTGAGGGAGGTAGAATGCATTGATAGGACATATGACGCAGGCCTGTGTGTGTGTGTGTGTGTTTGTGTGAGCATGCCTCAATTTACCTAAATGTGCAAAGTTCAGGTTTCATACTCATCACACCCTTTATTTTCAGTAACTGTACACACTTCATTACTCCAGCTCAAGTTAATTCTCAGTGTGACTAATACTTTATTAACTCTACTCAAGGAAAAGTAGGTCATTTCTATTTTAAAAATTTCCATATTAACCAGACTCTGGCTGTAAATATAATATTGTTCTTTTAATAAAAAGCCTAATGAATCATTCTGGAAATTTCACCACACTATGCTGGCTTATGTCCAGTGTTTTAATGAATCGTTGTTCAAGTATAAAGATCAAAATGTGAAAGAATTCACAAAAAGACCTATGAATGTTTTATTCATTGAAATATTTAGTATTTGGTAGTTCAGGAATTAGGAAGGACGGTTCCATGTAAATAGAACGAGAATAGGGATCTTCTGCTTCGCGATGTTTTTCAGACGACTGTCAGTGTAAAAGGGAATAAATGAGACCCCGTGTGACGAAGTTTCATCACTTTTTTCTGATCATGACATAATGAGTTTCCAGTTGTGTATTTCCAAGTAAACAATCCAGTTTCAAAACTGTAGAAGAATTCTAACTGGCTGCTTAAAATCATCCACATCATATCAAAACAAGTAGTAAAGATAGGGTTAATACACATATACTAAGCTAGAATATTGTTTCTAATATTTAAAATATGTCTACATGTATCAAGGAATATATGATTTAACCATGAGTACTATAACAAAGATACATTCTTAGTCTGGGATAATTACATTTGTGACAACATGACAATACAACACAAAATCCTTGACATAATGGACCGTGACTTGCAGAATGATTTCCGAAACAAGCAATGAATTCCCCATTTCAGGGCAGAGTACGTGCAGCCTGAATGTGCCACCTGTAATTATTTATAGGGAATGGAGACGACTGGGGGCTCTACAAGTTCTCATAGTTAGGATTTTCCCGTCAGCTACAAGACGGTGACGATTTTGCACCACATCCTTCGGTGCCACCAGCTTGCTCCCCATAGACGAAACGGTTACTGATGCTAAGCGGCTTAAATATTTGGTGGAGGAAAAGGTGCTTTGGCTGTGAAAATTGCCTTTGTTCTCCGAGGCGCTCTGTAAGTGCTGCACCTAATGGCAGTCGAGGGTCACCGTCCGCTCTGTCCGTCTGTTTCCGGGAAGCTGCCTGGACTCTTCACTTGGATCCAAAGCATGGGGATGTCAGTGGGCCAGCTGCCATGACTCACAGAGACACAGGGTGCCGTGCTACCAGCTAAAGGCTCACTGAAAGTCTCAGAAGAAATATGGACTTACTCTTTCAGCTGTTCTGCCTCTCGTGGTCTTTGATGCCAGAGGCGAAGTCACTGCCTCACTCATGCCTGCAGTCCTATTTTCACTCTGCCTCCCATGCATGCACCCTGCTAGGTGATATCTGACTGCCTGCCCCCTGCTGGCACTTCTGGACTACGGAGTCATGTGACCTGGGTGGCTGCCACTCCACAAGAGTCAAACCTATCCATCACACGGTTAATTGTGAGAGTGAATTTTGCACGAAAGGATCATTTCATAAAACAAAATTCAGAAGGCATCACACCCTTTGGGACTCTGAAACATAAAAGCAAATCAGGTGACTGAATTATATCTTAAAGTTTGGCAGATGACAGGATGTGATGGTTTGCCACAATCCACAGAAGGTACAAGACCAGTTCCCCTCTCATACCTGAGATGACTTATTTAAATAACTTGGATGTCACTTTAGACTGAAGAATTTGCTAAACAAACATCTTGAAATGTATAAGGAGGCCAGATACTGTAGTTGTTTGTCTGCCCTGATATTGCAGGCCACTAGGTTAGTTACTTAGTAAGGAAAAACATTCTCACTGCCGCCAGACATTCTGTGTGAGGACAAGGGACGAAACACGAGGACCATCATCTGCTGGGAAGTCCGTGAGATGATGATGCTGGAGTTCAGTAATTAGCAGGCAGGCTTTGGTGGGGGTGGCAGTGGGGGCAGTCAGAGCATCCCCTGTCAATATGCTGGATCCCTCTAAAGAGCCTGCAGCCTCAAGCCAGTAATCCTTCTCTGTGTTTCCTGTTGTCACTCCACTCCTTGGAGACTTCTTTTGGACAACATAACGTCATGGCCTCGCTGCTCGTGACGTGAGAAAGTTGTTGCATTTTCAGTCTCAGCCCAAGTTTGGTGAAAACTGCAGTAAACATCAAACCTTCTGCTTCCAGGTCACTATCAGAGGAGCGGGTGAGCTGGCGATCAGGGTTTGCTCTAAATCGGGCTGGGCCTCACCTCCCTGATGGGGCTGGAAGTGTGGGATAATCAGTCCGCAGTGCTCAGGACCGAGGAGGGGAGAGTGGACATTTCACTGCTTGGTGTGTTTTCAGAGTGGTGACTAAGTGAATTGAGGCTTTTGTGAAGGACCACAGATGGGAACTCACATGTAGGTTGGTACTGCCTCCCTTCCCATGCTATCAACCAGTGTCATGGGCCCTTTGAAAAGCTTCTTCTCAGCCTTGGAAAACTTCCATCGTCATTAGTTGTCCCTCATAAATTCAGATTCCTCCAGGGCTTCACACACAGTCTCCATGCACCAGCGTTCGTCCTCCTGCTGGAGGTATGCTCTACCAAACGGTGGTAATTGAAAGGACAAAAAAAGAACATTCAGGCCTGGGACTGAGTCTGAGCCCAGCTCGACCCTAAGCCTTCACACTGATGAACACAGCAGACATTCACGCCTCCTCTGTGGGCTTTGTTTTTGCGTTTGCCTATGTGTCTGTGAAGCACTTACTACCTCCCTGACATACGTAACTAGGGGCGTGTAAGGATTTGTCCATAAGGGTGATCCAAGTGCATAAGGGATATTTTGGACTTAGGACAGTTACTTAAAACAGCTTTCGGTTTATACAGATTGATGCAACACAATATTTTATTACAGCTTACCTGATTACCTGCCTGCTAGCTGCATTACGTGCCTGTATATCTGTGCCGTCTTGCCATCTGTCTGGATATATGTAAACCTGCACTGCCCAATTCCATCCAGAGGAAGATGAGTCTCCCCCATGAGTCTGGGTTTTCTCCTCTCCAGGTTTCTTCCTCTCTCTGAGGGCGATCTTTCTTTGCTGTGGTCTCTTCAGGCTAACTCTCTGGAGATCTTAGTTCCAGGGTTCTGCAAAGTGCTTTCTGACAACACTCCTTCATTAAAGTGCTATATGAATTGAAATGAGTTGAACTGAACAGACTTCAGAACTCACTGAACACAGCTCATCAATCATGCCTTGCGGTGAGCTTCAGCAGTCCTGGTCTTTAGCTACCATTCTTATGTTTACTTTCCCACCTAATTTTTTAATCCAGATGCAATTAACCGAAATTTCTTTGGTAAAATTAAAGCTATCATTCCATCGAGAAGAATTTCTTTAATTTTGGAATTTATTGTTCTATTCTTAAAATGTTCCAGAACATCTTAATTTCTTGCTGTTCCAGCTGCACACATATATAGACAAATATTTTATATATAATATTTGTATATCACATAGAAATATTTGCGTTTAAGCTTGAGTGTCAACGTGCGTCTGTTACGTTCATTCGCATCTTGTGTCTTCGCATCTTTTGCCAACAGCGCCATCTTTCTGTAGCAGTGTCTTAAAACTTATCTAAACACAATAGCTGTAAGAACAACTGTGGCCTTTAATGTTCCAGCTAAACTATCTGGAGTCTTGGGGAATTTGGATCCAAGTTTGAAACTGCATATAATACTGTATTAAGTGGAATTGCAAATAACAATTGACGCGTCATTAATTGTCCATCACACATGCACACGTAGCCTTGCGGGCTGTTCTCTCTCATCGGTCTTTGGCGCACCCTTGTGATCATTGTTGGTACTGTAAAGAAACTAACTTTGATCCGTTCTTCAGCGTCGAGGTGTCGTATTTATAATTTGCATATATACTTAAGCCCTTAAGCTTTCAGATAACATTAATGTTTGTCCCTCTTCGAAAGAGCATAGAAAGAGAAGAGGTAGAGTCTCTTTCAACCTCCATCCCCTCAGTGGTACCTGGATCAGTTGAAACCGTACACTCTTGTGGTCACTGAGAGTTTCCACAGCGTTCACTCAGGCCCCGAGAGGATCAGGGCATATTTTTGTTTTACCCCCAAAGTTTTGTTTTCCACTCGACCGTAAAAATCCAGATACATAAATGACGTACGGGATATCAAACAGGGAATATTTTGCCAATGTGAGCAGTGCTGAGTAATTCATCTTAAGAACTTAAAGCAATGTCAGAGCCTAATTTATGCTCGCCTGTCCCTTACGTATTAAACTATATGCATGCATGACGGGCTGAAGGAATTACATTAGTCATTCCTTTAATCTTATACAGTCACGCGTTTGAATTAGCAGTGCCAATGGGTTTGTTTTTAATCTTTTCTACAGTCTGAAGTCATCGGCGGATAAGCTGGCCTACCATATTTACAAGCTGTCATCTGTTTACGAGATACAAGTTTTACACTCATGTTTGTTTAAAAATGAAGTTAGTTTTTCTCTTTTGCCAGTGTGGTGTGAGATCCTGTTTCTGTGTTTTGATTTCTTCAGATGAGAACTTAAGATCGGGAAAGGCCTGCTTAAACAATAGTGAAATGTTTTCTTCACGCTTTGCATCTCTGAAAATGAGCACTGGCTCAACTGAAAAGCACAACCTGAAGTGAATGCATAACCACTGTATCTATATAGTATTTAAAACCAGCCACAACACCACAGTGAATGGGACGCTCAAGTCATTTACAGGGGAGGTGTGTGTCTGTTAAGTTCATGGGAACAAAATATCCCCCGGAGGTAATAAAAACCTGACATTTTTACCTTGTCGGGACATTTATCGTTCTTCACAGTTGAAAACTCAATTTTATAAAAATCTGTGAATGTAATAAAAAAAAAACAAAGCCAAATGTCTTGTATTTTGTTAGAAAGGTTTGGAAGACAAACGTGTGTGTTTGTGTGTTGTCTCTGAAACATTCTTGTTAACTCCCCAGTCCAAACACACACAGTTAAGCTATTTAGTTTTGCTAAGTTTCTATTTATTTGTGTCTTTGTGCCATGCAATTAACTGGCATCCTGTCTAGGTTGTGCCCCTGCCTTGTGCCCTGTGCTGCTTGGGATTGGCTCCAAGACCCTTGGTTTCACCCCTGCCTTGTATCCTATGCTGTCTGTTTCTGGCTCCAAGACCCTTGGTTTTACCCCTGCCTTGTGCCCTGTGCTGCCTGGGATTGGCTCCAAGTCCCTCATCTGGAAATTTGCAGCATGAAGCCGTGGCCATGAAATGAGCCCATACTGATCAAACCAGCCATCTCTGACAACTGAGATTTTAATTAAGCTTCTTGTTTGACTGCATATTTGACTCAGTAATTGAAAAGACATTACACAAAAGATACCAGCTGAGGAGGTGATGTTATTTTTAAGTCTTGTTAAACAAAAATATATGCTATTATAGAAAAAATATATATATTATAGGTACGGTACCTTTAAGGAATTATATATTCTCATCCTCGGAGTAAATAGACCAGTAAATAAACCAGTAAATACCAAACAAGGTCTTTTCAATATGTGTTTAATTGCTGGACCATTTTGTGCAGAGTGACATCACAAATTACATGGCACTAAATGGTCACAATATGTCAGTTAAATGATCAAAAGGCTAAATCATTTTATTTCCAGCTGCAAATATGGAAGTGTGTGGAGTATACATAAAAACAAATACTTGGAACATTCATTGAAGTTTCTGAAACACCTACCCAGGGTCACCTGGAGCCTATCTCAGGCAACTTGAGCACAAGGCAGGGGACACCCTTGAGAGGAGGGTGGAAGGTTCACATATTAGGGGCAATTTAGAAACACCAAGCTCTGTAAACCAACAAAGCAGGGGAATAACATACAAATTCCATACAGGCACAGTGGAGGTGGGATTCAAACCCCCACCCCCTTGAAGATGCAAGGCATCAATACAAACCACAGAGCCACCATACCGGATGCATTCTCCCCTTGCAGCTGTGTTGAATCCCGCAGTGATGAACTCACACTGTACCGTGGCACACTGCATTTTCGTGGGGCAGACAGCAGATACCTCCATGTGCCTTCAGGCACCCTGTCCTCCCAGGCTGATTCTCCTTGTTGCATGACAGTACATCTGTTGGCAGGACACCAAGGGGGTTTGTGGGCCTCCACGGTCGCCTTGAATTTGTGAATGTTTGCGTATTCATTTATTCAGATTAATTTAAATCCAGTTATGCTGTTGAACTGAATTCTTCCATTGTTTTGATGGATTTCTAATTTGAGGTGGAAAAGCCAGGCTCCCGGCTAAGCTCCATGACCGAAAAACACAGGCGTGTCCCGGGCTTTCTGCTGACTTGTTGTTTACTCAGCCATTTGGGAAACTAAGCCGTGTTTTGGGACCCTAGGATTGCTGGTTCAAATCCCAAGCAGTGCTTTGCTGTAATCTGCCAAAGGGTAGTGAGCCTGAATCCACCCAGTAAAAATATCCAACTGTGTTTGGCTTTCAGAGCTTTTAGGGCTGAAGGCTGGAGGATTTGGTGTTATGGCAAAATCACTTGCTGCAGAAAGGTGTAAAATCCAGCATTTCCTAAAGAGCTATATTTCTATAAACTGTCCCTCGTACAGCCCCAGCGAGGCTCCAAATGTCCCCGAGTTCAGAGCCACCATGTCACGTGATCGAGGCACCTAGCAGATTATCACCTTTGTCAACCTGCTGAAAGTTCAGTTGGCTATGGACATATTTTTAGAGTTATCTTTACTGAGATAAAAACTGTGACTTTTAGTATAAATGTACCCAAAGTCAAATTGAAGTGTGCTTTTTGTCCGGTCGCCTGTGGCCTGCCGGTGATAGAAAAGCAAGGAGATAGTCATATCTGTGGCTTTTCATATCTGTTCAGTTCACGGCCCAGGAGGACGAGCCACAGACTTTACTGCAGGCTTAGCCCCCTGCATTTTCCAACCTGAATTTTGCAAGGTTTAATGATTCTGAGGTTTCTGTGCCTTTCAGTTTAGCCGAGGTGCATCATTTACAAGCCATAAATCCCTTCCTCTACTAGCTTCACTTAAAATATCATCAAAATTCGCAAGGGGCAATACTTTTTTTTTTTAGTAACAGAGATAATAACGCAGGGGTGAGTCACTGGGTAACACTGCAGGCTCACTCCTTCAGGGCTGGTGGTTCAAATCGCAGTGCTGTTTGCTTTATTTGGACTTTGCTTGTTCTTCCGTGTTGCGCGGGTTCCATCTGCAGGACAAAGACATGCATTTAGGTGAACTGGAATCCCCATATTGCTCATAGCGTGGTGGCCTGATTTGGAGCCGTGTCCTGTGCAATCTGAGATGGACTCCAGGCCATTAGAAACCCTGAATTGGATATGTGGTTGGAGCATGGATGTGTGGGGTGGAGGTGCTTTTGCAGACGTCGTTTGCATGGACTTTCCTGTATTGGAGGCTAAATGGCTTGAAGACAGGACTTAAGTGCATATAAATATCACGGTAATTATACCGTTGACTTAGGTGGGTGGTGTGTTGGCTCAGAAGGTAGGCTTGTCCCATTCTTCCTTCACTCAGGTGGACGCTGACTTCTTTCCGTAGCCCAGAGATCCTTTTCAGGTGTGCTTCCTGCAGAAGTCTGGACCCTGCATTGGCTGATTGCTCATTTCTACAAATCTCCCTTTTCCTGCTGAATTCCCTCCCCAAACAGCCAGCCTATTCCACATCAGGCGTCGATGATTATTATAATTAGGATAATTATGGTATATTTTATCATACTATTGTGTGTTGTTTATCTTTTTTTTTCCTTGTTGGTGATAATGATTTTATAGATCTACAGGAATACAGGACTGCAAATATTTCAACCAAAAAGCCAGTACGAGAAGTTGTGCAGAATTTGTAAATCAAAGAGCAGAAAAAGAAATGTTGTATAACGCGGGTTTTTGTGACACCCTGTAAATATGAACGCTTTAGATGAAGGTCATTAATGCGTCTGCAGTAGTGCTGGATGTTATTTGTTGAAATGCTCAAGATGTGATCCAGTAATGTCCACTTCTCATTGGATTGAAAGAGATCAATCCATTTCGCCTTACCTGTTTAATTTAACAGCCTGAACGCAGTCTATATGATTCATATATCCAAGTTACATAAAATGTAAAATAGCGTTTCGTGGTTTTATTTAGTGACCCTAGCCAAGATAAGAGGTTGGATGGGTGGTTTTATTTTGACAGCCTGTCCTGTATTAGACTTAATGACTGATGATGTGGTTCAGCGATGTGATCTGAAGGCACAGGGCTCCTTGGAAGGGTCCTGAGACTGGCTGACCATTAAAGGATACCCTCAGCGAGCCCATGCAGCAAACTTTCACTCTTATGTTCTTCTTTTCCCTATCAAAAGATGTGTACTACTTAAATGGAGTGATTTGCGTAAAAGGGATAGGCTGTATCATGTTGTAGTACGGAGGAGAGTGACAGACAGGGAGAAGAGGATGTCTGTTAACAGGAGGTCTCGTACATACGGACGGATGGTGGTGGTGGTGACGGTCTTCCATGTCAAACGCACGGTGGCGTTGCTGAGTCAAGCTTAGAGTTCAGCTTGTTATATAGTGTCCAGCGCTCTGCATCCCCCTTGATGCGCTTAATATCGGGAGCGCACTTTTGGCTGACTTGGGGCCGCGCAGCATTTAAAGAGACAGCAGACGGTCGCAGCCCGACTCTATCGCGGCTCCTGGACGGTGCCGTCGTGGCCGTGGAGATACATCCAGGATTCGGGGGAGCAGAAGCAGAGGGAAGGGAGGGAAGCGCCTTAGACCGGACTGCTTCAATATGACCATGTACAAAGGCAAGCGGCGCCATCAGAGATGTGAGTATAGTGTTAAAGTGAGAAGATGGACAGCGGATTATGAAGGGAGCAGCTGTACAATCTGTCTGTCTGTCTGTCTGTCTGTCTACAATATGTCTGTCTGTCTGTCTACAAGCAACCTGTCTGTCTGTCTGTCTGTCTGCAATCAATCAACCTGTCTGTCTGTCTATAATCATTCTGTCTGTCCGTCTATCTA
>JAACJT020000064.1:4805709-4834742 GCA_009936485.2 Gymnarchus niloticus | reverse complement strand
TGATTATGGCAATGTTATACTTATTTTTGTGTAGGCTGTATCTCATCTTTCACTTCTGCATTGACAGGAATGGTCTGCTATGCCTGCTTGGCACTGGGTTCTCATGAATGTTGGATCTGCAGGTAGATCAGCCAGTTTCTAGCAGGTCTTATCTGCGGAGATGTGCTAATGCATACGCACACCACCTGCCTGCTTGAGAAGGTGGAGAAGGATGTGGCTGCAAAGAGACTGTCTGGCCAGTGTGAGACCGCTTGAGAAGACACACCGGCAACATGTCTTTAAGCAGTGTGACGTAAGAGCGATGGGGTGGTGTGTGGATTGTGAGAAGTACCAAGTGAAATTCGGATTCTGAGAAGTACCTCTTGAATGGTGTTCAGATGCTGGTCAGGCTTTGTGAAGGCTTTACGTTTTGTGGTGATGTTCAAGTCCTGAGGTGGCATTTGGGTGTTGTGAGGATTCAGCCTCTCAGGCTTTACTGCTCGCTCAACAAGTCAAGGAGTTTAAAGGCCTTAATGAGGCTCTGTCAAAGAGGTACACGCTTCTCTCATAAACTCCATCACTACATGTTCCCATGGTTTCGTTGCGCCTTCTTTTTGTTTCCCACCTGTTATCACTCAGTTTGGAAGTGACAGCTGATGAAAAGAATGATAGCATTTTCATCAGCCAATCTCATTGTTGGTGAGGACTCCAATCATTTAAGGTGGACCAGAAGATTCAGCAGGAGAACCCAGCATGACCTCCGTATCTCTTTAGCTTCCCTGAGACCACCCTAACTGAGCACCACTTCATCCTGGTTTCAAGCCCTGGTCTTATTTGCACTTTACATACACTGGTTTATGTTCCAGCTGAGCTCTTAATTAATTATCCTGACAGAAATGTTCATTGAAGTTAATTACAGCGAAAAGCTTGCTGTACTACGTCTAAATTGAATTAAATTAAATTAGTCTCGGTTAAGGATGTTTATTATTTTAATTAATCACTTCTTGGCTGTTCAACAAATGTAAAACTAAAGAACTTATTCATTTTAATAATGGCCTAATTTCTTGCACAAATAGCAAACGGAGGGAAAATATGCACAAACCTTTCTAATCTTTTCATTAATTAGCGATGCACATGGACGGTGAGTGTGTCAGAATATTAAATATCCATTGCTGATGTGTGTGAGTGTTTTTCAGACATCAACATGGCAGGGGAACCCAGACCCTACCGGCCTAAGCTGGGATCCAAACGACCCCTCTCTGCCATTTACAGGTGAGACCAGCCACCATGTTCCCGTCTGCTGCTGACAGGTGAGACTCCTGCTGGAAGTGGGACTCCCAAACAAAGTGAGACACTCGCTCAGAGTGAGAGTCCCAATTAGAGTGAGATTCTCGCTTGGAGTGAGACTCTTGTTTGGAATGAAACTTCAGCTAGGAGTGAGACACTCAATCGGAGTGAAAGCCCCAATCAGA
This sequence comes from Gymnarchus niloticus, assembly GCA_009936485.2. Classification (NCBI taxonomy): domain Eukaryota; kingdom Metazoa; phylum Chordata; class Actinopteri; order Osteoglossiformes; family Gymnarchidae; genus Gymnarchus; species Gymnarchus niloticus. The sequence goes on along the minus strand of JAACJT020000064.1, from coordinate 4,833,291 downwards.
GTGAGACTCTCACTCAAAGTGAGACTCTTGTTTGGAGTGAGACTCCTGATCGGAGCGATGTCCGCTCTATTTTCCACCTGGCCTTCAGTCTGGCTCCCCCAATAGACCGGAGAGTAGATTCTGAGAGTAGATAGACTGTTTGAACTTTGAAGTAGATCCACACACATACAAGATACCACCTGCTCTCGTGGCGGGGGGTCTTCACAGATACGTACTTCACGTGTCCAGCTTCACTAGAATCCTGCCTGTACATGTCATGCTCATCACAGGGACTAGCAGAGTGGTAAAAAATGACTCTCTGTCTCTTCCTGTTTATTTTAACCTTCACAGTGGTTATGAATTTGACTACGACTACTACAGAGATGACTTTTACGGTCGGTATGTACACCTGCCTTTTTCCCCGGCTGCATGAATGGATCTAAAACCATTTTTCACACATTTTCCCTGCATTGCTTTTTAATGTTTAACATAAAATGACACATCCAGCAGAGATAGTCAAAGACCATACAAAATGACTCTTCCAAAGCACTCAAGAGGCCGGTACTTAGACCATTATAACATTATTATGTTTTCCTATTTGAATCATACTTGGTACAAGGGTAAGGATATATGATTGGATGCTTTGTTACGTAAAAAGGGCTGTGGCAACTTCAGTATTAAACAAAGTGATTAACGCAGTCTGTCCAAAATTTTTTTGTCGTGTAGTTTTTCCCTGGGTGCCATCTTCGTTCAGTCAGCAATATTCAAAGCTAAATATTCAAGACCGAGCTTCTGAGAGCTGTTGAACTCGCCTTCATTGAAACATGATCTCTCCTCTCTGACTAACAGCGTGCCATATGACTTTCGGCTCATAAATTCAAGAGAGTTAATTGTGAGCCGAACGTTGATTTCACTTACATATTTTTCTCTGGTAAATAAGGCAAGTTTCCTTCTGCTGGTGAAAGGGAAAGAAAACGGTCCTGTGTTGTGTTTGAAAGAGGAGAGACTTCCAGCAATGGAAGAGAGGAAAATTATGCAATTAGTTCCTGTCACCAGGCAACAGAAAATGAAACAGTTGGTGTGCTGCGGTTGGTCTGAATCTGTGTTTCTGGGCTACCTGCAGCTGGCGTTTGAGAACACTGATGGAGATCAGAAATATTCTGATGACTCTTGTCGCCAAGCAACCTCAATAGGGAGGGGCGAGAAAGGAGAAGAATGGTGACATTTTATGTAAAGAACACATCATTAAAACTGCAAACAAAATGTGGTTTTTTACCGGTTCCTGATTTTCTCTGGATTTTTGGTCTAGAGGATGTCCATCTAGCTAGATTCCTTTCTCATTACGGTCGTGGGGTGAATGTTTTAAATGTTTTGATCGCATTAGTGAGATGTTATTAACTTTTATTATGCTTTCTTTATTAAAATTTAAAATTATGGATTAATCGGAAACTGAATGTTCTCCACCCTTTTCTATTTCACAGTCAAGTGCAAATCGTTTTGGTGTGTCACGACATTACATGTGATGTAGTATTAGCTTGGTCTTCTGTATTGTGTCATCAAGCCACTTTCTGATCCTGAATTTTTATTGCAGGCTGTTTGACTACCATGGGCGTGTCGCGCCCCCCCCACGGCCGGTCATACCGATCAAGCGTTCTCGGGTTGCGGTTCCCTCCACACGCAGGGGGAAGACCTCCTTCCCTCTTAAGATGATCTCCTCCTCTTCCTCCTCATCATCCTCCAGGATGGCCGCAACCAGTTCCTCGTACTCTGGCCTGAAACGTATGTCCACCTCTCATCCACCTCTCATCTCATACAGTGTTTCCTCGTTCACGATCGTCCATTAAGGAAAAAAAAAATTACGGCGCTAGAGTATAGCTTTTATTCAGAGTGGGCGGAAGGAGACAATGTGGAGTTTTATTTCCCGAGATCATTAAAAATGGCAGTCACGCGTATGCAATGCTGTAAACAATGTCAAAATTGAGCAGAGGGAGACACACCAGCACGGGGTAACATTGTCAGGTTCTCCTATATTCTGACACATTTTTGGACTCAAAGCCTGGGAGGAAGTGACTTCACACCTTGTCCGTCTGTAGGCCTTGTCACGGGCAGGTCGCTGGCCGGCGAAGCCAAGGCACCAGACGCTGCCCACACCCACGTCTTTCTTATCGCCGCGTCGCCACAATTCCCACGCATCCTTTAAAACGATCACGCCATGCTTGGTGTGCTTTGTCAGGAAGCTTGGCTGGATCCCTGTGTGCTCGCTGCAGCGAAACAATCGGAGAGGACTTTATATAGAGATAACAAATGAGAATGAATGATATACATACCAAGTCTGCAGTGCAGACTACTGTGCCAAATCGATTCATTTGCTTTCCACGTCGGCTGTTCGCAGAATGTATAGTTCTGTATTTATATATAATATACTCAACGTTAGACACATATCACCGGCCCCTTTGTTTCTCTCTGAAGAGAATCCACAGAAAGGTGTGTGGGATAGGAGCGATTTGATAGGTGGAAAGAGGTGTTTACTTTGGCAGCGGCTGAGAGGAGCCGTGAGCAAACATTTTCACCAGCAGCTGCATCAGTAAAACAAATCCACTTCACTGATTAATCTCTGGAAATGAATGTCATAATTCTGCTGCTTGCATCCATAAAAAAAGCCCCATGCCTCTTTATTTTTGCGTGGGTAGTCTCAGGCAGGGTATTGCAAGGGTGGGTGTGATGTTTCTACATACGTGCCTGGACCCGGTCATTTGTAAGATGTGTTTTTGTCAGAGAAAGAATGGGATGTTTTTTTTAAGTGGACACGAGTATTTTCGACGCTTGATACTAGCAATCACTGAAGGTCAGATGCAAAAACTCCCTTTTCACGTCTGTCACTTCTAGATCTGGCCTGAGTTAATGTGTTCGTGTTAAAATATAATATTAATCACGTTTTTGGTATGTTTTAGGAATATTTATCTGTGGTTTACTTGTCCTGGTTTGTCATATAATAAACACATCGTGTGCATTGCGGATCTGAAACGTACAATTGACGTTTGTGCTTTTCCCACAGAAAATGGGAGATTTTGTTTTGGGATCTGTGCGTCAGAGTCGAATTAAATTCGCTGAGAATTTAGTCACCGTGTACAGCACAATAATTTTCGCAATAAAAATTTCTGAATGGTGCTGGCGGGGAAGACAGCCTGGCATTGTTATAAGACAGCAGACAGCTTCAGGAATCCAGGCACTGAGGCCGGCGATCTGAGGAATACCAACGATCCACACGTTTGAAGTATGCGTACGTTTCACATTCCGATACCAACCGAAACCAACCGAAATGATGCGTAGCGTGCGGCGCTTTAGAAAGTTCCGTATCTTCTCTTCAGGAGCACGAACGGCCGCGTCCATTTTTTGTTTTCGCCCTTGAAAAGAGATCAAGAGATTAATGAAAGAGGGTATGTTTTCCACTGAGGAAAAAAAAATGAAAATGCTGTCTTCATCTCAAATTGCAAATGTTGTAATAGATCCAGGGGTGGAGATTATGGCAGCTGGTTCAGAGTTCTTGATTTGTGGTTCCTGAATGTTTCTTCAGGGATTGATAAATTATTTAGATATACTGTATACATACTGGTATATCTATATCTCTGTCTATTTATCTATATGTTTATTTCCATCCATTCATCCTATTTTGGTGTTAGTAGGCATGTGTAGACCGGTTCAGAATTTGTAAATAGTGATAATGTACCAAAAACTGTGCGTGCAGACTAGCAACAAAAAAGGTTGGAGCCTGCAGCTGCGAGTGAGTACCCAAAACAGCTACATTTTCATGACCGTGAATGTTACTTTAACAAGCCTGAGTTATCAACTGGCGAAACACTGAAAATGGGCGATGTCCTATGGAATCCAGTAGAATTTCAAGTTTTTCTGCATCGTTTCTGTGACATAGGCCGTAAGGTCATGACTTGTTCCATCATTTTTTGACATGAAGGTTAGAGTATTGTTTGAAGGTCCATTTCGTGGGAATTCAATTCAATTTTCAATTCAATTTTATTTATATAACACTTTTAACACGAAGCACTGTCACAACGTGCTTTACATAGTCCCGGGCCCAGAGTCCCCAAAGAGTAAGCAAAAGGCAACAGTGGCAAGGAAAAACTCCCCCAGCAGGAAGAAACCTTGGGAGGAACCAGACTCAAAGGGGAAGCCCATCCTCCTCAGGCCAGCACTGGGCAGGACAAATTAATGAATACAAATTAGAACAATAGATAAAAAATAACAAGTCTTGTATCAGTCTGGGGGACAACAGGGTCTTGCAGGTTGCAGTCCAGTGATCACAGGTGGCTCAGAAGGCAGCAAGCTGGTCATACAGGACAGTTGAAGCGGAGGGAGGGTGCTGTAGGCCAGCAGACGATATGAAGATCTCTTGAATCTGAGCCTCCAAGGGAAGCACCCCGTAAAAGGGGGGCACAGGGGAAAGAGAATATGTGAGAGTAGAGCAGTGATTTAAGGTGGCAGAATAATGGGCAATAAAAAAATTAAACAAAATAACAAGGGCCACGGCATGACTATATATGGCAGCATAACTATGAGGGAGCGACCAATGGGGACACAACAATTCAACGTCACTGTTAACTATCACTGTTCATCTTGAAAAGGCCCCTGAATCCATCAGTGCACATCAGCCCAAAAGCAATGTTTCAACTCATCAGACAGTAAAACGCTGTTTCAGATATATATATATATATATATATATATAAATAAAAAATTAGTCACCCTTTTCGTTGCTTGCTTCCAAAAGCAGCCTTTGTAACAGTCATTCTCAAAGAGTTAACTTTGATTGGTAATTTTTAGAGTTTCGCACCCATGATGGGGATTTGGTTTTGGGATCTTCAACAGTTCTCAAAACAAGTGTAGAGTTTCAGTATTGGGGGAGCTAGGTGGCGCCCTCTACCTGCAGGTACTTGCACTGCTCCTGTGGCCTTGTACTGTCTAATAACACCATGTAGCACAAATTTTGTACCTGGATAGTTTGTGTTATTTTTTAATTACTTATGTTGTAAAAATATAGAAAATGGCAATTTTTCCCTTCAAACTTTGCTTTTGTGACCTGGATAATGAAATGTAATGTAATTCACTCTCACGTATCAGCCCCCAATTACCCAGGTCACAAAAGCAAAGTCTGAAGAGAAAAATAGGCCTTTTCCATTTACTTTAGGCATAAGCAACTGGGAAACAACACCTTCTGCTCAGGAACAAAAAAAAGTAAACATTTTGTTACTTAGTGATAATTGCCTTAACAGTGGAAAGTTGTCAGTTTAGCTCTCTATGAATTTTCTTGTCTGTAGGTATCGATACATTTCCTCTGTTGTCTCTGTCTTAAGAGCTCCCTCCCTTTCAAAAGTGTCTCCGTTTTTTTGCAGACCTGGCGAATTCTTGGCGAACAGTGAATTACCGACCAAGATCAGAGATCCCTTATCTTTAAATGGATGTATAGCCTGCTGAACTGTTAGAGAAAGTTTAAATGGGATGTAAATATGAGTTACCCAAGGGTATCATTGAGAATATAAAAAACAATTTGTTGGAAAAAGTTATCCCTTATCTGTAAAGTTTCTAGCTTACTACTAGTCATCTTTATGCCATACGTACAGTATATGTGTGTGTGAGTGTGTTTGTGTGTGTATATATGTATTATCGTTTCCTTTTTTGAAAGATGTATGTAAAAGTGGGAGGTACAGGACATTCTTTTGGGTGAAATTCACCTTCAGAATTCTACGAGAATCTGTGCGCTATAATCCCATATTAGGACAGACCGGTGCCGTCATAATTCCCTCTGAGGGCCCCCGCAGGATGTGCGTAAGATGGCTTCTCCATAGGAGCCAAATCAGGAAGTCTCTTTCATGCCTCCAGCACCTGCTTAATCTTGAATGCCCCCTTCACCCTCAGAGGCTCCCTGGAGTTTAACCAACCGGGCTGATGCATATTTCTGCAGCCTTTTGTCGCGATACAAGTGACACGTGTTACCGTGGAGCCCTCCGTAACGTCAGGTGTCATCCCTGCCTATTCTTTAGCAAGAGAAATACAACAATAAGAGTCAGGGTATCCTCTTGCTTGAAGACGGTGGCGACGGTGCGTCTAAATGACCTGTTAACGTGTGTCTGCAGTAAAGACGGACCAACTTCAGACCATCAAGCGAGAGATAACGCAGATCAAAACGAAGGTCGACTCCTTGCTGAACCGGCTGGAGAAGATAGAGAAACAGCAGAGAGTCGAGTGCGGTAAGGGGGGGCTGTGTGGGGTGGGGGTACCGGGAGGTATGTCAACATCACACGCCGCCATCAGTCTTTCTGACGGCAGCAGAGATAAGGAGATGGAGTGCTGGTTAAACAGGTGGGACAAGTGAAGGCATCTGTCAGAGGTGCTGGAGTTGAGGAACATTAAAGGAGGGAATTATCCCACCAGGTATCTAATAGACTGTCATCAAAAGAACCCCCCAGCAGAGCGGCGGTATAAACAAGAGGTGGGAAGCCTAGAACAGATCAATGCATTGGCTACTCCAGACTGGGGGAAAATGGGCCAGTCAGTTATGGAGCTGTCTCGCATCTCGGTGTGTCACAAGACCGGAGTTGGGGATCAGACAGTCATGCTGGCAGTCTGCAGATACGCTGTCCCATTGGTTGGTCAGTCGCCTCTCAGTTGTTAGCGGAACAGCTGCGTAGCTTTGTAGGTGGCTAGTGGAGAATGACCAATTTACTGAGAAAGCTCCAAAAATGGCACTGGGCCGGTGACTACGGCTTGCTTGTCATGTTTTTGTCTCCGCTCACTACGTTCAGAGGCTCAGAGGAAATACGGAGACAGCTACGAGTCTTTCCAGGAGGAGTCGGTGTCGGAGACGGCGGAAAACTCAGCCGAGGAGGCCGCAGAAGGGGTGGTGGGGGAGATCACTGATGGCGGCGAGGATGACTTTGAAGATGAAGGCAGCAACGATATGGTGATGCGGAGGATTCTTGATGACAGAGAAGTGGAAAAGCGTTAAAGTACAGTTTAATTATGTCTGATGATGTTTTACAGATAAGTTATAATAGTAATGCAAAAATACAATATTCAACATATCTGATACGAAGGACCTTTAAGGAAATGAACTCCATACACTAACGCTGTCTGGTGTGTGTCATTAAAGACTGGTATATGTTTGTCTTTCAGATTGAGAACCACATCTCAGATATTGACAACTGAGGTAAAATTCCAGTCATTTTCAAAATTTCAGGTTGAGCACAACATTGATTTGTGATATTATTCATCGGGACAGTGACTGTTTGGGGAATAAGTAATATTCAGATTGTAATTAAAACATATACCCAGTATATGCATATAAATAAATTCTTCAATAGAAAGAGCTTCTAAAATAACCCTGTTTTAATGATTTTTATCTGAGGAATAAGGAACATAGAGCCTGTTGCCTGTGCCTTGCTGACTGATAGACCGTCTCTCCTTGATTGGCGGTAATCGCTTACGGAGAAAAAACATTTGAGTTTGACTTCTCCTTGACCCAGAAGAAAACCTATTACTGCTGTCTCATTCACCCAGAGGAAAGGAAAATCACGTCCCCGCTTTGCTCCTGACAACAACACGGCGGTTATTCTAAACATCCAAGCGGAATCGTTTAGAGAAGCCCCCCATTAAGGGGTGGGGGGTGGGAAAATGTATTCTCTGATAAAATATTAAATATCACCGGTTATCAAGTTTTTCGGGTTTTTTTTTGGTTCTGCTTTTGTGGTACACTGCAGTAGAAAGGAGTCATTGGTATCAGCGTGCTGCTTTTTAATAACCGGTTCTTTGCGGTTTAAGACTCCATCGATCTGTTTTTCTGTTTAATTCTAGCAACCTGGCCTTTTGAACGGTGGACTTATTTTTTTCCACGGTATACGTCTGGTTTGGAGCAGTACGGCACCTCACTAATGCGATTATTCTCAAGGAAAGTTTCAAAGTAACTAGAGCATTAAGGCAGTCTTAAGGAGTGGATGAAACACAACCTGTAGGAAATTATCGTTTTAATTTGTGTAAATGTAAGATTCCTTAAGCCGATTTCTGTGATAAACCTATCGATAAACATACAGTAGGTACCTCATTGAAAACGTCATCATAACCGGTATAAATCTTCGACACAATTTTCTTGTGTAGGTGTTGACTTAAATATTGGTGCAGCAGTAAGGTTTTGATTGCCAAGATTATTATGTGGAACATAGAAGAAAAAAACTGAATATGGACTCAACACATGAAAAGTCCCCAAAGCCTGTCGTTAATTTGACCTTGGACCTGGAATGTGGTATTGATTTAGGGCAGAACCTCTTCCAGTGAGTTCACCAAAAATACTCTACTTCTCTGTACAAATTATGTTTTCCTTACTATATTTGTAAAAAATTTGAAGACATTATGAAATCTGCCTCAGACCTGTACTGGATGAGTGGCAAGAAAATATATGTATAGGCAGATGACATTTGTGAATATGCAAAGACATAATTATATCTACAAAAATCCTACATGGGATGAGCGTTAAAGAACATGAACACGTGGGAGATGTGTTCATGTATCTGCTCTGTAATTGACGAGCATCCCCCCCAGAGCTATTCCAGCCGTGTGCTCTGTGCAGCCTGATAACACTGACCAGAAACAGCCGTGGAAATCTCAAATCTACAACACCACTACTGCTATAAATCGCTTTCAGCATTTTCTTTTCTAAGGTCATATGGGTAGTGTCTGAAAGAAAGGATTGTTCCTTATTTTAGTAAACGTGGCAGGTGAAAACTAATTCAGGAAGTATTAAGAAGTAAGAGAAACTGGTTGTAAAAGAAAAGGGGACATTGTGTAACAGGGTTTTTACCTTTCACAATGTTTACACTTAGACCACCGTCTCAGTTTTCAGGGGATTCCATTCTCTTCTGACTCCTCTCTGTATCTCAGCTTCTAACTTTCTCTCTATCTCAGCTGCTGACTCTGCTCTACAGTACATGTATATCTCAGCTTCTGACTGTTCTCTCTATATCTCAGCTTCTGACTGTTCTCTCTATATCTCAGCTTCTGACTGTTCTCTCTATATCTCAGCTTTGATATCACTGCTTCGTTATGTCTCTTTCACTCTCTTATGCTGTTTGCTTATTTATTTTCTTATCAAAAATCCCCAGAATGTTGTCCTAATCCAAGAGATTTCCCAGCAATTAAATAATTTTCCCAGCAGACACCAGACACCCCCTGTATCTTTTAGGGAGGTATCACAGCAGGTCATTGGGTAACATGTCCATTCAGTCGCACATCCTCTCAAATCTGAGTTTTTTTTTTTCTTTACATGAAATCCTTTGCCATTTTTATAGGATACGTTAGGTGACTGTCAGCACTGGCTGCTGGAGAAGGATGTAGCAGAACTTACTACAGATGGACTTAACAATGCCTGAGGAACAAGACAAAAACACAACCACCCGCTCTCACCGTACTGCCCCTGTGGATTGATGGCCTGAACTGAACTGCGCATCGTAATTCCTGAAAGAGTTAGGTGTAACTGGGTGTTCCAAGCATCTGGTGCTGTGATCAGTAATAGTGTTTATTCATGTTAGTGTCTGAGTCTGAAAAAACTTCAGAAATGCGGCTCCGGGAATATTTTGGAGGGAGGGTCACTTTGGTCATTTGGATGTGGGACTTCATTTTTAAATTATTTTAAATTGCAAGTCCATTTAAAATACATATTTTGCCGTTGTTAACTCCATTCCAATGGTGACGTATGTTGTAATTGTTTGTATATAATTTTCCACCTGAATAAAAATGGTGCGTCTTATAAAAATGTGAAAGGAAAAATGAATAAAAACAGTATGAAATATTGACGATCAGAAGCACAGCCAAAGTGAGGAACGTTATGAACATGAATACCCACTTGTCACCAACTGCCATGACATCCACCAGCATCACTTCACAAGCTCTTTCCCGATTTGATGCAATGACACCATGAAGGTCCTCCCAGTACAGCTGATAATATAAATCAATGCATTTACTGATCAACCGAAACATAATTAAAGGGCCAGATCTACACAATGACTAAAAATGATAACGTGTGTGTATCAGAGAGAACAAAAGACCAGAGTGATATTTTTGTCTCTTTATCCTTCTGCAGAGCAAAAAAAAGAAAGTTTACTGATGAGAAGCCGAGCTTGTTTCAGTGTAGCTCTTTTCTTTAGATTGTATGAGTTACACATGGCTCTTAGCATCCTTAAGACTGTATGCTTTGTATTAAATTCTCAGGCTGGCCATATAATTAATGCACCATCTTCCAAACACACACTTTCTGAGTGGATTATGTGCCCCCCCCCACCTGTTTACTACCAGTTATCCATACACTCCAGTGCTTCACTGACCACCTACATACATATGTACCGGCCGTGACTGCCCTCCCCCCCATCAAATTGCTACTGTCCTCACTGCAACTTTGCCCATTAAAGACAAAATGATCTCCTTTTCTTACATGTTGTGGCTTATGACTGCCTCATTAGTCTAGTTTTTTAAGACCCCCACAGATGTATTTGTGAAGGCTGAGAATGTTACTTCCAGCCTTATTTTTGTATAGTGATACCTTCTACCACTCAGTAAAGTGTGTCATTGGATCTACCCCATAACATACCTGTTTGCTATATTCCTGAACCAAAATTCATGTTAAAAAACTGAAGATTTCAGATACATGTATGTGTCAAGAATGGAAATGATGTATGTTTTGGAACAGTAATACACAGTGAAATGTTTTAATGTTTACATTATTTATTTATGATTATTCTGTTTTACCAATGTAGCTTTCAGAGAAACACTACCGTACATACCAAAAGATATTCAGATGCCATTCTCAAAATAACTCACTATAAAAGATTATAAGAATAATAATACATTTACAGCAGATTCACAAAATCCTCTTGTACAGAAATGTAAACACTTTGTAAAGCTATTTTTATGATGAGCATGTGTTAATTGTCGCTATTTTTTTATTTAAGTTTGCTGTACGGTCAGGGGTTCCATTACATAGAAAATAATAATTAAATTGTCTGAATGTAACTGGTGGACTTCATCTTCATATATTATTATTTCCAGTAATGGTTTTTATTATTATTTTAGATGTCCCCAGCCTTGTGCCCTGTGGCTGCCTGTGATAGGCTCCATTCCCCCACATGACCCTGGATAGGATTAAACAGTTTGGAAAATGGATGGATGGATGGATGGATGGATGGATGGATGGATGGATGGATGGATGGGTTTTTATTTAAAGGTACATGAGTGATTGTTGATGCTATGGGAATGTATGGTGTCCAGAAATAAACATGTACTTTCTATGGTCTGGCTGAAGCCCCCTATCTACTGAATCTAGTGTAAAACTGAAAGAGAAACTTCTGTCTCATCGATTGTATGCGGGGAGGAAATGTACAAATGGTTAAACTAGAGATTCAAAATGGAGCGGGTCAAAAGGTGAGTTTTAAAATGGGCATGATATGCTGTATGCTACCATTGTTAGTGTTTGGTGTTATTCTAAAGCAATCAAGTGTCACGGTGGCCACAGGATTGAGTGTATGAGTAAACCTTGAGGTAGGCTACATTAAGGTTGGCTTCTGCTACTGGATCCATTAGAAATGTGCTTGAACAAAGTTTATGCGGTTTGTATATCTTGCTGCTATAAATGCGATGGGCCCTGAAAGGAAAATCACACCATGTGTTTTTGGCAAAGTAGTGCAACAAACATGGCCCATAAGGGAAATACTCACTCACACTCCTAGTCTTCTTACGTAGTTGTTGTATCAAAGTGAGTGGGGGGCGATTCTTCTTTGGTAAACCATAATAAAAGAGATGATTCTGCGTGGAGGTGACCTTTACAGTGCCTGTGGTTAGTGATGGCTTCAAAACCTGTGGTGGGTGGGCATATCCCAAATGACCAAATAAAGGATGGGGATAGAGTTTTGAACGCTCATTTTGCATCAGTGTTGATGGGCTAGCTCAGGATACTGCCACCCACCACAGTTTTGAATCCTCCTTTGTCTCATCACTACCTGTAGTCTTAATGAATTATTTCACTAGAGAGGAATATCAGTTTATGAAATCTGTATGTGACATTTGCACCAGGATACATTGAACGTGTCTTGCACATGCCAGGTGGCTCTCAGTGAGAACACACACAAGAGAGCACAAGGTCAGCCATTTAAAAGGCAAACCTGGAGGGGTTTTCAGGTGAAGGGCCTTGCTAAAGGGACCAATGTACTATACACATTTTTGCTAGGCATAAGATTTGAACCAGTAACCCTCTAGGCAATAGCACAAACAACTAAACCACAGAGCCACACACTACCCCTAGTTTAAGTGTTCTATGTAAGAGAACACCTTGTTACTGCAGAGTGCTTTTGGTTCTTCAGATGAGTCATGAGAAATGGAGGCCAGCCTTGGGTCAGATAACAATGCAATGTTCAGTCTCCATTATCAACCTTGTACAGCTGTCATTTCAGAACATCTGATGGTCTTCAAAAAAGGTGTAGCAGGCCCCTCCCCCCACCATACTAAACAGGACTGCAGAAAGGCAGTGAAGCTGCAACAGATGGCAGATCTAATTCACTCTATTAATCAGGACCAGAATATAATGTTCCAAGGTTAACGAGGGCCAGTGGCTGCAGTGAAGGTAATTGGCTAAATCGATTTTGTCTATAAGCCAAAACTGGAAAACCAATCATGCAGCTATAACTCTGGTATAACCAATATTTTATGCTGTGTAGTGAATATAAATCCTGATTGTGCACCTAAGATTTATATTACAACCATAATGAAGTATGAAGAACAGAATGGTACTGAGAATTTTTAATGAGTGGCCTTTGCAAATCTCTTTTAAAGGGTCAAACATGATTCACATAACTTCTGATCCTTTAAACAAGGCTAAGTTAAATACCTTTTGCCTTTATTTGCAAGGCAAAATTTTGGCAGCTAAGGGGAAAAAAAAAAAAACCATACATTTTTTAGATTTTTTTACATTAGTTTACCATCTGCTGTATATTAATTGCATTAAATCGACACATTTAACTAAATGTACTATACACATATAATAAAATCATTATTTACATTTCACGCAGTACATCGGAATGTGTTTTTCGCTTGGTCTTCGTGAGGGGAGACGCGCGCGCACACGCACACACACACACACAGGTGAGACCAAATATATACGTATAAAATGTAACATATATTTATTTGACATATATATACGTGTGTATCTGTATTCACGCGTGTGTACAGCATGCACGCGTGAATTAGGTTGCCTGGTTACGCACGGCCACTTCCTAAAAAAACAGGAAGTTGGTGGGCGGGGGCTATGACGCAGAAGGGAAGCCGACAGTCATGGCGGCCGGTTTGAGTAGCCGAAAGATGGGCCACTAGCAACGGCGCGATGGCCTCCTTTAAGACCTGGGGCCAACACTCAAAAGGAGTCGGACCGACGGTTCAAGTGCTTGTGTTATAAGACAGAAAACAAACAAACAAATAAATAAAGCCATATGAATGGCCCTGGATAGCTGCTAGCAGAGCTTAGCCAATTAGCTAGCAGACGGCCCTCTTTTTTTTAAAAAAAATCTGGAGTTGTTGACAAACTTTCACCTTCTCACATTATGCGGCGTAAACATAAACGATGACTACGGTGTGCCGTTTCGAGACTTGATGCTAAAACCAGGTGGCACAAGGGCACCTGTATGCATTTCCGCCAGCGGGATGTGTTAGAATAGTTGGTGTTTTGGTTGAGATTTAGACGAGTTTTGCCCTCTGAAGCCTCGCGCAGGATGGCGGATGGAGAGCTTAGTCTGATTGACCAAAACATATCGAGGTACCCACCATGCCTTCATTGCACTGGCTTAAACCCTTAAATAGACACGTAGAGCTTTTCCATATTAAATGTAAGAAATGCGTGTCTCCTGCTTTAAAACAGTTGAGATGACCCATTGCAATCCTGTCCTTCTCGTTCTTTTTCTTTCCATAGTTTACTAGAAATCACACTCAGTCCCAAGGTTAGGTCTCTAAACCTTCACTGCAACCGCATCGGGAAGATCGAGGGGCTGACGGCCGCTTGGCACATCCGACAGCTGGACCTGTCTTCTAATAACATCTGCCGAATGGAGGGCCTCGGCTCCCTCACCTCCTTGCGGAGCCTAAATCTGTCATGCAACTTCATATCCAAGGTTGAAGGTCGGTGCCATGATTTCTTCACTTCCAGGTGTTCTTTTTTTTTTATTTATTATTGAATTGTTAACTGGCCTTTCCTTCAGGACTCCATGCGCTTGTGAACTTGGTGAAACTGGACCTGTCATATAATCAGATAGGTGACTTAACTGGTAAGCTGATTTCCGTATGTATTAGATTCTGATTTCTAATTACACTATGTGCTTATATGTAAAAATGCTTTGTTTTACAGGCATCCATGCACGATGTCTGCTTAAACGTGACAGTTCAGGAAGTTTAGTGTAGGCATTTTTTCATATGTCCACAGGCTTGCTGCACCTACATGGAACAGAATATAAACTGAAACATCTTTACCTCCATTCCAATCAAGTGAACAGCATGAGCCAGGTGCTGCAGTGCCTGCTGGGATTGCAGAGTTTAACCAGTGTCACATTCAGCATGGATGGTATCGGAAATCCAGTCTGTGCTGTTCCAGGTTGGTGACACGGGGACATGTTTCTAGCCCACGGAGCCCCATGCTTTCCAAAAATGTTTTGGCATATCGTCACCTTTTATTATCTATTACCTGAGTTTTATTGTTCTTCTGTCACATCGTTATTTTATTAAGCGATCGATTTATTGCCTTGAGGACAATGTCTTGCTGTAATCAGACATGGCCTTCACCCACTGATCTCCCATGGTTCTCTCCAAGGGTACAGAGATATGGTCGTCCAATCCCTGCCTCAGCTGTCTTCCCTGGATGGGACTGACCGGTCGGGCAATCCTACCTGCTGTGTGGAAGAGAGTGTCATGGATATCCTGGGCTTGGAGGAGTTGGCGGAATTCCTGCAGTCAGACAGCAGTGATGAAAAGGTGAACTCGTCTAAGGGAGAGATCGGCCAAGAGGCAGAGCATTATGAGGTCAGCAGGGTGGCGTGACCTGGCACATGATGAGACGTGACTTCTGCAAAGAAAATATTCATGGGCTCAGGAGCTGAGCTTCTCTGGCCAATTTCAGTCCTTCCTTCTAGCAACATTGAGTTTTTTTGGCTTCTTGGTGGACGGGCACATGTTATACAGGATATTCCTGGAGTGCAGATGGTCTCGATGTGGTAGACACAGCTGAGGAGGTGTAGTTCCCATAACGTTGCCCTGTGTGGTTTTGGGGAGGATATCCTAGCCCAGCATTCTTCAGCCTCGCTCTGGATTTCTCTCCAGCTGCTGTCTGTTGATAGCAAATTGCATAACTCGCGTCATCTTTTATTGAATGAAGCGGACCAGCTGTCAGCTTTAAAATAGAGTTCATTTGAATTTATATCGGTCGTGTTATGTGTATTGGTGGAAAGATTTATGAATTGATACAGGGGCTTATGCAGATACGTTATCTGTCTAAAGTAAACTTGATAAAATGGAATAAATTAGCATTGGAAAAGAATTTATAAAAGTCTTGTTTTTCCTAAAAGTCAGGTTACACTGAAGTTAGAATGGAGAAATTGGTTACCGTTTCTATAACTATCTGTTAATGGTATTCATTTAAAAAATTAAAAATACTATACTTGAGTCCTCAAGCAGCACATTGATGGGGATGGATTCTTTAAATATATCAGAAACCAGTGTTTATTTTCCTGTGTGGACCGTTGCCTGGGCATCCTTAAAGAAGCCTGCCAGACTAATTCATCGACCCCGGGCTTTGCATCTCCTCCTGATGTCTGTATAACCTCTGTCCGTCTGACCCACAGCCCCCTGTAGATGTCACCCCGCCCTCAAGGTGCATCGACGAGGCACTGACCTGTTTTCAGGGATGGGCACCTGCCCCAGCTGGGGAGGGGTCACCGTCCTGCCCTCAGATGTCGGCTCCTGGCATTCGGAATCGAGTATCCCGGCTCCCCCTGGAGGTATGTGGCACCTCTGACCGGTATTGGGGGTTCCACTCTAGGTCTGCCCGGCTTTTACATATTGCCCATGTTGTTGTTTTCTTATGTGTGGATGTACTAACCCCCCCCTCCCCTCCCCTCCCCCCAGTCTCCCAGCAGCTCTCCCTCTGTCTCCACACCCACCCCCGCACGCAAACCTCGCCGAGACACCGACCGCACGTCTGACAGCGAGTGTGACGGCAGGACGGAGAACCACCCCAAGGGTGCACCCCGCCGGTCCAGGGTCCCTGCTGGGAGGAGGGGCTCAGCTGTTGCCCGGAAGAGGAGCTTAGTGGAGCTGAGGGGTCAGAGGTCAGGCAGGTGTGCTGGCCTATAAACCTGCTCTGTACACCTGTCAAATTGGTCTTTGTGTGTGTGACTGGGAACTGTTTGGTATGTGTTGCCTCTGCTTGTGTACGCATGTCATCTGTGCGTGTGTCTTCGAGTCTGTGGAAGACTGATGCTGTGTTGAATTTTTCTGCTTTCATATGAATTCATTCCACTTCACTCCTCATTAAAGGAACAAGCAGTCAATTCTATAATATTCGCATCTGGAGGAAGCGTTCCAGTAGAGGAAATGAGGCTTTCTCTGGCCGTTTCATCTGACAGACTGACTCAGAAATGATCTGTCTTTTTAAATGTGATATAAAGAGTCTCTCGAGTAATGGACTCTTTACACTCATTGGCCAGTGTATTAGGTACACCCGCCTGCTTATCAAAGCGAATCACGTGGCCGCAACTGAATACACACAGGATGCAGATTGGGGCACGAGGTCCCATTACTGGTTAGCTAAGCATTACAGTGGTTAAGATATGTGAGGTAAGTAAATTTGAATGTGGCGTGAATTTTCAGTGTCAGACGTGGTGGCCACGTTTACCTAATAATGTGGCCGCATGGTGTATGTTGAAGTGTTCTTTGTTCTTGCCCTTCAAGAAAAAGGACACGAAGGGAAAAAAAAGCGTTCAATCTGTTCAGGATTAGAGAACAAAATGGCTTATTGATCCCTGGCAGATCTTCCATTTAGACCAGCCTCTTGTTTGTCAGCAGGGCCAGCTGCTGGCCGGTCACTGGTGTCTGCAGTCTGTTCCTTACCTGTAAGCCCAGGACTGGGGGGCAGGTGGAGCCTAGGAGAAGTGGCTGCCTTTTTTTTTTATACTTTTTGTGAATGTGCCTGGTCTTCACTGAACCAATGGTGCCAGCGTTATGTTCTAGAGCTGAAAAGCCCGAATGTGCCATTTAATTACACTTTTATTAGTCCGTCCATCCATCCATCCATCCATGCCACTTTATCCTATTCAGGGTTGCAAGGTTCTTGGAGCCTATCCCTGGCAGCTTATGGCATAAGGCTTGGGACACCCAGGATGGGATGCCAGTTTATTACAGGGAATACATTTTTTTCCCCTCTCCCTAATATAGATTGTGATTCATGTAACAGAAATGTTTGTATGGTTTGAGTAATCTTTGCCAGTGATGGAACAGTAGAAATTTATCTGGGATTCGAACCTGCAACCTTCTGTTGGACGTCGACACCCTTTTTATAAATACCCACTTTTCTCAACACTGTAACTTTATAGTTTTTCTTCTTTGGATTTTTTTTTTTTTTTTTTTTTTTTAGGTAAGGAGTATGTTTGCTAAATATACTGTTTTTATCCCAGCACCTCTGAAACTCCAGTCTCTGAGAGCAAGTCGGCAACTCTTCCGGGTAAGAAGGTGCCCCCACGCTCCTCTTCCCAACAGCCCTTGGAAACAGGAACGTCGCATGAAGCAGGGCAGAGAGTGGCTGGGAGGCGAAGGGTGAAGCCGGGCGCCTGGGTGGAGGAGGAGGAGACCTTCCGGGTGGGTGTGGTGGCTATGGAATGACGTGCGACCGATTTTTCAGGCCGTCTGACTTCCTTTTGCTCTCCTGCCTCTCCGTTCCTCACCGCTGCCGCACCGTTTGGCTGAATTAGCGGCTATGCCGGCGTCTGCAGCTTGTCACATCTCGCTGTTGTCACGGCTCCTTGCAGATCCCACGGCCATGTAAATCCGGCCTTTTGCGAAGTGCTATGTATACAGAACAATGAGCTCTGAGATGGTGCTTTTACAGAGCCAGTGGTACAGATTTCACAGTGGTTCTCAAGATTAAATGAAGTGTCATTTTGAAATCCTTTTGATTTTAGGGACCTCTAGACATATTTAATCTCCTCGTATGTTGTGCCCACCTACAGCACAATGCTGTAATGTTAGTTTAGAGCAGTGGTTCCCAGCCTTTTCTGTTAGCCCCCCCTTTGGCAGATAATATTTTAAACCCACCCAACACCACCTCTCAACATGAACACACGTTAAATTACCCCACTCTAGTTTTGCAACAATTGGTTTTAATGCCCGGTGTGGTACATCCCCGTGCCTCCTCGTTAGTGCCTGGTGTGGTACATCCCCATACCTCACATTAATGTCCTGTGTACTTCTTGCGTGTCATGAAACGGAGGGTGATGTTTTCACGCCAACTACGAAGGTGGTTGTGGAGGAGCGTGACCAGGAGCGGGAGAGGCGCTGGAAGGCGGAACAGGCAGTCAGAAAGCTGACGGAGCAGCTGCAGAGCCTGGAGAGGAGGGCCAGCGAGGAGAAAGACATCCAGAGCATGGCTCTCCTCACCTCGGACCGGTGAGCACACTGGCCGCGCTCCTAGGTGGTTCCTTAGCAATTAGCCTGATTAGCCTCACCATGGCCTTTCTGCTCTTGGCTGTAAAATCCTCCTCTAAAGTTTAGTTCCAAATGAGCCCTGTTCAGAAAGCAGAACCAGGCTTTTAGGCTGACATTCTGCTTATTAGCCTAGGATAGGCAGTGGGGTTACTGAGCTCAGAGTATGCTGATGGCTGAATCCAGAGACCAGTTGGGTTCCCGCCGTGGGGGGTTATTGTCATTGCACTTGTTGTCATTGTGTATTTTCCACAATGCAAATGGAGACCAGTATAATGTGAAGATTTTTACACCTCATTACCATCCAGTGCTCCCAGGAGGAATGGTATAGGACCCCCCACTCTCCTCTCCCAGCCTCCACCCACCAAACCCAGGAGCCCAATCAGAGCCGGTGTCCCCTAGCAGCAGGTCAACTCACTGGGGACGGTCCCTAGTTGCAAGCCCCTTGAGGTCCAGCGGCCACAGCTAGCTGGTGCCGATAGACGCTTGGCGCCAGGGTGGGCATGTCCAGCTGTGGGGACGGCTGTCAGCACCAGCTAGGATTGGGTTTTGACCGGGCCGGGACGTGATACCCTTCAGGACAGCCCCATGGGCCACATTGGGAGTCAGTGCTGCTTCAGCGGAGACACCGGGTTACCGTGGTACCGGCAGGTGTGTGGCTCTGCAGATCGAGACTCTGTGCCTGTGTTGGAAGCCCGCCGGTTTGAATCCCATGTGCCGCAGTGTCACCATCGGCTCGTGGGACGAGGCCCTTAACCACAGTTGTTCAAGGGGCGCTCCGTGCTCTGGCTCCTCAAAACAAAAAATTGACCTGTGATGGATGTACTGCACTGCATTTCTTAGGACCGTAGTGTTTGCTGGGTAAATAAAACTAAGGAAGCTGCCCATCAGTGTTGCTAGGCAGGAATTTTTTTTGGATTGCCCTGTATGTTGTCAAGCCTCCTGCTGAGAACCATCGGTGCTGTCATTCCTCAGCAGTGATAAATGTCCCGTTTTAGGTTTACCGGCTTTCGATAATTACGCGCATCAGAAGGTGAGGCAGGAAGATAGACGGGCTCTTTTTCACATGAAAGGAACCTCTTTGTAGTCTGTCTTTGAAGCAGTGTGAAGCAGCACTGGAGAACATTTTTTGAATTAAAAGGATTTAAACTGGCGAAGCAAAACCCCTTTGTATAAAGCTGAGGGAATTGACCGAAATTTCAGGTTTGTACAGTTCTTTAGACAATGTGGTTGAAACTGGGTGTGTGTTAGTGTGGCCAGAAATGACTGCATAACCGCTGGCCTTTCCTGCCTCTGAGACCGCATCGTGTGCAGATGAGAGAGACAGGTGGTCTGTGTGGGTGACTTAAACAGGGTTACTGTGCTCTCTCTTTGAGACTGAGGTTTGGTGTTGACTGCATGTGTGTGCGCGCAGGCTGAAGGAGGTTGTCCTGAAGGAACGCTCTGCCCGCGTGGCTCTGCAGCAGCAGGTGGAGGTGCTACAGCGAGACCTGGCCCACGCCCGCAGCCAGGAGGTCCAACAGCAGGGGGCGCTCCGCAGCCTACAGGACGCCACAGCACGAGATGAGGCCCTGAGAGCACAGCAGAGGGCGGATGAGGTACAGCCGGGTCAGCGCAGTCGCCGGTGTCAGGGTTTTGGAGCAGATAACTGGCAAGTAAAATGGCAGGAACAATATTAAGTGAGGCAATTAGTGGGGCGATAGATTAAATGTACATTAGCATAGCCGAATGTGGATGTTGTGTATGATTTTGCCAACTTTCATTTTTTTGAGGTTACTAATTTTAGGCTTGTGGCAGTCACTGTGTTGGGGTTTTCATTAAATGTTCAGATGAGGAGGACCCAGGAGATGGAGAACAAGGTGTCCGCCCTAAAGAGGGAGCTGGAGATCCTGAGAGCATTGGCACGGCAACGCAAGGAGAAGCTGCAGGGGCTGCAGGAGTTGCTGGCCTCCAGAGAGCAGGAGCACAGGTATGGCCGTCGCGTGGCATGGGTCCGGGGGCGCCCATCCCAGCCCATCCCAGTGTGACCCAGGGCCTCGGACCCGTCCCTCCCAGGAAAGAGCTGGAGGCGCGACTGGTCCCCGGAGGCCCCGAGTTCCAGGAGGCGGTATCAAGCACGGTGGCCTTGGTTCAGCGCGGACACGACCAGCAGCTGGCTGACATGCGAGAGAAGCTGGTCGCCGCCGAGAGGCGGTATGGCAACTTGGAGGATGAGTTCCGCGTAGCGCTCACCATTGAGGCCAACCGCTTTGCTGAGGTGAGATGAACCACTAGGGGGGCGCTGTGGACAGCGTGTATTGTTTAGCGCACTGCCATAAATCTTACTGTTAGTGCTGAATTTTGACCTTACCTAACCTCTAAGGAAGCCCTCAGACTTTTTGTTCCTGTTTCACTTCTGTTAAAGGAATTGCTGCCATAGAAACTGCACAAGGTCCTTCTCTGTGAGTGCCTCTGTATTCTGTGCTGTCCTCTGCAGGTGAAAGCAAGCCAGGACCTCCAGGCAGCAGAGCTGGTGGAATGCAGAGTGAGTTTGTCCAAGTCTCAGAAGAAAGAGCATCAGACGGGGCTCCTGGTGCAGGAGCTGACCGCCATGGTGAAGGAGCAGAAGGCGCGTATCGCAGAGCTGATGAAGTCGAAGCAGGAGGTCGTCTCGGAACTGAGGGTAGGTGGAGCTGTTTGTCAAACGTTAGGTGGGGGCGAAAGTCTGCGAGGGCCTTAAAAAAAATATATAGGCTGGTAATCGGTTTCCAAATCACAAATGCTTTGGTGTTGCATCATTTATGCTGTGAAGAATTCTGCTCTATGAAAAAATACTCTAAAGGAACGATGACCTTTCTGTCAAAGGAGTGGAAAAAAGGCACGCCGACTTCATTGAAGCTCTCAAGGGAGAGTAAAAAGAAAGAGCGTACCTATTGTCAGCATTAAAAGGCAAGGAACGAGTTTCTAAAGTCCTGTCTCTGTGCCTGTTCCACAACTACCTTCATTCAGGGAATGTGCAGCCCTGTGAAAATCTCATTAATACATGCTGTTTCCAGAGCTGGCTAGCCATGAAATCATAGATTTACTTATGATAGATGCATCATGATGCAGTAATTTAAAGTTAATATGTGAATTATCATTAAGGCAAAACTGTAAGCAGCATTTATAGGAGAATGATCCTGAATTTACAAATGTAAAGATCGGACATTTGATCGGTATGTAATTAGGTCTATTGTACTGTTGTCTGACTGACAAACACATTATGAAAAATGAGATTTTTCAGCAGTTCAGAAAAAATAGTCAGATGTATTATCCTGGAGGACAATGTGGATATCTTAATTTCATTTAAGTTATGGATTGAGAAATTCACAATAGAACAGACAACATAATAGCAGTGTTATTATCTGGAGAACTGTTATGTAGAATTGGAGTCGTGAATCCTGAAGACTGGTACTGAGCGGTAGGCTTATGGCATCAAGGTTTGAATGTTATTTTAGTGGCACCTCAGACGTGTAGTGTGTGCTGTGTCTGTTTTTCTCAACCACTTCGCTGGGCCCTGAGCGCCCTCTAGTGGTGCACAGATCTGTACTCTGGAGAGGCAGTAACGATAGGTGGACCTTTAGGTTGAAAGGATTGAGACCCGCTGATCTTGATGATGCTTACCGGGAAGTGGTCCTGCTGCCTTGCCCATCTCATCAGTCCTCCTCAGAGCTGAGAGTGGGGGATGAGGCTCCAGGGTCAGTCAGAAGGGTGAATGGTCAGAGTGTCTGGCCCCGAGACGATACGACTCCACCCTCATTCTGGGCTTCCTCCCAGTCTCGGGTGCGGTCCCTGGAGGTGACGGTCGAGGAGGACAAGCGTCTGGCCGTCCAAGCGGAGCTGCTGAAGCAGGACAAAGCCAAGCTCCAGTCCCAGCTGACTGCCCAGGAGTCCGTCATCGACGGCCTGCGTGCTGAGCGCAAACTGTGGGGCCAGGAGCTGGCGCACCAAGGTATGCAGGGATGTGGTGAGAGGCTGGAAACTCTACACCACCACCCTGTGGCCGTTTTTTACACAACAACTATGTCCATGTAAATGTTCATTGTTGTGTTTTGATAAAGCGTTCTGAAGTAATATTTTCCTGAATAGTTACGATATACTGTATGTTTATTTATTTTTTTACCTGATCCTGAGAATGTTCCACGGTAATAATTATGAAAATAGGCCAATGTGGGTGCAGCTGGGGTCATGGTAGCTCAGTGGGTGGCGCTGTTGCCTCACGCCTACAGGGTTGGAAGTTCAAATCCCACCTCCACTCTGTGTGTGTGGCTCACAGCTTCTGGTTTCCGTCTGCAGGCTAAAGACATGCATTTAGCCTAAGTGGCGTCTAAATTGCTGGCAGTGTTTGATTGTACTGTATGTGGGTCTGTGCCCTGTAACTGACTGGCATCCCGTCTAGGCTGTACCCTAGTCTTGTGTTCTATGCTGCGTGGGATAAGCTCTAGACCCCTAAACAACACTGAGCTGAATAAGTGGTCAGGAGATACTAGAAGGATGGATGAGTGAGACTTGATCTTATGTGCTGTATATGATTATTCTGACAGGCAGCATGCACCCAGATGACTCGTTCTGATTGGGCTCTTCTCAGAGAGTCATGACCTTCTAAGGCTAATCCAACCTCTGCCAGCCGGGCTGCTGTCTTTGGTCATTCCCTGCTGTCGCTTACACCTGAAGTTCCTGTTCTGCTTTCACAGGGGCTTCCCTGGCACAGGACCGAGGCCGGCTGGAGGCCCGAATCGAAGTCCTGACCACAGAGCTGCAGACCCTGAAAAAACAGGGCGAGAGTGACGCCAGCGCACTCAAGATCAAGGCCAAGATTGTGGACGACCAGACGGAGACGATCCGCAAGCTAAAAGAGGTACGAGCCCGCGCCATTGAGACCACTCTGTGGAGATCCTGCCCACACATAGCGCCACCTTCTGGACTCTCTGGCTCGTACCCGCAGGGCCTGCAGCAGCGTGATGAGCAGATCCGGAACCTGCGGGACGAGGCCCTGCAGGCTGAGCGGAGGTTCCAGGCGCAGCTAGAGGAGGTGACCGCTCCGGTCCACGAGCTAAGGACCAGGGTGGAGCAGCTGAGTGCCAGGAAAGAGGAGGTGAAGCGGCTGCTGGAGGACCGGGAGGCCGAGCTGGAGGAGGTGAAGAGGGAGCACAGGTGAGAAGCGGGTGCAGCGAGACGTGAAGAACACCACACAGACACAGGGATTCGATCACAGGAGTACACAGTCAGTCACTAGTCACATGGCCCTGTCATCCCTGCTGAAGTCACCCTAAAACTCAAGTGGTCAGTCTCTGTTCATTTTCGAAATATTTTAATGTCACCTGTAATGGCATTAAAAAGAAATATGTGTCATCTGATGTGAGACGTGGGCCAAAATGTCCCCCATGTTCGATTGTAATTCGTTCCTCGCCATTCTTCACGAGTCCCTATGAAGTATGAGAGTGGCAGGTTCTCATTAAGGTCCTGGCTTCATCACCACCACAGTGCCATTAGCAGGAAGTGGCAGGAGAAGGTGGAGCTGCTGACCCGTCTGGAGTCACAGGTCAGGCGCATGAAGGAGAACTTTGACTCCAAGGGGAAGGTACTTGTGGAGGAGAAGGAGAGAGCCCAGCAGGCGCAGAGGTAAGATGGTGAGCAATCTGCCCAGCCCGTGGCTCTTGGCGGGCTGATGCATCGGGCCGTTTGACTTTGTGTTGTTTAATTCAGCGGTGTTCCCTACGCTGTTTGACCTCATGTTGTTTAATTCAGCGGTGAAGTCTTATGCAAGTTGATCTTCCATTGCTTAAATTCAGCAGTGAACTCTGTGCTGTTTGACCTTACGTCGTTTAATTTGGTAGTGAACACTTACGCTGTCTGATGTCATGTTTAATTCAGCAGTAAACAATGCAAGGTTACACAGTTCATTTCAAGCAGCCTGAACTGTTTCATGATTACATGGGTGGCCCTGGGAAAGGCTCTGTCTGGACTGCTCATGTTGGACCCATGGGTATGATGACCTTGTACAAGGTCTCACTCTGGATTAGCAGTGAATGAGTCTACATTATCTGCTCTTTAATTTGGAAGTCACATTATTTCAAAGCTCATTTCGTGGCGCTCATGTTGAGGGATCTCGCCAGTCATGTTTGGTAATTTCACACGATTCCATTTGGTTTATTTAATCCTGTAAACTGTTATCGACATGCTGGCTAATCAGCGGGGTGTTTACGGACTCTGTGTGTGTGTGCGTGCGTGTGTGTGTGCACACGCGCGCGCTTCAAGGGCCACGGTGGAAAAGCTGCGCCACATGGACGACGCCTTCCGCAGACAGATGGAGGTGGTGCAGGTGTCCCACCAGGCTGAGGTCCAGCAACTTGCCAGCGACAAACAGAAAGAGGTGGAGCTGGCCAAGCAGAGGGTAACCATGGTGACCAGCCACAGGAATACGTTTCATTTCTAATAAGGGGAGGGGCCCAAATTCAGTGCAGGGGAAACCTTTTTCTGGATGAGTGGGTTTACCCGTTAATTAGGGATGATTAAAGCAGTTTTTGTGCCCCTGTTTTTGCAATTTACCCATTTTTAATCAATTGAATATAGGGGTCTCTGATATGCTAGTGATTCTCTGTCCAGATGGGGTTCTGGGCTGGTCCAGCCAGGCTATTAGGTGGAGTATTCCAATATCAGTACCCTTTATATCGCCTCAATTTTGAGAGGGACTTCCTTAGCAGTCTGGTCCTTTAGAAACAGGCCACTTAGGTGGATGGCTGGCCTGATTTACACCAGTTTGAGCAATAAGTACTACTAGCTTAAACATGTAATGGAGGTGTAGGAATGACACTTTTTTATAATGATGGCATTTTTCAGAGTAGACCAGAAAAGTGACATGGAAAGTGTGAGACTGCCACTCGGCCGGTTGTAAACGATAACGTGTGTATTGCTATTTTTTTTTTAGCCTTCCACCTTCATGAGTCTCCACAGGCAGGCTTTCTGTGCCATCTTGAGGAAACGTGGTGTAGCTTGGGTCATGTTTGTTACACACAGGTGCTGGAGGTGGAGGAGGAGATGAGGCAGCTTCTGGAGGAGACGGAGTCGAGAAAAAGGACGATGGATGAGAAAATGAGACTGCTGACAAGTGTACTGAAAGACTTTTAACCGTTCTTTGATCAGCTTGGACTTCAGATGTACTTTATGTGGCTATAAACATGCACATCACAACTGATTTTTATATGCAAAGATTATTTTGGTGTGCATAAATTTTGTTTCATAACGTAGTTTTTAATAGAGGTGTGTACACAATTTTATTCTGATTTATTTATTTCTAGTGTTCCTAAGAATAATTCTTATATTTTAATTATGTGCTACAGTACAAAAAATGCTGACCATAATTAAAGAGGCTTTTGGGAGAACAAAAGTACATTTTCTGTATTCAAATGCATGACAGGTTTGCTTAAATCGATTCTTTGCACTGAGATGTGGTACCAACTTCCAGTAACCCACTAAGCCAAAATTTCAAATAGTTTAAAGTCGTAGGCTTCTGTTGAACGTTGTTAGAAAGTCTTAATTTTTGCAGTGCCATTTATGTCTTGTGTACGGTTTTTGTTTCATATTTTATTAAGAAACGGATAGTAGACGCGCATCAAAATAAAATTTTTGAGATGGAAAGTTCCATGTTGAGCTGGGGGGGGGGGGTGCTAAACTTAGATATTCATTTATACTGATAGGTGTTTGTGCAGTGTGTACCACACACCTGGTTACTGTTTTTTGTGTTTAGAGGTTAATACAAGAGCTGCGTTTCAAATGAAACTAATACTGCAGAATTAAGTACGCATGCGTGTGTCAAAGCTAATCATTGTCCGTGCCTCGATGAAAATAGATTATAGTGTGGGCAGCAATGTTAGGATGCGAAACACAATATAATTTAGTAATTAAAAGCAGTCTTTACGAAAAGGTTTCATTTGGGGTAGTTTGATAATGAATCTAAGTTGTATGTAATAAAGGTTTTAAAAAAATCAATAGTATAAACAAGTTGTGGTGTATTTTAGGAATAACGAAAGACAATATTCTACTTTTAAAAGCCGAAGTGAAAGCTACTGCATGAATGAAGCTCCTCAGGTTTCTAATGAGCGGCCGCGTGCACGGCGCGCGGCCTGGAGGCAGGTGCTCCAGTTGCCTTGGCAACGGTAATCTCACGTCACTTCCTTACATTCAAACACGCTGCACTGAGTTTGATTCACGTTAGGATTCCCGTAAGGGGTGACTGCGTGAATAAGCTGGCGGACTGCCGTAGCCGCCGGTATGGCCGAGCCAATGAGCAGCAGCAGCAGTCCGTCCGCCTGCGTCCCGATCAGCTCGGGTCGGCATGAGAAAAGTTTGGGTCTGCTCGCCATCAAGTTCGTGAGCCTACTTCAGGAAGCTAAGGACGGCGTGCTGGACCTCAAAGTGGTGCGATCACCTTCTGCTTGTAGATGTGATGTTCACCTGCTCTCTGTGTGCGTCCTCGGGGTTTCCATCGGCGTGCGGACCTTCCGTGCAGGCTCGGTACCAGTGTCGGTACCGGGCTCGGTACCAGGCGCTGTATCAGTGTCTGTACCGGGCTCGGTACCAGGCTCTGTGCCAGGCTCTGTACCAGTGTCGGTACCAGGCTCTGTGCCAGGCTCGGTACCAGACTCAGTACTAGGTGCTGTATCAGTGTCTGTACCGGGCTTCATACCAGGCTCTGTATCAGTGTCGGTGCCAGGCTCTGTGCCAGGCTCAGTACCAGGCTCTGTATCAGTGTCGGTGCCAGGCTCTGTGCCAGGCTCAGTACCAGGCTCTGTATCAGTGTCGGTGCCA
>JAACJT020000064.1:4786456-4799280 GCA_009936485.2 Gymnarchus niloticus | reverse complement strand
CTTGTAATTTCAGAAAACGTCCACTCCTGTGTATCCACTTTCCACCCGCTCTCCTCTTTTCTTGCACTTAATTTTTACAGCCATAACAGCAAATAACCACAGCCCCTGTGTGAGAAGGGCTCTAACTAAAAGATGATCTTACCAAGGGCGCTGCCATTTTCCTCTCGTTATTCTCCAACTGTTCTCGTGCAGGCACGTATGTGTATAAACAAACAGGTAATATGGGTCATGTGCCAGGTTACATGGTAAGACACCCATTTTCAAAGGTAAAACTGCTTTAAGCCAAATTAAAAAAAGGCAAGTTTTTTAAAAGGCAAACCAAAAAAACAAACTGCAGAAACACAATTGTAAATGTAAGGAGCCTTCTTTCTGATTTCCACATCACTACTCCAAGATCCCTTAAAGATATTTAGCTAACCCAGGCCACCTGGGTTTAATTGCCAGGGTTACCTGTAGGTCCAAAGCTGATGATCCATTACCATGGCAACACAGAGGTTCACCCAAACCCACGTTTGGGATAGGACATTGGTTCCTGCTGGCTCACATCGTACAGCTATTAAATGACGTTTTGATGGACAGAATTCAGTTTGGTATACAGTACATGCTTGTAGGAATGAGAACCTTGAGTAGATTGAGTAGTTTTAGTAATCATCAAGCCATGCTAAAATCATGTAGCCGTGTTCCTTATGTTAATACCCTGTTTTTGGTGTCAGAGTCTTGCAATGTGATGTATTTATGTTGTGGTATTTTTCATTCCTTCTGTTGATTAGCCAGTGCTTTGATGGTGGGGGAAATAATTCCTGAACTGAGCATAAAACACTGCTCAAGGCTTGATTAAGGCTGCTCTCCTCTGCAGGATTATGTCAGGATGGATTGATTCAGTGATGAGGCTCCGGTCAGGTGGGTAGATTATAATTTTCTGCAATCACAAAAAATAAATAAGGAAAATTAAAAAAAAAAAGTCCAGCCGACCAATCGTAAAAGTTAAATAAAATGATTTGCAGAATTGGTTTTACTGCATTGGCTTGAATGACACATGGAAATATATACCTGAATTTAGACATAGCATGTACTGTAGAAACACATGTACCAATCCATGTAAGTCAGGACATAGGAGAGAGTGCAACATTAGGGGAGACAGAACCACATCTGAGATTAATATTACAAACTGATTTTTTTGGACTGGGGGGGCAAACATAACTTATTTAAATAGTGCTGGGTGACATGCCCCCCCATCCCCCCAGATGACTGTATGTACATATCCCCCAGTATACAAAATCCCATTACTGGAATGTCTGGTATGTGAGTGAAGGCATCCTGACGTGACACGCAACACCTGAGCCCAAATGAAAGCAGATCAGAGAAATATTCATGTTGCCCAACTATAACTGAGGAACGACATGCCATTTATTTATTTATTTATTTAGTTATTTTCTATTTTATATTGTTCTTATGTTTTACGGAAGGGTGAGTAGTAAAGTCCTTAGCTGTTCCTACTAAACCTAATGTATGGTAAACAGAATAAATAAATGACTTTATATAAACTCACCAATCCATACTTACTAGCTCAACCGCTCGGTAATGAGGTCATCCATCTTTAAAGCCCCTTTCATCCTGCTGTAATCGGCATTTCCAATGGTAGAGGTGGTTTGTTCAGATTCATCTGGGGTCCTTGGGTGGACCTGAAGGAAGTTATAATTTCCCCTTAAGAAATAATGAAAACAGCTGAGATAATGGTGTTTTGGTGCATGTTAGGGATGGAAACCATGAATCTATTCAGTGAATCGATTCTATTCACAATCGTCCCTTGATTCATTCGCTTCGATGTAGTGGTCCTTTAAATGTTGAACAAAATGGTATTAAAAGCATTTAAAATGTATTAGATCATGTGACTAAAGTTAATGTAATTGGAAATGTTTATATATACTGTGTGTTTTTGTGTGTGTGTTTTTTTGTGTGTGTGTGTGTGTTTTTTTGTGTGTGTGTGTGTGTGTGTGTGTGTGTGCGCACCTATGAGGCAAAGCATAGCGGCTTGCAAAAGTTTTGATTGTCAAAGAACTGAACACAGAATTATCAGTGAACCATCTGAATGAATCAGTGCGGTGACCAAAATTATTTCATTCATTTAACAGATTCTTATATATAAATACCACAGAGGACCACTTGAAAAAATGAATAGAATAGAACTGTATGCTGAGAATAAAATTTTGGCCACCTCCAATAAGTCATAATACCGCATGATCATTTTATTAATAATTTAATGAATTAAGTGACTACAGTAAGTGTATTTTATAGAAACACTTTTGAAGAGACAAGCAAAGGAGAATTTTGACTCACACACTGATATCTGCTCTAATACCCCCTGCCTCTGGGTCCACATCCTGGCTGAGTGTAATTCACCTAAACCAAAATGTTGTCGTGTTGCAGATTTTGTTCAAATAAGCCATTACTGCCTTAATATTCACTGAAGTCAATGCCCTTGGTGTCAATAATTGACATCAGAAAGCCGATCTGGGCTCAAACATGCTCCTAAGATTAATGACATCCAGATCAAAGTGTTGGGTTCTCCTCCAGACAGAGCGAGCTCACATTTTCACTTTCACTTTCATGGAAAAAGGCTTCCCATGTCTGAAAGTAACCCACACTAAGAGCAGAGTGATGCCACAGTGAAGGATTCCAGCTCAGCGACTCATCAGTTGTAATCTTGCATTTTCATGTGAGCTTTTAGCTTATTTTAGCATATAGTCGCTAGGTTGTTACCACGTAGGTACAGAGTGTGCATCGGGATAAAATGGCAGGATGGCACACGACTATCTTGCATGTCAAGCCTGGTCAGTTATGACAGGCTTACCACACATAAAGGTAGAGCTGGGGGGGGGCAGTTATGTAATAATATGTTAGCGTGTAAATATCCTACTAAATTAAGAATGATGGTTATCTGAGCTGGTTACTCACAAAGTTTCTTCCTCCTGAGGGAATTTTTCCTTGTCACTGTTGCCCTCGGCTTACTCTCTGGGGACCTTTGGCTCAGGACTATGTAAAGTGCTTTGTGACAATTCTCCTTGTTAAAGGCGCTATATACATTAAATTGATTTGAATTTACAGATGGAGAACATGCGCACAAGACTTTCGCTGATCTCAGTATCAAGTAACATGACAATAGAGTGATTTCATTTGATTAAGATCTGTAACATATTTATAAATGTATGTATAGGAACATTGTAATCATTTAATAATTAGGATTTTAGCTGATAAAGTGTATGAGAGATTTCACAATTCCCTCTCCCCACACTCAGAAATCCATGGTGCTTAAATGGTTAATAAAATGCTTGTTGGCTGGGGAATGACAACAACTATATTTTGAAGAGGACCAGCAGATGTCATTGCTGGTTATTTAAAGATGTCAGTTCTGCGGTGTTCTTTTGGAATCATTCGTTCTGTGGTCTGCCAGGCCACCTAAGCATATTGGAACCTATGATGTCCTGGGAAGACAATTTGGCTTCTTTTTAGCACCATTAGCTGATATTGGTTGGAGGAGTGAAGGAGGTGGTGGTGATGAGGTGCTAATATTTAAAGCACGAGAGTAGAGAGCATTATCTCTCAGCCCTGTCATTATTTTCATCTCTAACCCCGTTCAATATACATTCATAAGCCATGCCTACCTCTATCTGCAAGGACAAAATGACTACCTGGTCAGAGTGCTATTACTGCTAAACTCATTTAAATATATTCAGAGAGCTGAATATCTACAATCTGTTGTTTCCTCTCTGTCTTTTTCATTGGCATATATCACTAAATTAGTAATTATAGTGCTTATTTTGTATGTGAAGGCTGATTTCTGCAGTTTCCCGGATAAGGCCCTGTGCCCATATGGAGAATATTTAAATCTATTTTACTAATATATTTTACTAGTAAACCTAGATAATCAACTAATAAAGTACATGTGGGAAAAAGCAAATGAGAGAACCTACATATCTATTTTTAGTCACATATATGGCAGAAGAATCCATCTGAGATATGCCGTTATTCTCCAGTGTTCTGTTAAGTGTGCTCTAAAACAGGCTTCCTTGACATTTACACGATTGCTTCTAAAATGTGAGGTTGTGAGAGTCTTCCTGGAGCCCGGCGATATTGTGTTGGAGTGTAGGCGTTAAGGTTACTGGTCAGTGTTAAGGCCTTTGTGATGCGTCCGGAGAGAGATGTGTTTCCACACAGGAAACAGCTTTCTACTCAACTGTTCGGACTGCGTTCGAAGTGGCGATCAGCTCTTTCTGTAATCTCAAAGCTTTATGGGCCGTACCGCGGCACTGTCCCTCATCGCACATGACGTGCCACATGTGATGGGGGAGATGGCTTGGATTGATCACTCGTACGTGTCCCATGGCACATGCAGGGACATTCATCCGAGAATGGGAAATAAGACTGGGGAAGAGAGGGAGAATATTATTCAGTGAATATGCAGCTTTGAAGTGTGTATGTGATCCAAAATTTCATTTAAGGTTGAGATGAAAATAGCTCTCGATTACTGTCTCGTTTAGATGCATTACGTAAAGAAACTAATTACTGCATGAGCAATACATAATTACGGAATTTCAGAAGTCAAGCCAGGTTGAGTGCCTAAGAGAGGAGAAATGTACTGAAAGCTATTCCCATGAACGATCTCACCACAAGACGATCGCAGAGGGCGCAATGTTGTATGTAGAACCCAGTGGACCTCCTACTCCTCCTCTTCTTCTCATTATTATTATTATTATTATTATTATTATTATTGGTCAAGCTACGGTATATCCTTTCACCGTCAGGGTTATGGGCTTGATTCCTGCCCCAGCTTAGCGTGTATGTGTGCATGTAAGGCTTGCATGTTCCCCCTGTGTTTGCTTACAGATTCTCTGAGTTCTTGTACGTTAGGTAGTTTGGCGCTTTATGTGCTAGTGTGAGTGCCCAGAATCAGATTGGCATCCCATCCAGGATGTACCCTGCTCTGAAAAAAAACAAAAAATATGGATCAATAACCCAGTATTACACATTTGCCCTGACTGGGATGTGACCCCATGGATGGTTGAACAACAGTGTATCGTCTTTAAATCTCTTCCAGAAAGAAGAATCTTAATAGCAGCGTGGTCTGTTATTATCAAATGCCCACAATATCTAATATATGAAAAACTTTATAGTAATGTCTAATGCTCTTGAAAGGTAGTTAAGTGGTTTTTCCTCCCTGCTGCTGTCAGCAAACACATTGTTCAACATAAATACCAGCTTCCATAATGATAGCTTGCGCCATCCATGACAGGGCAATGCGGGTTGGGTTTCAATAACTAGCAGTTGATGGGGGAAGGGTGGCTGTTTCTCTAATTCTTTAGCAACATCAGAAGTAATATGGGTGACTTTGAGCAAAACACCTGCCTGGCATGAACTTATTGTTAGACTTGTAGCATACCAAACGACCTCCTCAGATAAATCATCCAAAGGATCAAACCCCCACCAAGTCAGGGAATATGGAAAAATGAAATACATGATGCATTTTGTCTGGGAAATCTCATACGACATAAAGGTGTTTTTTCAACAATAAAACAAAATGTTAAATTGCACAATTAAGTGATGTAATGATTGGGTATACAGGTAAACATGCTGGGACGGTACCATCTGCTTGGGTTGGGAGAGGGTCCTGGACTACCTTAAAATTGATTATGCCTGTTGTGTTTCTGTTTTTCCCAAAATCTTTGTGGATCGACAGCATTCCAAATATAGATGTTATGCATTTGCATCTCCAGCTCAGATAAACCGAAGAGTCTGCACCTAAAAGGTGACTGGGCCAAATTCGGTGAGGGTCTCTTCAGCTCAGATGAAACGTCAAACTCCTACAATGACCAGGAAATAAGGCGTTGGCATACAACTTATATAAACTACAGCTCCCAGCACCACCCTCAGGCCACACCCCCTCTCCCGCCACTTCCTGAAGCCCCCCCCATTCCATTCAGATTTCTTTTGATAAAACCAGAATGGAGCATAGAGGAGACAGATCAGCATTTGCACTCCTTAGCATGCTAAAGGAAGATCCTGACTGAGTAATTTTAGTAAAATACAAAATATTCAATGGGACGTTAAATCATGGGAGTTTGTTCAAAATACACTTTTAGAAGGTATCGTCTGCATTTGGTTTCATATGTTTGGACAATTATATTGCAGTGAAAGGAGGCAACTGATGCAATAATATTTTAAAATTATATTTAAAGTACCACTGCTATACCACCTAGTGGTTCAGTAGATTGCACCGTCGCTTTCAGGTTTGGGGATTGTAATCTGGTGTGTGGAGTTTGCATGTTTTTCCCTTGTTCTGCAGGTCTCCTACCAGCTCTCCAGTTTCTTCCTGCATTTCAAAGAGGTTCAGTCAGGCTAAGTTATGCATAAGAATTGCCCATAATATATGATTTTGTCTGTGCCCTGCCATGGATTGGCATTCTGTCCGGGACAGTGTAGCCCTCCCTTCCCCTGAGCTGCCTGGGATGGGCTCCAGGCCACCTGGTAACCCTCAGCAGAAAAGCATTTATCAGATGCAATACATGAGGATGGATTAACATAACCTGTAGTTCAGATTTCTTCACCAGGTTCTGTTGTCTGATAATGACACCAAGAAAGAACACCTTATTACATACTTAAAATATATTTGTTTAACCTAGAAAAAATGAATAGCAGCCCCAAAGTCATTGAGATTATTACAGATGTAAAATGAATTCTTTGGTTCTTTATTTACAGTCGCTAGGTTTCACTGAAACTGATGGGGTGAATCGTAACAGACTTTTCACAGCTGAGTTATAAGGAACAAAGACCATCCTAGCATTTGAAGCCAATTATCTCTCACAAAATAGTTACCCAATTAAAAGCCACAAGCTCTCAAATAGTAATACAAATTATGAGGAAAAGAGTGGGTTTAAATTGGGTTAGTATATAACTTAACTTCAACAATGTAAAAAAAAAAAGAAAGCTTAAAGTTGCTCTGAGGCATCAACATGGAGAGTAAACACACTCAGACTTGCTGCCTTTGTTTAGTGCTAAATTAGACTGAAGTAATTACCTCAAAAAATAAAATGCATCTGGCTTGTCCTTGACTTTAGACATTAATACCTCTGCATGTGGCATTTTGCTCCAGGTTTATGTCCTTGTTAGTTTGTCAAATACGTATTTTAACAGTAACTAAAAGCAGGGAGAGCAAACCATTAAAATTCACATCACATATGTACACTTATCTTGAATTATGGACTTTATTCAGCAATAAAAAATATACACAAAGGAAAAAAACTTTCCCATAATCTGTATAGAAGGTTTTTTTCTTCCAAAATTATTATTATTATTTTTTTTTTCCACTTGTAGAACCCAGTGAAAAAGGGCAGTCGGCAATACCGTAAATTTACCACGATTCGGCCGGAAAGCTTTCACCTTTATTTTTTGAATAAAGCAAGGACGCGCTTATGTGTACAGAGAGAGTGACTAAGATGTTTTGTCCAACTCCGATTCGCCTAAAAGTTCAGCCAGCTTATGAAATTCTGGTCCCAAGTCATCCAGGAAATCGTAGCCCTGGTCCGAGTACACGGTCGCCACGTCTAGTGAGCTGACCGACCCTGCGGGCGAGCCTCGACCTTCGTACGCATACGTCTGCAGGGAGTCGTAGGGCGGGACGCTGCTGTCCACGTCCGCCTCCGCCAGCCGCCGCTCCAGGTAGGCGTGGACGTCCTCGTGGTCCAGGAGCGGGGAGGGGCTGAGGCGCTCGTGCCTCATCCCGCGGTCCTCGGGTTTCACGTCCCGCCGGAGGCGCAGGTCCTCGGCGGCGGCGGGGTTCCGTAGGGCTGCGATGTCGAAAGCCTCCGTGTCCTCCTCGCCACCGCCCTCGTCGTCGTATGCGACCACGTTCTCCCGGACGTCCTCCTCGGAGATGATCAGGGGCTCCTTCTTCCCCTTCTTACTCCGGAGAGTGATGAAAAGCACAACAATCGCTGTGCACAGAGACAGGAGACTTTGCTGAGTCGGTATGATAGCCATAGCACCATTAGCTATGACCCCTGTAGAGGATTAACCCTACTATCCAACCCCAGTGATTCCAGGGATAGACTCTAAGCTCGCAGCAACCCTGTACTGGGAAGATGAATGGATGAAACAGAATTTCTGTCTTGCCTCTCTCCACAGACGTTCTTGCTATCTCAAGAACCGATACCCATTGTTTATTGCTGTGTTTCCCCTCACACTGATCATGAAAGGGATGTCTTTTGCTTTCGTTCCTCATTGCCATCGGTTTACTTGTTCTCCGAATAGTCCCCATTCCATCCTCCCATTGACACATCATTTAGTTCTGCTCGTTCTCCTGACGAGGCCAAGTCTAATGACATCATACTCCCTGAACTCACTAAGTGGCCTTAGGAGGAAAAAAATTGAAACTCTCTGCTACAGTGCATCGATCTCTTCTGAGTTGTTACTTACTTGCAGTATAATAACCGTAAAATAAGAAATCACCCTCAGAACAATTCATTCAATCGAATCTGTCATTGTTTAAACCATTACACAAATCCAGGCTTTTATTCGGAAATTGTTCAACGTCCTTCTTCCTGCAGAACACTCTAGAATGTTTTTTTTTCCCCCCACCCTTTGAGAAAACGCAGTGAAGCACAGCGTTGTGAGTCAGGTACGGGCACCACACACTGACAGCCGAAAAGACCCCAGGCAGTAGGCGGTCCAAACCCTACTGAGCCAAGACAAAACAGGTTTGCAGCTGCCTTCCTTACAAACGACCGCTCGTTTGAATATTTACAAAGTCGACATTTCTGTTTGCGAGGACGGCACAAATGAGATGTTCTGCGCACGACTTCATGTTTGCTGCGAACAATGCTTTCTGAGTGGAACGTTTCCCTCTGAGTGACCCATTCTCAAAAACAGACTACAGGGGGTAAAAACTGGTCTATGCCTGGTTCCAGAGGGTGTTGACTGACTGTCACATTCTACTCCAGACCATAAACACTCGCACCTGTCCTGTCGTTGTGTCTATACATGGAACTTTCAGAAGAAGAATGGCAGACAGATCAAGAGACAGACAGGCCGCCCCCACAGATTCTTTTTTTTCCATTCTGTTGTTCCCAGTCCATCAGGAGAGTAATTTAAATGAGAGACTGGGTTTCTACAAGTCGCCTCTGTAACATGCACCAAATGATAAATATATAAAATTTACATTCAAGATGAGAGTGGAGCTCATTTATGCATTGATGCCAGGGATTTCATGTCTATAAGCCTGGATGAAATCACCAAAGAATTTAACCAATATCCATACTTAAAATATGTATGCAGCAGCATAAATTTCACAATGCTGAGGTATATTGAACCTGGGTTGTCCCTCGTCAGTATGACAGGAGAAGAAACAGCTTTCGACTGACAAATCGGGGGAGATTTTGCTGTCTCCCAATGTTGAGCTTTCTGCTCTAAGGCCCTGAAACACGTCGGCTCTCTGCCGATGTTTGTCTTCATCTTGTTCCATTCAAATTCCAGCCGAGTTCCTCCGAGCTGAAAGCCAACTTTTCACACAGCGACGTTACCCATGAAAAGAGCAATAAAACTCTTGTGCAACAATTTTACACGTAGATGTTCTCGTGGACATATTTTTTCTTATTTTCGGTTTTTAGTCATAAACTTCCTGAATGCGATTGCTGTGCCACTGTTTTACGCCAGCGTATAAATTATTGTGCTCGTATAGTTTAATTGTCTTTTGCTAATTATGTTTTTCTGTGCTAGGCTGACTTCCTGTTTATAAATTCTTAATTTTTTCCCCTCAGGTATGTTGTCATTTAAAGGGGCAGTGTCCAAATTTCAGTTTAAATTTATGTGCTATTAAATGACCATTTGGGCTGCACTCTGCTGTCTTCAGCCTTTCTCCAGCATTTCCTAACAGCATATGAATCATTTTCCACATGCTTATCTTTGACCTGGATTTGACCAATAGGAATGTTTTACTTTGGTGTTTACTGACTCATCACAAACCGTTCCTAGTCAGTTTGGGACGTGGTGTGAAAAACCAGCAAGAAGCTGCAGGGTTTTTTAAACCACTTGCTTGGACGTTAGATACGCACGTTAAAGCAGTTTTAGCTAGCCGAGTAGAATTCGAGTGATGCATTCCCTCCAAAATGTTGGTGTCATGTGACGACCTCATAAGGGAGTTGTGCTCACCCAGTAAGATGGCAACGCACAGCAGGATGGCGACGACAGCCCCCGTGCTGAGCCCCGCAGAGGACAGGAAGGCAGGGGCCTGGCAGACACGCAATTTCCCGCTACGGCCGCACGTACACACACGCAGCGTCAGTGTGCTGGTGCTGCTCAGCGCTGGCTCTCCTCCGTCCTGGACGACGATCGGCAGCTGGTAAAACTCCTGAGTGGCCCGGCTGAAGCTGTTTTGTTTAGCCGCGATGCTGGCCGTGTTGTCTGCAAGCCCAAACAGACCCGCCAGGCAGTAAGTGAATGTCATGCTTTTACCGACCGACACCTCAAACACATTTACCTCTCCGTGTTAACCCTTATTGCTCAAATGCTTTGTTGGCCTTTTCTCGTCTCTGTGTTCTTAGAACAAACCCTTCCTTATACAGTCATACATCATAATAAAGTCTTTTATTTGGAAAACCCTTTCAGACACACTAGTTTAATTAAGGGTTTAATTAAACTTGACTTTCAACAGTTTCAAAAATTAAACAATCTTAGGCATCCATTTGTCACCTTTGGCCTTAAATGAGCCAGGGCTAATTGTTCCAAATTGGATTTGAATTATTCTCGAGACCGTATAAATGTTGCAGTTACGTGGCGTTTAGAACCTTTAGCACTCTGGGGGAAAGTCCCAGACACAAGCAGGCATCTATCTACTGTCAACACGTCAACAATCCCCAGTACATTTGCAAATCTGTATGTGTACCCTTAATGAAGGAGTGTTCCAGTACTGACAGCCCAGGAGACTACAAATACACACATGTGTAGTTCTACACAGCTATAATTTAATCTCTCTTAAGTAAAAAATAACAAATATTTTAAAATCTGTTTTTCCCCATGCCACAGACCTAGTTCTCCAAAAAACACATAGACATGATAGCGAAATCACGTAAGCCCACTGAGAGGCTTTGCCACGGTCAGACGCGGTTTTCGGGCAGCCGCGGCCTATGTTGTGCAAATTGAATGCCTGGAGGCAGCGCTTCAGCCGTCTGCATTCATTAGAATCAGGTTCAACTTAACCCTAACCCGAAAACAGAAGTCAGAGTTTATTTTATCACAATAAGATAAACGCATCTCTCTGGGCAATGTAAAAATGAAAATGTGCTGGCATATAAAAAAATCTAAATAAAAATGATAATAAAAAAAACAGTTTATTTTTCGGCCGATATTTAAGCATTTAAGAGCTGTGGTATGTTTTAGCGAGTATGCTAGCAGATAATACTGCCTATAATATTTATTCATCTGACACACTTAACAAGTGACGTTTTCATGTTAAATGACGCGGCAGGGGATTTTGTGAAAGAATGACCATTAAGTACCTCCCACATATTAGACATAATTACTAAATGATGGGTATACAGTGGACATTTTCCCACACTGGAAATAAACAAAGGCCAGCAAATATGGCTTTGATATATAACTACACTTGACGCTTGCTGAAATTTTTCAATAAAGATGTATAAATTAGTACAGCAACATTTCTTCATAGCTGGTCTTGTGCGACGTATGAAGTCTAGAAGTTGTGTTTAATATGTACTGGTATAAAATGGTCTAATATGCATGATTAGAATGGCGACACTTTGAAATGCAGATTAGCGGAAAAGGATACCGACGGTGGTTAATAATCATAGAAATGTGGATCCCTCTGTGTCGTCGGAGCATTGTCATAAATTTGTCATAAGGCACAGCAGCTTGTTATGAAAACAGCTACGCTAACTGGGGTATCGTGTGTCGCGAAAACGGGAGACCCACAGGCGATCGCCATCGTGATTGCCTCAGTTGGCCGTTCTGTGCCTCGTAGAGAAGGTCAATCGTCATAGTGACCCTGTCTGATAGCTAACAGCACCATGTGTGTACGTGGCACTGGAAGAACTTATCCGTAATCCTGGGCAAACAGCCGGCTTGCTCGGTGGTTTAAAGGGTCTCCTATGATGCTGTAGCAGTAGGACCCGAGAGACCTGTGCAATAAATACTGGAGGGTTTTACGGATATTTGGGAGCTCCACGTGACAGGATGTGTGTGTAAAGACGACACGACGTCACAGTATACTTCAGCTTTTGTTTCGTTTGGTTCTCGTAGACAACATGGTATGTACCTCGTCTCCTGAAGGAAGACACCTGCCTGAAATGGTCGGTAATCTTTAGACCGTGGAAGGCAACTGAAGCATTTTACAGGACCTATGTGGCACTTTATATTGATTACAAATAGTAAAATAATACTACTAATAATAATAATAATAATAAAAAAAACATTTAATATCCAGGGGAGTATTCCAGAAATGGGTTTAACATATTCTGTAGTTAAACCTGAATTCTCATCGGAGAAAACTGAAAGCCTGCTTTCAGCATTTGTCGAGTCTCAACAGTGAAAAATAAAAAATGAAAACAGTAAACACTTACCTTTACATAGAGTATATAAATATATGATGTAATACATAAATAAAACTGAATATGGGATACTTTGTTTTCATCATTTGTGCCCTGTGATGGACTGGCATCCCGTCAAGGGTGGACCCCAGCCTTGTACCCTGTGATGGACTGGCATCCCATCCAGGGTGTACCCCAGCCTTGTGCCCTGTGATGGACTGGCATCCCATC
>JAACJT020000064.1:4756652-4786356 GCA_009936485.2 Gymnarchus niloticus | reverse complement strand
ATTTTAAATGAAGGAAAAAAATTCTCGGGGGATACTCTTAAAACCAACAGATTGTTTAGGGATTCGGTAAAATTATTAAGCGAATTAGTTTTTTTTTTTTTTTTTTTTTTTTTTTTTTAAGTGTGAAAGGTTTTGGAAGTAACTATTCAGTCTGGATCACATGCTAAATATTGAACCTGCAAGGCTGAACGCTTATTTAGAAATTATTATTCAAATTAAACTACTACGTTAGTAAAACACAGCCTATTTGCCATCTCTGTTAGCTTATTTTACATGCACTGTGGAATGGTTACTGTGAGATTACTCTAAAGTGGGCTTTGATAACTTGCTTGCTCAGAATTAGCCTCGTATACCAAAGGCTAACAATAAGGACTTGGAGAAATATGACATTCGCCCAAAAGAAAATGTGTTGCGAATCCTTACCCTGCATTCATACATTAAATAGGCATATAAAACACATCACACCCATACTTTAGTCTGTACAGTCAGGCATAAACCGATTCCATCCCAAAACTATGCAGGTCAGCAAACTGAAATGACAAAGCACATGCCTCAAAACAATTGTTTAATAACAATAGAAAAGTGTGACCACTTCCCTGATTTGATAAAATGGCTTCCATTGTAGTTTTGTAGATGATCCGAGCAAAGTTGTTGTGTAAGCGAACCGAAGGATGTCATCAGGGGCATCCAGTTATTTGGGCTGGTAATGTCTGGTTTAATGGTCACACTAGATAATCCTGTTTCTGTATTCTAAGTTCTCCTCAGTACCACAATGCATGATAGTCCATAATGGCTGTGGAGGAATCCCGGATGCAATTAGCAACAGACCATCTACCTTTCTTGCAACTTCACCATCAGTGATAACAGAAATGCTACACCGCAAGCTGCAAAAACGAGCATTCTTTTCATCATTAGCAGCCAAATGAAATTAAAGAGGGATGCATTACAAATGAATCAAGATTAGATCCAGATATAGGAGCTGGTTGCCCTGTAAAATGTTAAGTTGCATAATTATTGACGTGCCAAAGCTGTTAAACCTGTCAGGTACTGATGCAGCCTTTCAAAGCCTCAGTGTTATGGGCATGATGAGGTCATGAGCCATCAAATGAACCTTGAAAACCTGGAAAAACGAACAGCTGCTGTAGGGTCAGGTTCAAGTTCATTGATGAGGTTAATTTGTACTACATTTATTTGATCAGTTTATGAAGTTTATTTTAGTTCTTGGTGTAATTGATGCACAGCTCCAGAACTCCACAACTCTCAGTGCACATCCATTTTGGGGGTGGGGCTCTACTTTTCATCGCTGTACTCAATACAGAATCTTGACACACTTTGTGTTAGTGGTGGGTGGCCACAGATTTGAGATTCTTGGTTGAAATGCGTGAATTTATACGGATGGTTTTTCCAGCTTCGGTGGCATGCAGGTTATCTAAGGTTCTCTCAAATTGTTCAAAATATTCATCTGATACGCACAGGAAGAAATTCAGAGGATTCATCAATGCAAATGGGGACTCTGAGTTTTGGACATTTAGAGTGGAGAACATGTCTTTATTCAGCTGACGTACCTTTTAATATCGTACTTTATTGCCATTGGGTATTTACGTAGCAGTTCTTCGGTCATTGCATATCCCATCTTGTTTTCCATGGGATTTGAACCGGTAACCATCTAGACATAGACACCAAAGTGACAGAGCCACACACTGCTGCTGAGACAGAGACACACATCTCTTGAAGCCAGGTCTCTCACACCCTCCAAACAGCTTGTTTTCCAATCAGCCACTGACACCCTTCTTCTTTAATGCAACAAATTCTGCTCCCTTGTTGCTGTCCTTATGTTCGCCGCTCCTTTATACTACGTTAGTGCCCGGGTCACTGTTCCCTGCCTTCATCATCGTCACTCCCTCGGTCTCCCTCACTGTCTTCATCCCTGTCCTTATTCTCACTGCGTGAGGAATCTGATGGTGCATTATTTATTTATTTATTTTGCCCTGGT
This sequence comes from Gymnarchus niloticus, assembly GCA_009936485.2. Lineage (NCBI taxonomy): Eukaryota > Metazoa > Chordata > Actinopteri > Osteoglossiformes > Gymnarchidae > Gymnarchus > Gymnarchus niloticus. The sequence goes on along the minus strand of JAACJT020000064.1, from coordinate 4,784,363 downwards.
GGTCTGTGAAATATGTTTACAATTACAAACATGCAAAACATAGCCAGGGGGAGGATTTTGGGTTTGAGAAATTATTTTTCAATTCCTGACAAATCTCTCACCCCCCATTCCCAGAAATTTCTCAGCATCACCCCCCCCCCCCCACCACCACGACCTGATGAAACAAATTTCTCATCATACATAATCCATAATCTATTGTACATACCCCCCTTCCACCTACCCCCCCCGGAAAACTGGCTGTGATCCAGATGTTAAATTATGTTGACCTGAGTGAAAAGCCTGGAACCACTCAAAAATTGTCAAATTCATAACATTGGACTCACGTAACCATTGTCACTTGGCAGTAGACGTTTTTGCCATCTTAAAGACTGCCATCTTGCACTGAGCTCATCAATTCCAAATTGAAACAGGAGGTCTTGGAACTACACTAAGATATTATAACCCCAAAACATGTTCAGTGGGGACATCAGTTTTTGGATCTTTTTATTGGTTATGAAGTCTGACCCATCATGGCGTGAATATGCTGAGAATGAGACTCTTTGGCACATGGCTGCAGACGTAATCCAAAGTCCTGGGCAATTTATATCTCGAACCTGATCTACTTCAGTCTGTTCAAACTCTGTTCAACCTGCTGGTCTACTTTAAACACTAAAGCAAATTAAATTAGAAAAAAAACTGGTTATTTCTGTCAGTGACCTCTTTGACATTTGACTAAATTGGTTGAACAATAGCACTTCATTGAGTTATATGAGAGTAGTTTGGTTGTGCTAATGTGACACTTATGACAGCAACTGATGTACATATGCTGAGTTTGTAGGTACATAGAGTCCACATCATTCCCGCTAATGTCAGACAGTATTTCAGCAGTCTTCCTCCAAAATGCTATTGCACCAGTTCCTTGTTCTGCCACCAGGGGGCACCTCACAGGAGTAACAAAATGAATCCATTACCACTTGCCTGTTCTCCCACCTCTGTGTAATCACCTTGGTTCCCAGCTGTATTTAGCTCTCTCGCCCCAGTGACTCATTGTTCAGTCGCACAACTGGCTACTGTCTCTGCTCTCAGAATTGTAGTTACCTGTGTTCATGCCTCCCCGAGTTCTACCACAACGTCGCCAGTCTTTTGTCCATCTCCAACCCCTGTGTGCTCATCTCCTTGTACCTGGGTCATTCCTTGCCTACTGTTTTTTCCAGGTAATGTCTGTCCACAATTCACCAACTTAACCGATCTCTGCCATCAAGTCTTTCAGCTATTCCGGTCTTTGACTGACATAGCAAATGCCCCTACAAGGTAAAAAGTAACAGGGTTTCCTTCCCCCAGGGGAAAACGGGTCCCTACAAAGTGATAATAAAGATATGACATCACCAATTACATTGAGGTCATAATATATGCAGTGTCGTTATACGGTAGAGTAACAAGTTAACATCAATATGCCAAACTGCAAAACATGCAAATTAGAATAGATGAACACACAAAAGGAAAAAGTCTAGGACACACGTCGGACACACTTGGGGTAATGAGAGCAGGGATTTCTCGGTTTAATTTATTATTTATCCGAAGTATGAATCTACAGAAATATTCTTCCTGAAAAACGGATTATCAGCTAATAAACAGAAATTCCCCACTGAGTCAGTCACAGATTGCTGACGGGTATAAAAACGAAATCAACAAACTGCTTTTCAGCTGACAGTGTGTCTAACAGATCATCAGAAAATCCTGTCTTTTTTACATCTTATTTCATTTGCCAGGACAGAAAATACACAAAATCCTTGATTGGTTCTATCAGAAATACTTTAATCTGCACTCCGCATGCATTGAATCTACATGAATTTACACAAACTGTTTATAGATAGCAGAGGAAATAAGAGAAATAAGAGATTTTGAGGATTAGACAACATATGGAAGATGGATAGATGACGACAAAGCGCACACACACACACACACACACACACACACACACACACATACACATTAACATGTCTGTATTTCTATAATCTTGTGGGCGCCTTCCATTCATTTCTGTGGGCCAATCCCTAATCTTAATTATGACAATCCTAACCCTTATCCAGTCCTAACCTTAACCATAATAACCCAACAAAAACAAAAAGTTACAGGTTTTCAATCCTCCAATGGACCTTGTGTCCCAACAATGTGATGATAATTATGTCCACACACAAACAATATAATGCACTTAAAGGATCATTTGTAATATCTGGATGATGGGGATACTCCAATACAGAGACTAGCACAGCTAAATAACAAAACTCCCTTTACCCTTCGATGGCACTGAGCAACAGGGAACTCAATAAACACAGAAGAACACAAGTTAAACAATGAAAAAATGTGTATAGACTTCCATGCCTCTTTTTAACATCATGCTAATGGTCTCGCAGACTCAAAGACTCAAATTTGAGATTACAACTCATCCAATCCAGAGTGATGGAAACACGCTCGCATCCATTTGGGAAAAAAGGCCAATTCCTTAATGTGAGGCTGTGAAGAAAATACGTTTTTAAAGCATACGTAAAAGATTAGATACTAGATTCCAAAGGGTTAAGAGAAAAAAAAAAAAAAAAAAATCAAGTGAAAAACAATTAAGTTAATCACATGTCATTTCCTGCTCCGTTTGTTTAGTCATTTGTTTTTATGATTTAAATTTTTTGTGATATCAGCAGGGTCCTTTCTTGTAGTGGCTCCAGCAAGGCAATCGGTTTTTATTAATGTTCACTCAGAAAATGACATCATTCCCCGATTTGTCTATGGGTTCTTCAAACATCTCAGCATTGCGCAGCTTACTGTCATTTCTGAAATGTAAATACGTCAGCAGATTTCCCTTAGTCAAATGCTAACAGGGCCATAATTTTCCCATACTCTATGTGAATATTGACAAGGCAATTACACTTCCTGTCACCTCCGTCATACCAAGCAATAATGGTCTGTACAAAGAAAATAAAACAACACTATCATTTATATGGCTGCTTATAAACAATTTAGGTGCTCCACGCGTTTTTATTATTTTTTTTTTTTAAGACTTGTGATGCCCATGTAGTTAAAACAAGAAATATGACTAATGTTACCTGTAAACCCATTCACAGTAGATGAATAAATATTAGAGTTTTGGAAAATAATAATCAATGATGAATGTGTTTTGCAAGTATGTCCAATTATTCCTCTAACTGCTAATTTGCATTTAGATTAGTTACAAAGGCGCTTGTCATGCTAAAGTTTTTTGTTAAATGCTTTAATCCTTACACATTGATGAGAAAATAAATCTCTTTCTTTTATTTATTGGCTTTTTTGTACTTGTAATACAGTGCAAGCGTTTACATCAGATGATACATTCTAACATAAGGAAATGGACTTTATTGATATTTATCATTCAAACACTGAAACAGAACAGTTGCAAATAAACGACATTCTTCTCAGGAATGTATCTTTCCATGCTTCAGTTTTTGGCTTGAAGCAAATTTCATAGTCAGAGTCGTTTGCTTTTTATCCAGACAGCTGGTCAAGTTCTGAGAGCATCTCGATTTGGGCATAGATTAAACCATCACTTCCCACAGCGGTGGTGCCAGCTGTCTCCAGGGTTGGGGTCTTGCCTGTGTATGTCTGGAGTTTGCTTGCTCTCCCCATCATGTAGTGTCATGTGGTTCTCCAACGGGTTTCCCCACCCCCTGTTCTAAACAGGGGCAGTTGTTAGGCTAATTTGTGCCTGTAGATCATGGCTGTGTGAGTGATTTTTTTTTTGGTCTGGCATCCTGTCTAAGTTGTACACCCCCCCAACATCTAACAGTTGGATGTTGGTTGATGCATATAGATGGACTTTTCTTTTAGAGTTTCTTTGAGAAGGTTTTTATATTTTGGACAAAGTGATATCAAATTTTATTGGTCAAGTGAAGTTTTTAGTCAGTGGAGGTCAGATAAACCATCATCAAATAATTAAATTAACCATCCTTTTACCTTCAAACACTTTTCATCTCTATATTTCATGGTTATGTGTTTACACTGCAATTGAATAGCACACCGTCCAAGGTATACACTGCCCTGCCCCTCCAAATGGACTGGGAGCCCATCCAGGGTGTACACTGCCCTGCCCCTCCAAATGGACTGGTATCCCACTCAGGGTGTACACTACCCTGCCCCTCCAAATGGACTGGTATCCCACCCAGGGTGTACACTGCCCTGCCCTCCAAATGGAATGGTATCCCACCCAGGGTGTACACTGCCCTGCCCCTCCAAATGGACTGGTATCCCACCCAGGGTATTCCTCTGCCTTGCCCCTCCAAATGGACTGGTATCCCATCCAGGATGTACCTCTGCCTTGTGCCCTGTGCTGCTTAGGATAAGTTCCAGATAATCCTAATAACAATAGGTGTTTAGAAGATGGATGGGTAGGAATCGTATTCCAAAAAAAAAAACAAATAACAAATGAGAGCGGTGATGATTGATAAAGTATGCAGGTGATCAGCAGTTTATGGTATTGTGCCCCCATGCTTTATAATTAGCAGGTGTTGACTAGCTATATTGCTTGTGGGCTGAACCCATTTCAGTATCAGTGTTTTTCTGCTGTCTGCCCATCGGAAAGCTTTAATAGCGTATGGAGCCCACCTGATTGGGAATTTTTGTATTTTTCAGGCTACAAATAAATAAACACCCTGGGATAAAAAATCCATTCCTAAATAAATACAAGCCCTTAAGTCAAGAAAAAGCTTCCTACACATAGAGAAAGAACAAAGTTATTTATAGCTGCCTCAGCGAAGCCTGGAAGACAGATTGTATAAAGACCTTGAGCACATGTCATGCTGTATCGCAGCTTACTGTTGTACCATGAACATGTTCTGAGAGGTGCTTCTATAATTGTTTTGAATTAATTTATATAGAAATACTGTACCTCTTAGCTGGCATTCCTTTAATTAATGGCCCATTTTTGGAAAACGTATTACAAATGTGTGATTTTGAATTTTTTTTTCCAAAGATCTGATATGACAGCTATTCATTGAAAACTACACAAGCATCTCACAAGCTGAACAATTATCCATGTAAACCATAACATTTTTGTAAACGCTGGAACCGCAAAGACTGGAATGTAAGAAATCTGATCATTTCCACCTCAGTAGCCACCAGGATCTCTCAACTACATTAGACCCACCTTCCAGATGGTGATAATTGTCTTAAGAAATAAAAGTCACAACATTATTAGCACATCTGCGCATAATAAAAAATAATTAAATGTTGCTCTTGCATAGGAGTGCTTTACGAGCAAGACACATACATGTGAGACGGCCAAGATCAGTAAAATTAGATGAAGTCTGATTTAAGCCAAAAGCACAGAAAAAAAAAAACAACTATTCAAGTATTGAAGATGAATGTTGGACAAAACACAAATCATTCAAGAAAGCTTTTAAGTTCAATTAAGCCATTCCTGAGACATCACTGGCTTTTAATGAGAAGACAGTATTTGAAGGATCTGTATACTGTAACTACACATTTACACAAAGCCTGTTCTCTAGGTACACCGTCAACAACTGAATGCGTATGATGCATACGATATGTACTCAGCCTGTACTCAGTAAATAATTTGATTTGTTTACATGGGCACTTCAAATAAACTTCAGCCGAAACGCATGATTTCATCTCAAAGTGCATTGCATTTCTCTGCTGCATAGAAAATTTGCCACACTTGGACTGGAATGCATAACTAGCACTTACTGGATTACGTTTCAAAACCAAATACCGCCTTTAAAGGTATATCCTATTCTCTTTGCTGTCAGCGGTAAAATAAATGCAGACTGACAATTTTGTCATAGAAACCAACTGTGACGTCTGTGAAAAATCTCTGGCATTTTAAGGAAAGCTCAACGTTTCTTCAGAAAACAAAAATCTGGTATTATTATTATTATTATTATTATTATTAGTAGTAGTAGTAGTAGTATTAGATGAATTAAATGTTTGTTTATTTGTCTATCAGTTTACATGTGGTTACTCACATGCCCTTCTGTGAGGCTGAATGTGTCTCTGTACAAATACATCACCTGCCCATCAACAACAGAAGCCAAAATGCAAGCAGAAGCTGGCAGTCACTCAGGCTTCTGTTTCCGGAAAGATCTCCTCTCTCACTGGGCTGCAATCATTATCAGCACAAGGCTTTCTTCACTGTGGAATCAATTACATTCTTTGGCTATAAATCATTAGTCTTCGCATTACAAGTGACACGTTGGGGCTGAATGACTGCATCACTGGAGTCTTCCAAAGTAAATGAAAACGGTATTTCTTAAAGCTGATTTTTTTGTATGTTAAATGCAACAGTGGTACGCAGGCATTCGCGTGCAGGCTGAGACCGTAGCGGTACTCTGGGCGTCCTCCTACCAAAAGCTGTGGTGTCCCAACTCTGTCAGTGTTGACAGAAAATCCTTTTGTGCTGCAGAGCAGTGAAGTGTGGCACTGGGGTGGGGATTGAGCAGTGTGTGTGTGTGTGTGTGTGAGGAGCAGACACAGGAGCATAGAGTTGATTCTCAACTTATTTACTGCAGCCCACACAATAATACACACACACACACACACACATGCAGACACACCCCAGCAATCTGCGAGTGAAGCCTATAATCTTCCAGTGCAAACTGGTGAGGCTTTTGTCAAATTGGACGCTTTCCGAAGTAGTGGGATGGCAGTGGTACCTGAAGCATAACCTATAAGCTGGTCACTCCGAGTAAACAAATGCTTTTTACCGTTGCAGTCAGCTCTGCCTCTCCATCACAAAGAACCTTAAAGTCAGATCGTGAGGATTACAGCTGGCTCTGCGTTCCCTATTTACATCCAAACCCAGCAGCCGGTAGACTCGCTCCTGCTTATTCACTTTCACAGTTATCCATGTGTATGTGCATATATGCAAACCTTTTTTCTCACCCCATAGCCCACAAACCAAACCGTATATGAAAAAACATAAAATGAGAAAACCGAAAGCACACACACACTCACACACACTAGATTACTCATCTGTAGATTACTCTACATTTCATGGCTTACCTGTAGACTTTTAACTTTTAGTGGGTCCTGGTTTTTACTCTGACAGCGTCCGCCTCAGGGTGCACGGGATGCCCAGCAAGGGGGATTGCGAGCACCTTGTCGCACGCGATATCTTAAAAGAGGAATTCCAGTGTGCTTGTCGCCCTCGAAGCCGGAGATATGAGCCTCTATCTTCACAAGAATGTTAAGTGAGCCTCTCTGCAAAATCGTCCACTGAGTACCTCGGCACGGGCTGTCAAACGCGAGAGGACGTGCCAGAGCAAACCCGCATTCACCAGCCTCTGGTCCTCCTCGCCTTTCTCTCTTTCTCTCTCACTCTCTCTCTCCCTCTCGCTCCATCCCTCGCACCACGCTGTTCTTCTCTCTCACTGCTCTAAGCTCTTGACTCCTTCTCCAGCCACTGTATAATCAATCTAGCCTGACGAAGGCTAATAGGGCCCCATTTAACGAGCCAATCAATGAAAGGTATTTTCCAGTCCTGGATCTTCTCCGATAGAGATACATGCATGAGTTTTTGGCAAAAGAAAAGAAAAAGAGATTCTTCTCATTTCTGCTTCTTTTTATTATCTTTTTGCCAGATGACCCAATTTTGAAGATACAAAAAAAGAAACAGACCGGGCAGGTGCAGGCTGGAAAAAAGCAGTCAGACGTGACCCTTTTCTGTATGCCAAACACCACTGCAACATCCTTCCACTGGCAGTCAGTTAGCCAGGCGCTTAGCCAAAAGATAAATCTAGCAGCAGGTCGGTTCAGGCTCTCCCTCCCATGACAACGTGCGCTTCCCCAAACCTTCAACACAGTTCTGGCTCCCTCTATGTGGGTCACCGGCCCATCCCATTCTCCCGCAGAGGGGACTGTGCAGCTATGCTGGCTCGGAAAGGTCGAGCTGTTTAACGCGTACTATTCAAAACAAGGCACACTTAATCCAGACTGAAGGGCCGATATCGTAATAACGCGAACCCCTGCCGCGGCATTGACTGGGCGCCTACAGTTCCTATTACAGATGCCATGATAAGTTCCTTGCGGCTGCGAAATGTAATCTTTGTATCGATGGGAAATATTAGTGTCCTATACACTACTGTTGGTTTGTGGCCGTTACATCAGCAAAAATCAAAGACAGAGCTAATCTAGGATTACACTGTTCCCTGTGTGGTTAATTTGTCTCAAAGTCATGGGTGAACACACACCTTTGGTGGTGAACTCAGAAAAACTATCCCTGTTGGATAAATTTGATATCCATATTAACGGTTCATGTTAACATTTTACATGTTCAGAAACATGCATAAGAAATACAATAAAAATTCAACATCCCTCATCTAATGTGTCACTGCTAGTATTAATGTATAATTATCCATCTGCAGTTCGGTATGGGTGCCGAGACATAGGGCACAAGGCAAGGGAGTATGTTGGATTTGATGCCAGTCCAATGCAGGACACTCACACACGGTCGTCAATTATAACGTCAGTTCACCTATAACTACATGCCTTCGGAACGGCAGGAGGAAACCCTCACGCCCAGAATAAGGTCAGGATTTGAACCCCCAACCCTAAAAGCAAAAAGCAAGAGTGCCACCCTGATTATATAGCGTTACCCATCTAGTTATTCTACCTTCCATCTTCCTCATCATCTTCATCTCCATTAGCATTATCATCATCATGAAGAAACACAGTTTAGTATTACTTAAATACCACATTACAGTATCGGTCCTTCACTCAACAGAGAAGTCTTACCCCTTCTCGAACAGGAATCGAACCATGATGGAATGTTTCATTTAATTTCACGGCCATGTCTGAGACAGTCTTCTCTCCTTAGGATGACTCCACCTGTAGTTTCTCTCTCAGATGTGCTCGCCTCGGAGTTAATGAACCACATCCCACTAAAGAGGAGAGAAGCTTATTTCCGCTTCAGTGATATTTGAACAGATGATCACGTTTAAACAGACACCGATATTTACAGGAACAGTTCACCTTTGGAGGTTTGTTCCTGTCAGTGGGTCTTTGGTGGAATATCGGTTGTTTTTTCTCCTTCACAGGGTGTTTATTGGGCGGCCTGCATCCGGTGATACCTAAACGTACCTGAAAAACACCGGCAGTAAATGGACACATAATCCCTGACTTATTTCACTCAACTTGACAAGCAGATTTGAGGGGGAGATTGGTGCTCTTCTTCTCTCTTAATCTACATTTTGTAATATGCTTTTTTAAATATATGCCTTCCAAGTGTCCATATTATTAAACTGAGTATTCAGATTTTGAGTAATAGACATAATTCTTTAAAAATGTTACCTACAGCTCACGTAAATCACCCCCCTTGCACACCTGGCAGACCCCCATCTTATCGGCATTCGTCACACGGTAAACTACCGCTCCCTCTGCTGCACGCCAGTCTACGGCACGGCAGAGATCAGCGTAATCAAATTAATTTGAGCGTTCCGCATGCATCCTAGGTCTACGTCTTTGTGTGCCATTGGGATGGATCTGAGTGCTCAGAGGTGAATTACGGCTTTGCTGATAGATTCGGGATGAAATTACCCTATCCTCTTTGCACCTTATGTCCCCGCTCTCCTGTTCCCTCGTATTTTAACCGTTTGATGTGTCTCCGAACGTTTTAATAAAACACAATGAAGGTAAACACAAAGGAAGTGGTTCATGTGGTAAAGTATCATTTTTGCCTGGAGGGCCAGATGTTGAGATATAAGGACTGACAGCAGACCATTGATTCTCTAATACGTGCTTCAGCCACGTCTTTCAAAATACCAATTGCAGCAAAACTTTTGTTGCCGGTAAGGACATGAGGTGGGCTGGGGTGCAGTACCCACAGCTGTGACCTCCTGTGTCAGTCTGCATTTGTAAATGTCTTTGTATTATTACAACAAAGACACCAGCCATATGACAGGAGAAACAAATGATTTTGCTTTACATGGTTGAGTTTGAGGATTGCACATTGTAGCATTTGACTGTACAGTGTGGAAACACCCAGTATGCAAAGGTCAGCATTAAGCAAAATTACTCACAATTTCACATACTGTAGTGATAATTTAAAGCCAGATTGGGGGGGGGGGGGGGTGTTACTTGGAGTTATTTTCATTTTACTGCTTTAATTAGAAACGTGTCGGAAACTTGTATGGGAGTCTGGGTGGGTCAATAATAGAAACGAGTCATCAACTTTTGCCAAAGGGAAATTTAAGACATTTTAACTTTACTTCCTGGTGTTCTATAGCTGAGGGTAATGTTTCCCAGTGTTTTACAACAGTTTAGGCCCATAATGCCTGTTCTGCAGTGTGCCTGCCATCACTACAAACCTGAAAGATGATGTTGTATGTTTTTCTTTTTTTAATAAAATATACGTAAGATGCTATGAGTAGTGATGGGACAAATGAGGCTTCAAAACCTGTGGTGGGTGGGAGTATCCCGAACTATCAATCAATGCTGAAGCTTCATTTTGTGTCAGCATTGATTGGTTAGTTCTGGATTCTCCCACCCACCATGAGTTTCGAAGCTTCCTTTGTCCCGTCAGTAGTAATGAGCATGGTAGTGTACAAATCCTGACAATGTGAGCAAGAAACTATGGATAATGCATTTAGGGTTACATTTTAGAGGAACAAGGTAAAGGTCTTTGCCTAAATCTCTCCCAGCAGAGTCATTAAAAAGTGTTTATAATATACCGCTCACTTATGAGTTATATTTCACAGTTCGTGTTCTGAATTAAATTCTGAAATAAACTTCAAATTAATTGGAAATAATGCCTTTGCTTCTGGTTTCAAACAGTGCATTTAACAACAGGCGCTGCAGCAAAGTGAAATTTTGATTTGCTTAAAGGTCACATCCACAGGACGTTGAGTACCAGCCCCTTCTAGGTTCTCTGTGTTTTAACCAAATTGAGGTAGCGATGCCCACAGTGCAGTAAGAATGCAGTAATGGCATTACAGATAGATGTATCACATCATTCTCAGCAGATAACACGCTATACCACTGGGCTCTTCCCTGGTGCCATTGGGCCATTCCACTAGATAGACAGTGTAAAAAGATTTTGTGTAATAAAGTTTTTTAAACCAACGTGAGATGTTTAAATAGAAGTGAGATGCAATTAGGCAAATGTATCTGCATTTCTCATTAAAAGTACCAACGGTCAGGTGACGTAGATTGTGCTCCCCTAAATCACAGGGTACCATTGTGTGTAATGAGACGTTTGTTTATTGCATATTATAATATGAAAAAAAGAAACATAAATGAATGTTCAAAATTTCTCCCTATCTATGCCTTCCAACTAATCCAGGAGAGGGTCGTACTTAATCTGGAGACTTGTTAAAATTATCCAAAGTATTAACATTTCTATATATAATAAGTAAGAAAATAGATATATGACCTCTGTAGTAGAAAGCTGAGTTAAACCTTCAGCATATAGCCACAAAAAATGGATTTATCGCTGGTGTCTTTGGTGACTCTTACAGTGAAAGCATGTTCAAGAAGGCCTGTGTCTAAGGGTTAAAACCACTTAGTCTTTATCTGTCCTGGGAAAATGGGAAAGGGTTGGAAAATGGTTTCAGACACTAAAGCAGCAGGCTTAGCGTGGACAGTTTCTGACAAGTACGTATTTCCAGCCACCTTACCGGTGACACTGTATTTACTGGGGGGATTTTTGAACTAGATTTGTATGACACCACTTTAATGAAATGCCACCGTATACAAAAGTTAAGCCGATCTCCGTAGACTTCAAGGTCTACCACCCCGAAAATCGGCTAAACAAATTGTGAATGGCACCCAACATACTGTACTAAATTTTATATTTATGTTTTTATACTTTCACAACTCCTTTGCATTTTCAACTCGAGTTGTGTCTGTGAAATTCAATAGTTTGTCTAACGTGAGTGCATGGTTTACGTAAGTCTCATTACCGTTTCATTGCTTGGTCAACTGCATTCATCATGCAAGTGGCAAATAACGGACTTGACACAAGTTTGAAGTTGAACTTTTTCACAAGACCTGTCTGTACTGATTTATTTAATGATGAGAAAGATGTTTTTTTTGGGGGGGGATTTGCAGCAGTTTCAGTTTTCTAGTTTCCAGCGTAAGCTTGGAATGCTGCCAGGTTAATACTGTAATTGTTTTTGGACTGATGGAGTCACATGACAGAGGGACAGGAGAAATGAATACGGATGAAGACCAGGATGGAGAAAACAAAACAAAAGGAGGAGGCCTAGTCATTAGCACCAGAGAAAACAAGTGCACCGCAGCAAAATGGGCTCTGAGTCATTGAACGGCTGCACCTGTGGGTGGGGTGGAGTGTCATCGTCTGGCTGAGATTACTGGGGGAGAAAGAGAAGAAATCGAAGTATCGTAGGATGACTGGGATCATGGTACATGAATCAAGACGTGATATAATACTGAATAAAAACACGAGAGACCAAAGGGAAAGCTGAGTTTTCTAACCACTTTTATCATACGGGAGCTGGCTGGTTTTGGCAAGGAATAAAATAAACAAATGAATCACAGTTAGTGTCATTTAATGCTTTACACTGTGAATGACATGACGTGTTAAGACAAGATGTCATGAACTCTGAAAATGTATTAAATCATAAAAGAGTTTCAGATGAATTGAAAACAACCAAAATTATTTTAAAGGATTCTATTTATGGAAAAATTCCACCGGTTCGACTAATATTGAGAGAAATGTCATCGTCATCATTATATTTATTATTATAAATATTATTATTATTATTATTATTATTATTGTTGTTGTTGTTTTTTATATAAGTGCCTTTCATGTCACACAAGTAAGCTGAACAATAGAAAAACCTTGACAACATGTTAAAATTATAAAAAAATAAATATTCTAAAAAATAACAAAGATAAAAATCAGAACCTGTTACAGCATGGAATAGAACAAATATCAGTTTAGTGTGTCACTGTGAAGATTAATAACTGTCAGAAAGTTATGGTAAGCAACTGGAAGTGATGAGTTTTGGGATTGGATGTAAAAATGCGGGTGGGGGGTGGTGTCTAAGGTGGGTCCAAGGCTTTGGGCAGACTACACTAATCACTCTATCAGCCATGCCATGCAACCTACAGAGAAGGATGTCAATTACCCTCAACAGATTTTCCCTGCATTCATTGGCGTTTAGTTGAGTGTTGGAGGAAGTACGGAGGTTTTTTGCACAACTGCAATCTAACTTTGGTCTTTAGTGTGGGAAGAGAGACTTGCCCTGGGCAGGAGAAGTTAAATGTGTGAAGACATAACGAGACTTGGATGCTGATTGAGTTTTGGTGGTCGAGAGGGACTCACTGTGGCCCATTCATTCACAGCCCAGGCAGGGAGCTGGGTAGGCGGCATCCTCTAGATGATTCTCAGAATGAGCTGCAAGTTTTCAGTACTGCAGACAGAGGCCACAGATATGACAGGCCTGGTCATCCCGAGCTGACTGTGGGTTGAGGTGCAAAAAGAGATTATGTGGTCTTCATCTAGGACTTTAAGATGGGCATCTAGGAACCTATATTGCCTGGTTGTTTTAATACATTGTTATTATCCTTATTATTATTATTATTGTTGTTGTTGTTGTTGTTATTGTTGTTTTTTTAGCATTTCTGGTCCAATAAAATTTGATTCCAGATTCAACTTCCATGAAAAATGTGATTTGTTTCCATGGAACATTTTCCGTCTGTGGATTCATTCATTTTCCTGAGAATAATTCTTCACATAGTCATCTTGACAGCAGTTACTTCCTGCATTACAGACCTTAACGGGTCTTTGTGCCTCTGAGGCTACTTCACACGGTGGATTTTCCTAGGCATTTTGGGTCATGATAGCGGACGCCTGAATCGTCCTCAGCTCCAAGTGATGGAAGTGCTGCAGAGCAGCAGATAGCATCCAGACTGCATATAGTTGACCACCTGGTAGACAGAGGCAGTCAGTCAAAGACTGGGATTCCAGCTTGTGCTTTATGTTCTGGTGACAAGAGTCGACAAGCAGACAGTTTGCATTAGCACGTGGATCTCTATTCCTCCAGGATTTCCCTTTGTGCCTGCTGGGATCTATCTGTCTGGTGCTTATGTTGGTCGGCACTGCTAATTGGAGGCAACTGTCTGGTCTTTGTTTCATGTCGAATGGAGCGACAAGTCCTCTGTGACAAAGCTATGTGTCCTCCCATTAGAGAAACACCTTCTCTAGGGTCCAGTGAGGGCTTCAAAATAAGAAAGTGATTTTTGATGTCAAGTCGAAAACCGTCAGATTAGAAGCTTTGCAAACTATATATGTAGTTGCTCTGTAGATATGACAGAAAGCTTACTGGAACTTCTGAAGTGGAACAGGGAAGGTTTAACAGAAATGCTTATCTTGCATGAAGTTCTCCAATACTGTCCACGGTCATTTTTTCTATGCTTTCCTCAGAAGGTAGTATCTTGAACGAACCAATCAAGGCTGGCGTTAAATGACGCATCAAAACCCCTGGTAGGTGGGGGCATCCTGAAGTATCCGATCAATACTGGCTCATTTGTAAAATCACTGTGAATGGCTGAGCTTTGGGAGCAAATCACAGGAAGTACCCATGTGTGTGCAGAAACCCACACAAACATGGGAAGAACATGCAAACTCCACACTGGTTCGTGACTCACGCCCGCAAAACCGGAAACTTGAGGCTATTTCACGTGTACCCAGTGTAATGTGTTTAGTGGAGATGTCAAATATGTGACTTTAAGCTAAAAAAAGCCGCTTAGGAAGGCCACATATGCATCCAAACATGACTGAACCTATCAGTTTACAGAGAAGTTAAACTTTAGGGGGGGCTTTAACTTTTATTTTAATCTTTCACACAGGAAACTCACCTCATGCGCAAAGAAACACTGAAGAACTATTGCCGTGCTAGTCCGATGGCAGCCTGCATTTCCTCCATTAATATCCAGGCCCTCAGAAATGGCTTTTCTGTGGTGACACTCAGGTGTTGTGAGTGCATTTGCCTTGTGCCACATTTTAACTAATAGGTAATGTTATGTTTTAATTAATACCTAACAAAAGTGACTGTGTTTATGTTTGTACGTTTGTGTCCATGAGGAATATTTCTCTCGTTAATTGCATGGGCCGTGCTGAGAGCTGACGTGAAGGAATGTTCATTTTGCTCAATTTAGAAATACACCACTTGAAGACAGATGCAATTAGAGCGAGCAAAACAGCAGAATAAAAAAAAGGAGTTAAACCAATAGATCGAATCTTTTAGGTTTAGTATTATGTTTAATTTAAAGTCAGGGTCTGTTTATGAGTGGGGTCATAGCCAGTTAATATATATCAAACAGTCTTTTGAATTTATACATGCAAAAACGTGGATTTGTTTGGTCCTTCTCTCAGCTAAGAGCCTGTCCAGTGCTGCTAATTAATTTACAAGAATGCATGGTAGCTGGCTCACTAATTAGCTTTGAAATTCCTTCCTTTCAAAAATGCACTCACGAAACGAGGCGTGAACATTTCACAAAACAACAGCAGTGACCTTTCCCAATATCCCGAATTTTCAAAATCATCTTCAACACCACCAGTTCAAAAATGAATTGTTTCGTAGAATATCTACAAACCGCACCGAAGTTTAAGCAATCTCACACCATCTATGAGACGAGTCGAACATAATTGGTCTAATCTCAGTGGTCTGTCTCAGTCTCCCGATGACCGGGGCTTGTTGCCATAGACACAGGCACGGTGATACCTGACTTATCAACCAAAAAGGAACAAGATTATTAATGTTAATTCGCTGCGCTCGGCCTGCGGACATCGCTGTAGCCGGGGTCTCAGATGTTGCCCGGCAGCTGTGCTACACCCATAACGGGAGTGATAACATCGAGTGACTCAGACTTCAGGGTGAGATCTACCCAAATCGACATGGTACAGAAATCGGTCATAAATGTACAAGAGAAGCATTCCTTGCACAGAAACATCCAGCACTCTACTGTTGGCAAAGTGTATTTGCAAAATCATTAAACTGAGGGGAATTAAACATTGTCTATTATTACTACCATTATTGAGTTCCGGGCGAGGGATCTGAAACCTGCACAGAGTATCCGGGCTCAGACATCTTCAGAGATGGGGTGAGGAACTCGCACATTCGATCACTGCTCCTCAGCATCGAAAGCATCCAGCTGATGTGGTTTGGGCTTCTGTCTAGGATGCCTTCTGGATGCCTCCCCAGGGGAGGTGTTTCTGGCATGTCAAACCCGCAGGAGAACCTGAGGCTGACCCAGGACAAGTTAGAGGAATTCGATCTCTCAGCTAGCCTGGGAACAGCTCTGGATCCTCCCAGAGAAGCTGCAGGAGGTGGTGGGGGAAACTGCTGTCCCTGCGACCGGGAACTGGACAAAATGGCGGAGAATGAATGAATGAATGAATGATCTATATGGAAAATTCTTGCCACTGTTCAGATAAAATATAATAATAAAATTTTCCTTCACCTCTATGTCCCTGTACCCCATAACCCTGACGATGTCACCTGCAAGGCTGTGCTCTGAAGTACCTTGACTAGACTCCGAGTGTGACATTGGATGTGGGTGAGAGAGGTGCTCATCCCCCCTGACGGAGGTAGGTCACCTCACCACGGGGTGGGGGGGGTGAAGGTACTGAGCTCTGTTGAATAATGAGCAGTGGACCTTCACAGGACAGCCTGCCTCCCCTTCCTATCAGCCTGCTACTCTCATGCTGCCGGCTTTATTACTGCGACCTTTGCATATTCTGGTGAGACACACGTGGTGAAAATGGGCTCTGCTGCAATGGAAACTTCCAGAACCTGGCTGAAAAATGCACTGGAAAGATTTGCTTTTTCTCAGTTTTTTCTCACTAACCACAGTACACACAAATTACAGAAAGACCTCACCATCTATACCCAAAAAGGATTTTCTCTAGAACATTCCCCAATGGCAACTTTGAGGTGAGTGTCGCAACGCTGCATCTCGCATGAAATGCGGCATCACAGTAATGTGACAGTGACCCCGGGGAGCACAGGCTGTAAGGCAGGGCACACTTAAGAAAGGGCATCCGATCACCTCTGTCTACATGCCACCCACGGTCACACGCTAAAAGCAATTTAGAGTCATCGATTCGCCTGGAACAGCAACCATATTTGGCCTGAGGGTGACAGGACTTTCCATAGGAATTAAAAAATATAGATTTCTTGGGTACTTTGGGAACTGCAGATCCGATTGTGACAAGAGCTGAAACCAGAGAGGAATCCATCCTCAACAAAAGCACCTGATTAGTGTCAGAAAGAACGAGGCGTCTAGCTTGAAGGAGGAGGAGGAGGAGGAGGAGGAGGATGGATACATCTCTCCACATAGGCAATTCACTTACTGCTGAAAGCAGACGTTTCATCTGCTGAGTCCTGTCTCCTGGTATTCATTCGTTTTCAGAGTCCCTATTTTTGTGCCCATTTCCTTCCTAAAACTCCTTTAAATTCCTCACCTCTGTCCATAAACCTACATCTTTACACCCCAAAGCCAGACATTCAGGGAATACAACCCATTTATTAATCCAATTCCATCTAACAATCATCTAGCAAGGTTGATTCATAGCGGATTATAATTATTACATATTCATAGAGAAATAAGCAGAAGATATTTATAAAGAAGAAACCCCAACCAAACAGAAGTAGCGATTTAAGTTGAGATCTTTAATAAATAGTGACTACTGTACTGCAGAAAGTCAAATTACTAAAGATCAATTTGTTTTGTTAGCATGTAACTGCTAGAAAAAAAATAAATCACGTGACAAATGTTTAGTCTGTCTGCATTTTCTAAATAACCTGTCAAAATATTGCATGGTTACTAATATGCTACCACTGCAAGCAGTGTTCAGCATCCAGATTTGATGCTACACCCAACCTTTTTCAGGGAGAGGAATGTGTATTGACCAAATAAGTATATACAGGTCTGCATGTAAAACAGGTATGTTATCAATGTTCACAAACCATTTTGTCTTTTTAAATATTCACAGTAAGCGTCTACTCCATGACAAGAAAGTTATCTCAACTCAGTTATCTTTACCTGAGATAACTGAGTTATCTCAGTTAAAGTTAAGTCAAACACGGTCCCTGGAAATTAATTCAATATTTCTGATGTCCTGAGACTTTTTTGTTTTCTCGATGAAGCAACAGCAACTCTTTAGATCACAGTTTAATGGCTGATGTGATGTATTGAATATTTCATGCAGCTGTGTCGCATCTTTCTTCTTGATGTAGACCCTAATTTTATCTGGAACATGCATTCGTTTTTTATCCGTCTCCAGTTCACTGATTTTGCTTGGTTTCGTGTCTTCGGAGAAGCGGGTGGCAGTTTCACCACTCTGCCCTCTTTTCGACTCTCTTGAGGAGGTGAACTCCTCCTCCACTGACGCTCCACAGCTGGCAGTTGATTGCATGGGTAACAGACTCTGGTT
Source organism: Gymnarchus niloticus (assembly GCA_009936485.2). Lineage (NCBI taxonomy): Eukaryota > Metazoa > Chordata > Actinopteri > Osteoglossiformes > Gymnarchidae > Gymnarchus > Gymnarchus niloticus. Next base: position 4,765,942 of record JAACJT020000064.1, on the reverse strand, counting down.
TGCTAGTGGTCAGTGATGCAAAATGAATTTGAGCCCTGATCTGAGCTGGAGGTCTGTGTGACTTTGGGATCATTACAATCACTCTTATAAAAACAAGATCTTATTAATTAGCCTTCCATCAATCTGCTATGGTGCAAGGGGCAGCCCTGTAGCCTATCTCAGAAAGCATAGGGCAGGGAAACACATGAAAGGAATGCCAGTCCATCAGAGAACACACACACACACAGTTGTGACTTTTTAACAGAGATCCAGGTTTTTATTCCTCCAGGGGACATTGTGTCCCAACAACATGATAATAAACATGTCCACACACACACACACACACACACACACACTTAAAAATTAGACTACCAAGAGGCACCACGCATTAGACAGGTTGGCATACAGGACTACTTACAGAGTCATTGTACTAGTCCTGTCGTAGTACTAGTAGTACTAGTAGTAATAATAATAATAATAATAATAATAATAATAATAATGGCATAATGGGACTAGGAGGTGCTGATGGAGAAGTGAGTAGGTGCTGAACAGCAGGCAGATCCTCAGAATGTCTTCCCACAGCACCATGGTGAGATGACCTGATGGATCCAGGTGCCCCTGGATGGAGTGTCCAAGGCAGAGTGTGCAGGGCCCTTAACCATGGACTTCTGTTGTCTGCCACTACGTTCAGTGATTCCAGTTTTAGTCCTGTCATAACACCGGCCCTTCTGATGAACTTTTCCATTGAAATTGCCTGAGACCACATGACAAAGCATGCTGGCCCTCAGCCATGGGAGCAGGGCACCTTTGATGAAACAGGGCTATATATGGCTATGGGTTAGGAATCTAGGGGTGAAGGGAGAGGCAGTGTGTCATCCACAGAAGGCTCAAAATGGTGGAGGATAATGATAGAATCCATGGAGGCCAAAGTCATTATTGTTTGCCACTTCAAATTACTTTTTACGTAGCCTGTACTAAACATGTTCTGAATATCTGACATAAGTCAAGTGTGCTGTCATTAGCCCGTATATCAGTTCTGCAATTTAAGTTTAACTGTGACCATCACCAGACAGAAAATGGATGGATGGATGGATGGATGGATGGATGGATGGATGGATGGATGGATCAAGTTGACTGATTTATTTACTGTATCTTCAGTTCTCTTTATAGAAGCTCTTTAAGTCCCTAAATTCTCCTTAAGCCATTCACATTTTACCATGAACTGACGAATCCTGTTTTCTCCGTTTCCATACTCTGATCATTTAGAAGTGTGTAAGTGCATTTTTCCCGTATTTGACTGACATGGCATTTGTTGTGCATGAAGACATGAAGTTTGTGTAAGTCCATCACAGTCTGGTTCTGGCTATAGTAATGCTTGTAGTTTTTCTCTCCGTTCTTAAACTGGAGTAGGTCTCGTGTGTTTGTCACGCCGTCGTCCACAATGCCTTTAGCTCTACCACACTCCCCCACCCCAGACTAATGACCTCACCAGACTCTTGCCTCACACGTAGCTCTGTGTTCCCTTCACTTCCTCTGTGACGTCTTACACGCTCCGTGTGATTCTGTGTTATTCCTTCAGGTATGTCTCGTCTTTCTGTGTCCCGCTTCGTTTTACATGCTTGTACTGTATATATATTTGTTTTTATTGGTTTTCCCCAATGACATGCTCAGTAAACCTTCAAGCATTTACACTCATTCCCCCGTCTACAGATTCTCCATTTTGAGGCAGCATTTTCCCAATTTCATCGTTTGTCCTTCCCTTATAGCTGTACCTACTGCAGACATACGTTCAAAGTATCATACCGATCAACCCAGATAATACTAGCATTAAGCTACACAGAGCAACAATGCAGACTCAAAATCAGCATGAACTGGGAGAAAAATGCAACCAGGCTGTACCCTCAGCATGAAACAGAAAGATTCATTTATAGTACGACGGCATATAAACGGCACCCTCTTTTAAAATGTTATAAAAGATGTAGAAGTGATAATCTTATAACACGGCTGACAACAAAAATTAAACATGGAAACTGATTAGTAACTTATTAGACGCAACCTTGATGCAGGCAAAGATTCCTGGATTTAGTGGGGCCTAGATGTTGTCTTTGAGAAAGAGTGGGACTCTTAATTAAACCGTATTCAAGTCGTAGCACAGGACACAAGCGGCAAAACGAAGTCAGCTTCACCCTATGTAGGATGTGAGTCTGAAACAAATAATCCCTGTGGATCTATTTTATCCATTGTTCACTGAATTTTAAGTAAACACAAAAGGTAAACAAATACACAAAAATAACATTTTCTAAATCTTTATAGCTTTTAGTTCCTCCAAACCAGAAATGATATAAATCTGTGAAAGAAACACTGGTGTGTGTGTGTGTGTGTGTATGCCGCTGTGTGTGTGTGTGTGTGTGTGTGTGTGTGTGTGTGTGTGTGTGTGTGTGTGTGTTTTTGCTTACGTGTGAGATGCCAGATTTTCAGAATCACTGAAAATGTCATCACTACTATGTGGGTGAACCTTGCGGTAATCCACGGCAAGTTCAGTTTGTAGATATTGCAAACGCTGCCACAAGTGGCATCACCTGCCAGTCCTCCTTGTAGCTTGAACTGCGGCTGCAACACAAGCTTGAAGAAACATCCCAGAAAGGGTAGGCACAGGAGAGCGCAGGTTTCATTAAGAACACCAGGCTACTGTTTCAATCTTCCCAAGGATATACCCATATCATTGCTGAAGATTTCCTATCCTCCAGAATGGGACACCATTCTGTGCTCAGATTGGCCTATCTTTCGAGGACCTCATTTGTAGCGATGCGATTTGATTATCCCACGCTGTGATGCTCGTCTTTTCAGAGAGCTCCCTCCCTTTCAGGCAGGGGCCAGAAAGGCTCTCCGTCACCCACTGTTGCAGTTTCAAGGGAGGACAACTCTAAATATTGCAGTTCAAGGAACTTGCTTCATTGTGAGGAAGCGTTCCTGCCCTCAGGACATTAATAAGATAATATATCACGGCTAAACTGCACCGCTGACATTGTTTTGCAGGTCGACTGGAATCTGGTGACACTCCATCCATGACTTTCAGGGCTATGCAGCATGACGAAGCTCTAATCTCTGTTCTGCACCAATTCCCCCATATGAAGTGGAGGCTTATCCCAGCGCCGGACGGATACAGCCAGCCATGTACCTCCCAGTCATTGGCAGGACCCCCCCCTCCCCCCTCGCTCGAGGTACATGGTGTATATTTATTTGACTTCAGCAACCTGGTCAAGAGAAACACAGAAAAGCTGATTAATTGTTGGCTAGGAGCTAGAAGAAACAAACAAACAAAAAAACAAATAAAAATTTAAACAGTGTTGTGAAAACCTCGAGTTTCACCTGTGGAATTCTTTTTGTTTGGCTAGGAAAAAACAAAGCATAGCTGTTTTTTATCTTGCCACCGGCAACGCGGCAAACTTCAGAGCTGTCTGGGTTTTTTCGGTCTAACGCCAAAGGAAATTATGGTAAATTCCAAAAAAGATGCAGTGTAACATCTGTCCATTCTAACTAACGTATGTGATCGATCGATGTCTTCCATTCGTCAAGCTTTCATTTCGATGGGCAAATTAAGTCCTGCAGGTCTGATTAAGTTATAAGTGATTGTCTTGGAGGGGGTATATAATTCCATCTAAGAAAGTGTGAGCACAGAAGTGTTGACCTTTATGTGACCCCTTCCTTTGTACAATTAGTTTTTCGGAGGGCTTGATTTTATTTCCATAAATTAAAGTTTTTCTTTTGTTTTACTCAAAATGTTCTTTAAATTCACACTTTTTTTTTTACTGACTTTATTTTATGGATATTAAAACCAAAAGAAAGAGGGGCACGGTGGCTCAGAGGAAAGCACTGCAGCCTCACACTGCCTGGGTTGTCGGTTTAAATGCCACCTCTGTGTGAGGGAGTTTACACGTCCTCCCCATGCATATTCGCTTCCATGGACCGATATCTGTGGCTAAGACAATTACCACCTGCAGTCCAAAGACTTTTAAATTAAATTTAAATTACCCGTAGTGTCCACGTGCCCAGCAATGGGCTGGCTTCCTGCCCAGGGTACACCCCAGCCTTGTCCCTGCTCCTGCTTAGGGTTGACCTCAGACCCCCATGACCAAGACCAGCATAAAACATTAGAAGGTGGATGGATGGACAAATGAGAAAAAAATACAGTGAGCCAAAAATGATTAAATTAGGATCAGAATCGATCTTTTGGAATGGGGAATGGCTGCCTTATAAATTATTGACAAACAGATCAGTTTGTTAATTGACTGTTAGTAACAGGTATTTGGTTTGTCCTAATTGGCACCTCCAAATCGCCCATAGAGTGCAGTTGCGTGTGTCCTGTGAAAGACTGGCATCCCATTTAGGATATACAACTTGACACAGTTACTTAGGCGTTCTTTAGGTTTTACAACTCCGGTCTTGTACTCCATGAAACACACTCAAGTAAACAAGTGATTGCAGTGTCAGTGATTTATCTGGTCGTCCCTGGAGTAGTTTTTTGGGTTAATGTCCTTGTACAAGAACCCAACAGTGATACAACCACAGTGCTCAGTTTGGGATTCAAACCAACAACCTTCCAGGCACAGACTCCAAGCCTGCACATCTGTATCCACAGAAATGCTCAGTCTCTCTGCATTGTTTATTTTATAATTATCACTGATTGAAGGGTAAAAAAAAAAAAAAAAAATGTCTCAAAATATAAGTATTTAATTATATTCTACAGAAATAATGCCTGGCGGACATAAATTCTATTAATTCGATTAATTGAAGATGGTCCCCCCAGTCTTATGGCACTTAGCATAAAAGCAATCTAACTTACAGTAAACAAACGTGTGTCTTTTGTTTGCGTATTTCCTAGCCCAAGTACATATTTTATGCCTAAACCTTTAAAGAAGCATATTAGAACTTTGCAAGGGATACCTCTTTCAGATACAATGCAATTCATGATTCATTGCACTGCCAGTTGAACAATATTCAACAAAACAGCTGCTTGTTTAAGCGATATGTAAAGAAGAAACAACGAGTACAGATGTGCATGATAAATATTCTGGCACAAAGAGTGTAGGTTTGTGTGGATGACAGAAATAAACCATGAAGATTCGTTTTCATTTTACATTCGTAAGCAGACATTTCACAAGAGAACTCAATACTATCATGTAAATTCAAAACATTTGCTAATGTTTCCAGGACCATGGCAGGATATGCAGTGTAGCTGAAGACCACCGTGTGGGTTGGTTTTTGTTTTGTTTTCAAGTAACTCTTTGATTAATTAATCTCGTTGTTTGTCTGGGTGCCTTTTTGACTGTCCATCCATCCAATTAAGTAATTATCTATGTTTGTTTTGTGCTGGTTTGTTTCACAACGATTGGCATTGTAATAGAAACAGGAAACACAGATTTTGTGTGGCACCTTCCTGTTCCGGTCAGTGCATTTTTAAAGGAAATAGGTATAAAATTGTTCTGGTTTAGGTATACACTTTATTCTGCAGCAGATATTTGCTGTCTGGTAGCATGAACGTTCCTTTGAATTATTTTAGAAATTGTCTATCTAATAAAAATACCCACTAGTCATATGACTCCTGCAATGACTGACAGTTTTTGAGTCTGCCCTGCAACGTGAGATGTTCACCACAGCATCATGACTTCAAATAATTATTCAGCCTCCTCTTAAAAGGACAAAATTACTTTAAGGTTTAAGAAGTTATTAAATGTGAAATGTTTTAATTTTACCCTATGACCATGTGGGGTTGAGCATTTAAAAAAATAATGGATGTATGGACAGGCTGATGTTTTCATTTATATGGCATATTGACACATTATTTGCTCTTTGTGTCTTTTTTCAGATTACGTGATAAGTATTCAAGCAAATTAACTCTCACACCGTATGCCAGACAGGTACTGACTCATAGCACGGAAATCTGTGAAAACAGCCTGATTTCAGCTTTAGCGTAAGTAACAAACGCAGCTTCCCAAACAACCAGCCAAAAACGCAAAGCAGACAAACTACCACGATGCCACAACATGAAGAGCTTTTCAGCCCTGATCCTTGTAATTCACTTTCAGTGCAAGCTTTCATTTTAGCTGAGCTCTTTAGCAATTAGTGCTAATTGAACAGTTGGCCAAATCAATCAGATCATTTAAACTCTGTTATGTAGAACACGTTTATTAAGGATTCTGTCATTTTCAGCTGTGTTTTTGGCAGCGTAATAACGGACCTATTGAAAAACTATGTGCCTGATTAAGTACATCCGATGTTTATTTATTCTCTCTGGTTTAATAAAAGGTACATTTTTAATTAACGTAACGAACACAAATTGTAACATTTCAAGGACAGAAAGAAATGACTATATGTATTTACACAGTATATGTACTTTCCAGCCATTTCTCTACTAATGCAAATTTGGCTGAGTCACACAGAAAAAAAGAACATTGTATGTTATATTGAATCAGCCATTATGTCAGGGCCAATTAATTAAGCTTCCAGCTGTAACAAAAGCCAACTCTCACAAGGTCTGCTACTGGTCATGTATGGTGATTTCTTCTGATACTCTTCTGTAAATGTTGTCGGCAACTTTTAATTGGAATACTTATTATGCGTTTTACACAATCCTGACTGATGGAACTCTATTGCATCATTAATTTTATTACCTCGATATGAAGTACGTCCAGCGCGGCGAGCTTTTCCATGCATCTTGCTGAGTGTCATTCCGTTCTGTATGAAGATAGCCTCGCCGTAGCTAAGTAGCTATTAACGAAGAGCAATTTGCATCTCGGCTAGTCACAAATTGCAATGTACCATGTCCGGCGTGGCCTTTAATGAGTCAATGCTGTCGGGATGTTGGGAAATGATGGGACGTGTTATTCTAGGCCAACAAATTTTAGTTGCAATCAAGTTCTGGTTTGTCTGCAAAGCCCTGACGTCACCTTACGACCCATGAGAGTCCGGCGATGGGAGTGCGTGCTCAAGGGCTGCCACATTCTTACTAATGACTTCTTGGCTGACACCCAGCTATCTGTTTTCGGTAAGAGCATTGCGAAATCTTGCAGTGGGTGGTCCCTCACTCCGAAGAACGACTTTCCATTGACTTGCACGGCTCTTAGCCAGCCCCTAATTAGACGTCAAGCTGTTCTCTCTCGGGTGTGTTGTTGTTTATTTTATCCACCCACAACTTGTGGAAACGGGGCGTTTTGTTGCCCAAATAATGCTAAGATGATATCCCACTGACTATTACCCCTGGAAGACATGTTAAGTGCCCGAGGCTGCCTGTCACCTTTCCATAATCTTTCAACTCAATGCAGTGTGAGGAAAATGTGTAGAATCTGATTTCTGTCATTCCACAGCACAGAGTCCTCCCTTTCAAGGCGTGGGCATGACATGATAGTCGTCTGTCTAGGTTTCTCTCATCACCTTCTCCGCTTTCTGGATCGTAACTTTCCGGTTGCTCCTAACTTGTCTGCAGGATAAAAGCCAGCACTGAAATCCACTTCAGAACAGAAGGACTTCCTGGACAATTTTGATATCGATGTAATAAATTTCATCTTCCCTGTAAGGTTGTTGTCAATTTGGGGTATTTTTATTCAGCAGACAAAGCCTGAAATACCTGTGTGGCTTGATTAATTTTGGATCTTTCTGTTAATATTTGTGCTTTTTGATGTTTTATATGTCATGCAGTGCAAAGGGAGGGAAGAGTCCCGTTATCACTGTATTTTTAACTTAGCCTTATCACGATCCAATCCTTTACAGAACGCTCCTGCATTGCACACTAATAAGAACTCATTTCAGTGCTACAAAGCTGGATAATCATGTATTTAAACGTCCTAAGAATTTTTACATGACACAGAATGTTGTTTTCAGTTTTAATGAATTGATTTTTTACATAAATCCTAAATATCACAGCAATCGACTGACCTACTGATGGTTATTTTTCACAAGAAGGTACACAATACGTGTTCGATTAATCCAGGCACCGGAAAACACAATCTATTGTGCAAGTTCACTCACTCAATGTCTCATTTTAATTTTTTGCTAGTTTTAAACTATATTTCAGAGTAACCATTTTCTTTCCTACGGTTCATGTCTCGCAAGTCGTGTAACTATCGGGAAAAAGTCTTACATGACTGCGGCCATTATGCTAGTTTGCATAAGTACGGATAATTGAGTGAAAATGAGAAATTTTCAGATTGACCGCATGGATTCAGAAGACATTCAAATGACAGGGATCTACGTAATGATCTGAGACATTTTCACCTCAGCCAGCTCCTCGATGGTGTTCTCACTGCTGGCAGAGGTGTGGACCATGATTACGCCCTAATAACTAGAGGGTTGACTACGTCGCCCCAGGAAGATCATAGACTGTTACCTACCAAACTGGTCCAGTTCAGTTGAGACAAAGTCAACGTGGAATGTGGTTTCTACCAACTCTACAAGCATCTATAATGTGTTGCTTGAAGCTCAATACCCACGGCAGATTGCAAGCTTGGAAACCACCATTCTAAGTGTTGGGTTCCCAGTTTTACTTCTTCAAATGGTGTCTGACCTAGAAATGTTGCTGGGAAAAAAATAAGAAGAACTAAAAACAGCTTCAAACTGTATAGACCTTTGCGACTTATTAAAAATTACCAATAGTTTAACTGCATTAAATTCAAAACCATTCTTTTGCTCAATTTCACCCTATCCATGGCAGAATTCCCAAACATAAAAAAAACACATAAAGGAAAGTAGAACATGTAATAAAAAAGAAATGTGATGTAGCGTGTAATAAAAAGGAAACGTGAGTAAATATGAAATAATGCCGTGGTTGGTTTGGGGGCAGTGGAATTAGCATACTGGGCAGCTGGCCATTAGCACCAACAAGCAATATTGGTGTCTGTGACTCAAGCAGAGAAGTGAGCACAAGACATCTTTATGCATGAAGCTGTGAGCAACCTGCACCATGACTACTGATGAGGCCTTTCCTGCTGCTTCCAGAACATCTGTGAAGGGTCTTCTGTGGTGATGTCCAGGGTGTGTATGTGCTCAACACGAGTATGCGTAAGCAAAGACACACACACACACACACTCACACAGAGACGCACAAAGACAAAGACCTACACATCCAGAGCAAAACTGTCTTTTTACAGATCCAAACACACACACACACTCACACAGAGACGCACAAAGACAAAGACCCACACATCCGGAGCAAAACTGTCTTTTTACAGATCCACACACACACACACACACACTCACACAGAGACGCACAAAGACAAAGACCCACACATCCGGAGCAAAACTGTCTTTTTACAGAT
>JAACJT020000064.1:4742972-4756552 GCA_009936485.2 Gymnarchus niloticus | reverse complement strand
CCACACACACACACACACACACTCACACAGAGACGCACAAAGACAAAGACCCACACATCCGGAGCAAAAGTGTCTTTTTACAGATCCACACACGCACACACACACACACACACACACACACACACACACACACACACACACACACACACACACAGCACAGACAAACGCTTAAAGAGAAGTTTCCAAACAGAGCGCTAATGTTTGTAGTCCACATGCTGAAGTGTCAGTAATCCTTCACACCATCCCTGTAAGGTTCTTGCAGTTTCTAAGCTGCACCTTCAGCAGGCTTCTGATAAATCAGAACCCCCCCCCCCCCCTTCCCGAGAAGTGTGGAAAGGACCATTTAAGCACTGCCGCAGTGCCGGCCCAATTTATGTTAGCCCACCCCAGTGGCAACAAAACAAAGAACATGCATCATGAATTAAAAAGAAAAATCTTGTTTTTGATTTCCAAGGTGGATTTTCTGTGTTCCTCTTAAGAGTGCTGACGTGTGCATACATCAGAGAAATAAGTACACGCAGTCACACACCCACACGAGGGCATTTTATTTCAGCAGTTTGAGTTTCATTTAAATTCCAATGGCTTATCCTCGTTGGGGTTTCTTAGGGACCTGGAGCAGGCTGGGGACACCCTGGATGGCATGGCGGTCCATTAGACACATACAGAAAGACACTGACACAGTCTGGAAAACTGGAAAACTCCATGAGATGAGGAGAGGGTTAGGGTTAGTTATGGTTACAGGTATGATTAGGGTTGGCATTAGAGGTATGGTTAGGGTTTGCATTAGCCTTCGTCATAGGTTTGTGCTTACGATTTGGGTTGGCATTTGGGTTAGGGCTACGGTTAGTCTTGGCATTAGGGCTAGAACTCGAGCTAATGTTGGTATTAGGGTTAAAGATAGGGTGTGGGTTTATTGAACATTAGGGATAGGGTTAAGTTATCCCAAACCAATATGGTAATATTAATCCCACCCCAATCCAAAAATAATGATAAGACAAGCTCTAACCTGAGCCCTAACCATACTGTCAACAATAAGCCTAGCTATAACCCTAAAGTCAAACTTAACTTTAATTCTAGCCATAACACTACAGGTCACACTAAGCCTAATCCTAGCCATAATGCTAACGCAAACCGTAACTCTAACTGAATTCCTATGTCCATAAACAGTTTACATCTGTATATAAACAACGGTTTTAAACATATTCCTGAGAGATGAGGACAATGCATACATAAGCTGTGCGGCATTTCACAGCATGTGGAAGGGATTCACAACACAAAGCTGCAAGAACTAAGTGAAAGTCCTTGAGTGGAGCCAATCCTGAATTCAGCCCAAATGAAAAAGTGAATTTTATATGGAGTAATTCAAGCAATTCTCCAGCATGGCTGTATCTGCCATGAAGTATGGGTAAAAAAATGTCATGAATTGCAAATAGCAGGAGTTGGAATGCTCATGTATTAAGCATATTTCAGTTTGGGTTTGTGTTTCTTTGTGAAACTTCCATTAGAACGCTTCTAACTATTGCGTATTGTGCATTTCTCAGGTAATGAATTGATTTCTTTAGTTTAAATTCCAGCTCCTGCCTTTTGCAAGCATACAGCATATAAGCAGAAAGGAAAACAAGGTATATTAAAAGTGGGACTGTCCACAAAATCAAATTACACAAATGTTATCCGGGGCGGATGTGCCCCCCCCCCCCCCACTATATTGGACATTTTTGAAATAAAGTGTAGTATGGAGGGACAAGAGGTGTGGTAATCGATTCTCGTCCAACATTTCATTTAGCTGCTTTTATGCCCAATAAAATTAGCATGAGATATTTAAATTAATCTCTAACATACTGTCCCCCCTACGCTCTTGCTAACAGCTATGGAGTGTAGCTGTGGTTGGAAACAGAAGTGACAGCAACAGGGAGAGAAAGTCTTGATGACTACTGAATTTCCAGTTGGTCATTGGCTAAGATGCTAATATTGTCATGGAAGTGAATGGACAGACATCATCTCCTAGGAGCAACTGTGAACAAACGCAGATATTGTTTACAAGTAATAATAATAATAATAATAATTATTATTATTATTATACTCCCGTGAAAATGTAAATTTGTAGTGCAAGCAGGAAGTTCGTTTAAGCACATTTTGTTGAGACTGCACATGAAGATGCCATGGTCAGGTTATAGTATACAAAGCCATGATCATATATAGAGTATATAAAATGCACCTTTGCCAGTGTACTGGTGGGAGCAACAGTAGAGGCAGTGAACTGAAGATGGGACGAGTTATCCTTCACTTTGTCCTCAGCTATGGGCTTCTCTTCAGAAACAGCCTATAGGCCTGAGTGCTCGTTTACCAAGGTGAAGGTTCCTATTATAATTTGGAGTGGTTTTTCCATCTATGGCTGGGGTCCATTCACCCCCTGTGGTGCGGGGTAAAGGCCAGCGAATGCGAAATCCCTCTGAATGGCTACTTATATTTGACAATAGGATTAAAGTCAACTCAAGATGACTCAGTAGTAATCCATCCATCCATCCATCCATCCATCTGCTAACTGCTTATCCTGGTCAGGATTGCAGGGCACAGAAGTCAGGAAAAATATGCTTGAGTAATTTTTCACGTTACCCTTAAACATATCACAAAATTGCACCGTTATTTTAAGTACGAAAGAAAATCAGTAATAATCTAAGAACGATTCAGTGACAGTAACCTTATCTGAGGTCTACCTTACAATGCTGGTGTTTGCAATGTAGTCTATGTTTTGACAAATACTCTAAGTGAACTAACTTCTGCATATAATGAAGTTATGAATACAGCCATTTTCTCTCCATGTAGCCCTTAGGAAGCGTGGATATAAGGAAACAAAATGTCTGATTTTATATTTAATATTTCATTATAGGTTCAGTGTACATCTTCATAAACGTTTACGTATGCAAATTTATGTCATCATTTAGGTTTCTTTCGATCTGTTACTTTTTTAATACTCCGTGAATTGTGGAGATAAAATATGACAGCTATGTCATTTTTTTTTTTTTTTTATTTGTTCATTCTCTGGTTCACGTGGTCAGGCTGTCACCCACACCATTTCCTACATACAAAGTTATTTTAAATTTGAGGCAGTCGAGGTTTAGCTTAAAGCCTTTCCTCTCTCATGGCCTTGATTTTTTCTATTATTCATCCTGTTTGCTTTGTAAAGCTGGCCGGAGGAGATTCCCACATTGACTGAGAATAGTGATGGAAGGTCTTTGCATGTTGGCTCCTTGTTGCTAGGAGATGATTTATTCTATGGGGGGAATCTAGGGTACAAATTGGATGGGGGTACTTTTTGCCTTCATTTGCTACATGTGAATAACAATGCACTACACAGTTTGTACATTTTTTAGCAATTCTATTTAATGCATTGTGGCGTAACTGGTCCTTTTCAGTGTGAATCATTCATGCTATACAAAGTTAAAACTTATTATTAGTCTGCAATTATGAACAGTGTACTAATGGTATAAAAATATGCAATTAATATAATGCATTTAATTTCTGCAGTTGCATCTGTTTCATTGAGCAGGGGACGGTTTGGTCAGTTTGGCAGAGGAAACACGCACACTCCCATGCTTTGTGGAATATAGGGATGGCAGTACAGGAGCATCCAGAGGAATCGCACACAACCCGTGGAGAACACGCAAGCTCCGGTCACACACTAAGCAGAGGTGCGTTTCCCACCCCCCCCCAACCCAAGAGGTGTGAGGCGAAAGTGTGTTTCATGGCCACCCTGAGAACAAGAACTTTCAATTCAAAATTTCAAGTTCAGAGGATTTAACAATGAAACAAGCTGCCGTGTTTCTGTTTCCTTAGTCACTTCCTTTAGACCGCATACATTAACAACACGACATTAGGCATGTCCAGACATGTATGAGTACACTGAGATGAAGCTGGATCGAGATATGAATCAGATACAGAACAGACTAAGAAAACAACCCATTCATTGCTACGATGTCTTACTGGTCACCACTTCACTTCATATTGAAGCACTAAGAAAAGTTAAGGAAATCTCCAGAATATGGTGCTGGGCTAACCATAAAGTCTGAAAACGGCAGCCATGTGGCGATCATGCAGACTTCCCGAACAAGAGTCCTCATCGAACCCACAGGCCTGAAGCTGTGAGGCAACAGCGTTTACTAATGAGGCACAATGCTGCCTTCAAAGGCAGGTGATTACTCTGTTATTTCTCCTATTCTGTAGATGTACAGTATGATTGACTGGTACCTTCCTAAAGGGACCTACAATCACCCTGTCACAAGAAAGGCACTACAAGTTCGAGAGAAAAAAAAAAAATTACACTTAGAAATTGATTCGTTATAAACATCAGATCATCAGTCAGTTTTTCTCAGACCCTGAAATTATAAAATTCCATCCAGACATGACTTAGGCATACAAGGCAGCAAGCTGCATATCGAAAACAATCTAGTCAGTCCACTTGTAATGACACTCGATGTAAAAATCCTTCAAAAATTTTTGTTGTGTTGTTTCTGCTCTTTGCAATACATGCGTGCTGGTAGGCAGGCATATTTGGCTCATCTGTGGTGTTAACATTACCAACGGTCACCAAACTCCCGTTGACGAATTCCACTTGATAAAGCCCACGTAACCTTTGTCTGAAAGATAGCCCCGTTAGGATGCACACTATATGTGATGAATACACAAACAGGATCCAAGTACAGAGAAGGCTTTGATCATGGTGGGAACAGCCAGGGTCAAAACCGGAACGGACAAGATTTCCAAAGCCAAATGGGTATCTGATGACGTAGTCATGGTCACAGGTAAAAATGGTCAAAATCCAAAACAGGTCAATCAACACAGCAAACAAATCCAAATTGAAAGGAAAACAGGAAAGACAGAAAACAAACAAGGGTCATGCACAGGAAAAACAGACAGTGTTCAGTAGTGGTGTAGAAACTCAATACCTCTCAGTGAGGTGGGGGGGTGGGGAAAAATTAAAGAAGTAGATCATCAAACTCTGGGGACGAGGATCGAAAGTAGGTTGGGCATAGCTGGGCAAACCACCTTGACCGGCTGGGCTTAGGCATGATACTGAATCTTTTCTATTTTCTGTAATAAATACACATGCATTATACGGACTAAAGTATTGGGACACTTGCCCATTGCACCTACAGGAACTTTTATGACAATGTGAGCTTGTGAAACTTCTTCCCTGCTGGATATTCCATGGTCAACTGTAAGTGGTGTTGTAAAGTGGAAGCGTTTAGGAACAAGAGAAACTCAGCCACAAAGTGGCAGACCACGTAAAATCACAGAGCGGGGTCACTGAGTGCTGAGGCGTGTAGCGCTTAAAAGTTTTCGATGCTCCATTGACTCAATAACTGCAGAGTTTTATATGAACTTTCTAAATCCATAGGCATCAATATGGAGTTTTGTCCCGCCTTTGCAGCTACAACAGCCTCCACTCATCTGAGAAGGCTTTCGACAAGATTTTGGAATGTGTTTGTGGGAATTTCTGTCCATTCTTCCAGAAGAACATTTGCGAGGTCAGGCACTGATGTTGGATGAGAAGGTCTGGCTCACAATCTCTGTTCTAGTTCATCCCAAAGGTGCTCAGTGGGGTTGAAGTTGGGGCTCTGTGTTGGCCAGTCAAGTTCTTCCACACCAAACTCATCCAACCCAACCATGTTTTTATGGACCTTGCTTTGTGCACTGGGGCACAGTCATGCTGGCACAGAAAAGGACCTTCCCCAAACTGTTCCCACAAAGTTGGAAGCACAGAATTGTCCAAAATGTCTTGCTATGATGAAGCATTAAAATTTTTCTTCACTGGAACTAAGGGGCCTAGCCCAACTTCTGAAAAACAACCCCATACCATTATCAGTCCTCCATCAAACTTTACAGTTAGCACAATGCAGTTAGGCAGGTAATGTTCTCCTGACATCTGCCAAACCCACACTCGTCCATCAGACTGCCAGACAGAGAAGCGTGATTTGTCACTTCACAGAACACATTTCCACTGCTCCAGAGTCCAGTGGCAGCATTCTTTACACCACTCCATCCAACGCCTGGCATCGTGCTTAGTGATGTAAGGCTTGCATGCAGCTGCTCGGCCATGGAAACCCATTCCATGAAGCTCCTGGTGCACAGTTTATGTGCTGAAGTTAATACCAGAGGAAGTTTGGAACTCTGCGGTTATTGAGTCAACGGAGCGTTGAAGACTTTTACGCACTACGCTCCTCAGCACTCAGTGTCCCCGCTCTGTGATTTTACGTGGTCTGCCACTTTGTGGCTGAGTTTCTCTTGTTCCTAAACGCTTCCACTTTACAACACCACTTACAGTTGACCATGGAATATCCAGCAGGGAAGAAATTTCACAAGCTCACTTATTGTAAAGGTGGCATCCGATGAAAGTTCCACACTTGAATTCATTGAGCTCTTCAGAATGACCCATTCTCTCACAAATGTTTGTGAATGCAGACTACATTCACTGGACTGCAACCTCCAAGACCGTGTTGTCCCCCTGACTGTTACAGGATTTGCTCTTTTGTACCTATTCTGATTTGAATTAATTAATTTGTCCTGCCCAGTGCTGGCCTAAGGAGGATGGGCTTCCTCGTCGAGTCTGGTTCCTCCCAAAGTGTCTTACTCCTGGGGGAGTTTTTCCTTGCCACTGTTGCCTTTGGCTTACTCTTTGGGGACTGTGGGCCCGGGACTATGTAAAGCGCTTTGTGACAGTGCTTCTTGTTAAAGGCGCTATATAAATAAAATTGAATTGAATTGAATTGAATTAAACTACATGGCTAGGTGCTTGATTATATACACCTGTGGTAATGGGTCGGAATGGAAAACCTGAACTCAGTGATTAAGAGGTGTGTCCCAATACTTCTATCCACATTAGTGTATGTGTTTTGCATTAATCTGCATAATTAGGACTGAATGAAACAATAGCAATTGTTATAGTATTTTTACTAAAAGATAATGCTAATGTTCTTGCTATCTCATTAAAAAGTGACTAACTAACAAGTTGGGATTGTGCTGTTGTTCTGTTTTACGTATGACAGCTGTAACAATTAAATAATATAAACGAGAAGACAGCACCCTGCTTCAATCAACTCCATCTGTAATATAACAATGATTTGCTGAAAAGTTGTAAGATTTTTGAAGAATGTCAGTCTCGTTAGATACGCCATGCTTCCACCACCTATTGATACCTACAGGACCAGGTGGTATTCATTTTAATATCTGATATCAGACAATTGCATTTCCCGCAAAAAAATGTCTACTATGCTTTAATTGATGTTTTGCACATCGGTCTGGAGAGAAGCGATGTCTGAAGAATATGAATGGCTTTACTGTGGCTCCCTTCCTATTTGGGACAATGAAAAATAAACTGAAAAGAATCAGCAGTCAAAGGAATGTTATACCAACCTCTGGGTAGCCACAGAGCCGTGGTAGATGTACAGCCACCACTTCAGAAGCAGAATACATTGATCTTTGTGATCCTTATGATCCTAAACTGTGATGATGACTCGGAAGACTGATGTGCCAAGGACAACAGAACCATATTCAAGACAAGAGCTACGGAAACTGTAGTATGCAAATGCCTAACGGTCTGTGTTGCCAGGAAACAAGGAAACAGATGCCAAGGTAAACCCTTAGAGCCATTAAACCTCGACAGCTACTCGAGTCTGTCGCATTCAGACAGTGTTTGAACTCTTTACACCGGAAGCAATAAGAAAAATTTAATTGAAATGAAGAACTTTGAAAGAAAACCAAAGTGCCAACACTTCAAATGACTATAAATGAGTAACTTACACAGGTTAGGTTGTTCATATTAAATTGGGCTTCAAAATTAAAGGAGAATGTACAAAGGCGTGTGAGGGAATGAGACGATGTCACGTTTTCCCTAGGTTATTCATTTTGACAACCGGGCCAGGATGGCTCACACCTCCTGGATCTGGAGCTTGAATAACCATGTCTGTTTTGTGTGTGTGGAGTTTGCATGATCTCCCCATGTTATGTGGGTTTTTGCCCACACTACAAAGATTAAGGGTTAATTGGCATCTTTAAATTGCCTGCAATGTGTGTGTGTGTGTGTGTGTGTGTGTGTGTGTGTGTGTGTGTGTGTGTGAGAGTGTGTGTTTGAGTGGGCATGTCCTACAATGAACTGACATGCCCTCCAGGGTGTACTTAAGTCTTCTGCTTGGGATGTCCTCCTGTAACCCTGACCATGATACGTTGTCAGAAGAAATCTTACCACTGCTGCTCAAAGTAAACATGGATAGGTGGAGGATGGTAATAGGATAAATGCTTGCAGTCCCTTCCTCCCATACATAGCCCTCACACCTAACAGCAGTCAAATACCTCGTTAAATTCAAACAATGCTGACCTTTCACTCAACACAAAGCAATTCTGAAAAGCACGGTGTCATGAGATGTAAGATCTGTCCACGCATGAAATATGCATGTGCCCCTCTTCATGTAAGAAATAAACTGCAGGAGAAGCAACTGAAAAGATTTTGAGGATGCGAGTAAAGGCCTGAAAGGACATGGTTTAGTGTGTGAGAACTTCCTCATGTCATTCAAACTTGGGGCTCAAACAAAAACACGAAATGCTGACTGTACTGAGAACAGTGAGAAGAATGTAATCTCTTGCTGACTTCTGATGATTCAGGACAGATCTGTAAGTCGATATTTCAGTGCTTCAAGAGGAACAAGAATATCTTTGTTATGAGGGTAATACGCAAAGACTCTGAAAACAAGATCAGAAACCACAAATCTTTTGGGGCTACAATTGCTCAAACTCAAGCCTTGTCAATCTCAATATGGTGACAGCACCCAGGTATAGCTGCCAAAGCCGAACTGGCCATTAGCATGTCGTGATTTTCCACAACACTGTCGGTGTGCTGGAATATAAAGGTTACGTCCTCTGGACTGTAACAATCTGGCAGCACAATGATGAAAAATCGCAGCGATGTCAGTGGCTCCTTGAGGATCTGGGCAAGGTCCCTGCCAGGTTCCAGATGCAAAGGCTACCTCAATCTCTGGTAATTGTGTCTGTGGGTCTACTTGACTTTGCCTGCTGCAGCGTAGGATTCTGTAGATGAGACGGCTAACCCCGTGGGCCTTGAGGCTTGGCCCAAGGCCAGTTCTCACAATGCGTTGTCATCACAGGTTGGGAAATTCTTGCCGAAGGCTTCCATTGTCCAAGGAGTACCAGACGAGGCTGTCTGGCCATTATCTGAACCAAATTCCAAAGTCTGCAAACGTAGGAGACAAAACATGTATGATGTACGATCTGTTTGCTGCGCCAAGAGAGTTACACAAACATAATAAACATGTTACATATGCGAGCCGTACATCGCCATAATGGACAAACGTGCATTCTGCCAACTGCACTAAAAGTAAAGTGTAAAACCACTTTGGGAAAAGTAAAGAAACTATTTTAAAATAGTCATGCACGTGTAGAAGTCTTTTAGCTGCCACCTGAAGCGAACAGAACAAGGCTAACAAAATAAGACTGATTGTTATAAACTATATTATTAAATTTAATTTCAAACAAGTATGCTGTGCTATTCTTTGAGAATGACTGAGTGAGCCAAATAAATCATTTGAATTACAGGTGTCAGCTGAAAAGAAGTTGATCTACACCATGCTAAATGTTCTAACAATAATTTAGGATAATTAGAAGTATTTTAAAAAGAAAGAAAAGTAATTTGAGCATTATTATTCTTTAAAAAATTTGCTTTTTAAATATTTATTTTTTTACTTGTCAGGAAACAAATGAAATGAAAGAAAATTTCCTCAGTCAATGGTGAGTGAGATTTAGGCAGGTATTACTTTACATTGCATGTGATTAATCTTTCTCAGTCAGACTTTACCTGCCTTAGTAAGCCGCTTTGCCAGGATGCAGAGCACAATATGTAGCCATCTCAAAAGTCAGCCCCCGAGTAAGTTAATTAATGACCTTTGCTTATCGGTATGAATTCCTTTAAGCAGTGTACATGGTTACGCAGTGAAGCCGCGTGCATTTTCTGGGTTTTTGCCAAGGGTGTTGACCAGATGTGTACAGAGGAAGGGGCACCAAGCCAGGCCCATTGTCCTCAGTGTTACTGCAGACCCCTGAGGAGCCTTAGATTCCACAGCACATTTGGCCTCACTGTAGCTCCAAGGCTACCATGACTGGTTCTGGCTGTGGCAGCAAATCCACACCATACCTAAGACGCGATCTGCTCGAGGTCCTTTGCTGATGACTAGGCTTTGCAACCCGTGGTGGGTGGGAGTGTCCCAACTACCAATCAATGCTGGTGTTAAATGAGGTTTCAAAACCCATCGCCAGCACAGATTGGTAGTTTGGGATGCTCCCACCCACCACTGGTTTTGAAGCCTCATTTAACACCAGGGATGATGGGGTTAGTTCAGGATACTCCCACCTACCACAGGTAATAAAGCCTAATTTGTTCCATCAGTACTGATAACACAGGACAATCCAGATTTCTCATACCCCGTCTTTCCCCTTTTGCCATTACACCTGCTTTGACTCAAATATTCATATTTAGAAGCTTCCAGAATATTAAAGCTCACTTTTTGTAAGAGCCGGAATTTCACTATCACACACACCTTTCAAAATTTCCTGATTTTGATACCCATTTATTCTAGAATGGATACAGCTTTTACCTAAATTTTACAATTGTATCCATAATTTAAGTATTGTACCATATTTGTAAGAAAACATTTTTAAAAATGTACAAATATATCATGCACAGAGTTTTAACATTAAACCAGGGTTAAAATGTCGTGAAGATATCACGGCCTTTCCTTGTTGCTTTCGAATGTCTTTTGCAGATATTTCAGTATGTTTTTTTTTTTTTTTTTTTAACAGACCAAATAGCACCTTTTGATTGAATTTGCCCACAAGAAGTTTTAACAAAACTATGCACCAACATAAAGGGGATCCAGCTTCATATCAGCACAAGAAGTCTTTTCTTTTTTATTTTTATCAAGGTTTCAAAGCAACAAGGTTTGTTCTCTGCATAAAATGTCCCTATAAATCCTTGCAACATAGGTGAATATTGCAAAGTTCTGTTAATTCTTAGAATCTTAACTAAAACCTTTTAGTATTTTTCTAAAATATTTGATCCATATAGCCTTCTGCAGGTCAGCTCATAACTGAAGTTTCACAAGGAGATTTCAGACAAATCACAGCCTAGTAATAAATCTTTTTTCTGTAGCTTAAGATTCACTCAGAATCTGCTAGATCACCAATGCTGTGAGAAGTGTTTGGGAAGCTGACAGAAGATTCAGACAGAAGTTCAGTCCAAGGAGCAAGGTTCTAGGAGCTTATCTGAAGACCAGGATGCATTCTGCAGTCGAGGAGATGCTGATTGCTCCACAGAAGGACTGGAAGGAAAACAATGGCTTTGATGTTTCCATGAGTCCCACCAGTTTGGTAAGTGATTCTCTCTTGAGCCTCATTTGAAGATCCTGACCTACATAAAGCTCCAGCAGACAGCCAATGGAGGAAGACCGGGAACAGCGAAACGTGAATTTTATCATCCTTCAACATCCTGAACAATATCTTAAACTGCAACTTTTTAATTGTGTATTCCCACTGTGCTTATTAGGTATGCAGCTTTAAATACAGTTTGCAGTATCTTATATTGTTATTTGCCAGTAGTAACTTGATATTAGATATCAAAATGCAGTTTCACAATATCCATTATAGAGATAAACAACGACAATGGAATTATTATTGAGCTTCATTATGATCAAGCTCATAAATTTAATTCAGCGCAATTGAAATATATGGCCATTCCTTAAAAAAAAAAATCAGTGCTGCAGTAGATTCGATATAAACTTGGCCACATAACACCACAATATTTCCCAAAATCAAAGGCTTAAAAAAGAACTGGGTGAATTAATAGAGAGAATGATACAGTGAGTTGGAGGGTTACCAGCTTCGTGTTGCAATGTTTCTGGCTGTACAACACGCTACTGGGGCAATAAATTTTCAATTATGTCATTTTATCTCCTGGAAAGCATGTGATGTTTTATGGCTTTTCTTTCAGGCATTCTGCTTGACCCGCTAACACTTCTGTGCATCTCCAGGACCGTCCTCATTTCACTACATGATTTCCTGTGTAGAGCGTGATATACGACCTCGGACGACACTGTATACCTTGAAGTGCCATTGTATCCCAGCATGCTCCATGTTCTCCTCTCAGCTTTTATTATCGCGATAGATAATAAAATACTCTCCTCCATGCTTTGCTGTAGAATCAAATTTGTGCTTCAGGCTTCAAACAAAATGAGTGTTTCTCACGGAAACGTATTACCCAAAATAGAGACCTTTAATCATTTTTCAGTTTTTCCGGTCATTCAGAAATAGGTCGATTTTAAAATAACTATACAGGTATCTAAAATATACCTGCAAAAGAATGCAATGAGCTTTGACCCTGGAATTCATTAAATGTTAAGTGGCATTAATAAAGATGGATAAACGGAGAATTACAAAAATATTCCATATTATTGATGGCGCATGTAATTTTCTTGTCTCTGGATTAGCGTGATTCTGGTATAGCATTGAGCTGAAAGGACTGACTGAACGTCAGTGCAAAAAGCCACTCAGCCTGATGTAAATAAGCTAACATAATTATATTGTGGGATGCGGTAGGTGTGAGCAGAAGACTGGGTACCCAGACAACATAGCAATGACCTGACAGTGGGCCATTAAAAAAGCTTTATTTTTTTTTTCCCAGAGTGCTGAGTCCATTTGCACCTAATAAGTCGATTAAATTGGAGGGAGCTGTCCAGTAGTATAATACCAGGTGTCCCTACCCCACTTCAGTCCCCGCTAAAGGAAGCCGAGCTTTTGAGGTCATCCTGAGAAATACGCCTCTGATAGGTCACCAGGCTGTTGTCACGGCATCATCACGGTGTCACCGTCCCGCCATTGATAGAAGAAAAACCCGAAATCACGGCTCCAGACAGCTGTCCATCCAAGACACAATAAGGCCAGAGCAAAGGTAAACCTCGTCTTTTGGCAAAGCACAAAAGAAGGTAATGAACCCCACAATTATCATCATACTAAATGGATATTAAAATTACAAACAAACATGGACAAAACGCCACTAATCATGTAGATAACTCACTATTGATACAACAGCCAAGGTGTAACTATTTCTAACAATGTAGAGTAATTGTTTAAAGATTTGTTATGGCTTTTTTCTGTAGCAGTACCATTGATAATTTCATTTAATCTATACTTATATAATTGTACTTACAAACAATTGCTGTACATGAGTAATATTCATAGCACAAATAAAATAATCATGCTAATAATCATGCTGTCACACCCCCACCAAGCCAGGCATACCCATCCCTCCACAGGTCCTCCCCCCAGAATACTAGGCACTCTGTTTAAAGGCGTACAACGCCACAGATGGTCGCAAGGTATTGAGTGAATGCCTTGAATCGCTGTTCTGCTCATGCATATTCTCTCTCCCCTGTGCCCCCCTCTTACGGGGTGCTTCCCTTGGAGTCTCGGATTCAAGAGATCTTCATATCATCTGCTGGCCTAAGTGCCCTCCCTCAACTTCA
>JAACJT020000064.1:4706932-4742872 GCA_009936485.2 Gymnarchus niloticus | reverse complement strand
CTTGCCACTGTCACCTTTGGCTTACTCTCTGGGGACTGTGGGCCCGGGACTATGTAAAGCGCTTTGTGACCGCACTCTGTGTTAAAAGCGCTATATAAATAATAAAATTTAAGTGAATTGAGTATATTCACTCCTACTGAGCGTTAAGGAAAGTACTGTTTTTGCCTGACCTGTGCTCTACGTTGGATCGTTGTTCTTTGTTTCTCCATCTGCTTTGGATTGATTGGCTGGTGTCTGACACCTGTGATCATCTTCTCAGATATGTCATTGAATTGTCCTCTTGGCTAGCCTACTGCCTTGGATCCCCTGGTTTTGTCCATGCCTGTCCTCGACTATCCCTGCTGTATGAAAAATAAATGAGTTCCGCTGCACATGGATTCTGACTTGGTCATTACACATACATAGAAGATCTTTTTTTTTTTTTTTCAGTCATTTACTGTTTTTTTTTTTTCCTGCTAGTATAACTAACTGGAAGTGGTTTGTAGTGGTCTGGGAGACCCAAGGTCACATTGCTGTCAATTCTGCCTAGAAAAGTACTGCCCCACATCTACCCGTCTTCCATAACAGCTTATCCACTGCAGTATCCCACAAAGCCCAGAGCTCCAGGTAGCTGGTCAATATTGTCCATCACAGAGCAAACACTCACTAAAAATTTAGAGACACTGGACCATCTGGACTGCAATATTTTTGGACTGTGCATGAAATTCGATGCTCACACACAGACTTGGGTTAGGAATGAGATTCACAACCCTAGAGGCATGTTCTTATTTATTCAAACCATGAAATCGTATCCTTTATTTTAAGTATGTAAGATATTAGAAACAGTAAGAAACATATCAACTACACATCCTTAATACTGGGGATTACCCTTCTACATTGGCCCTGATCCATGCCTGTGTAATCTAGATCATAAGATCTTCTGTTTTCTAGAGAGCTGGAGAAGATAAACCAAGTGATGGAAAAAATGAGGCTTCAAAACCCTTGGTGGGTGGGAGTATCCCAATCTACCAATCAATGCTGTCTAGCACAAGTGCCAGAATTGACTGGTAGTTCGGGATGCTCCTACCCACCATTGTTTTTGAAGCCTCCTTTGTCCAATCACAAGATAAAAACACATTTTGGATAGAAAAAAATGCTCAATGAAAACAGTGTTTCTCCAAAGCCATATGACCAGAACATGTAGCATTTTCATGAGTTATGTACTCCTGACGCTAAGATGACAATTTGTATATCACGTTGGCGTTGGCCGTTTAGCTGCCGAATATCCCAGTGAAGCACAGTTCAACATGGCGCCCAGTCAGCTATCGCCAGCAGATGGCAGTACAGATGTGCTTGGCAAGGGAGACAGCGCAGGTTGTGTTTTCAGCCAAAGCCAACATGGCAAATGCTGAGTATGACATGGTTAGCAGGTGGAAGACAGAGAGTCACCCAAAATTAACTCCATAGTGAAATTGCCTCTGAGCCATGTTAGGTGAGAAGTAGCGAGTTGCCGTGGTGCCATTCAGATCCTTGGTGGGAGGAGCAGGTTGGCACCACAAGCCGGCATGGCATAAGAGAACGGATTATTTTCCAGCTGCAGAATCGGGCACTGAAGTGAGACCGCGTTGGTGCCATTGTGCCGAAAATCGGATGTTAATAATGAGGGAAACAACCTGAAATCCCACTGGTGGCAAAATACCATCCGGATCCGGTATCACTGCCCCGTGCCTGCAATAAGAGGTCCCATTTATGCAAAATGAGAATTACCATAGAGGTCGTTTTGATCTCTTTTTCCGTGAACTGAAACTGCGCCGGGAATAACGATGGAGAATGACAGAAGAACATTAGGATAACGTATAGCAACAGTGCATCTAATCAAAAGCAGTTAGCTTTATTAACGACTGACTTGAAACCAGCACAAGGCAGCTCTTACTCTTCCTGTGTCATGTAGCAATGAAAATCAGCAACACACTGAAGTTTAGTGACCTTAGAAAGGGGTCTGATTTATGAGCGATAAATCATTCAAGAGGATTCAGACTCAAATAAACTCAAAGTAAATTTGGTTTAAGAAAAACCAGAGGATCAGGTAATTCTCTGACACCTCCGTGAGTCTAATTTCACGAGAGCTATAGAGAACCGATTAAACACGTCTGCTTTCAAGTCGGCCTCTCAGGCAGAAAACCTTATGCTGAGGTGCTAAAGTTGTCCTGGCTGGCATTGTGCCCTGGTGGTTCCTTTCTGCGAGACACTGAGGAGGAGCAGCATCTCTGCAGGTCATCTCTCATGGCAGGCAGAGAGGGAAGCGGGGGAGGGAGTAGGAACCATATGGCAACAGTCGAAAAAAAAAAATTGGCTTATACATCGGGTATCAGCTGCAGGCTGTGCTTGGAATGACTGGACATCCGGATTCCTTGCACCAAATAAAGGGACTCCTTCTGAGAGACTCTCACTGATGCCAGGCTGACTGGCTGGGGTTTTTGTTTTGTTTTTATTCATGGGTTTGTTTGTTTGTTTATTTATTTATTTATTCTTTTAAAATTTGAACTTCCGTCCATCCGTTTTTAGCGACAGCTTAGCCATCCAGGGTTGTGGTGGTGGTCCAGAGACACGCGATGCGTGGAGGGCTGATGCGGCCCATCGGAGGAGACTGGGGGGCGGTGGGGGGTCAACCGGAGCAGACGAGGGGGGTCAACTCAAGTAGGAGGAAGGTAAAAGG
This sequence comes from Gymnarchus niloticus, assembly GCA_009936485.2. Taxonomy (NCBI): domain Eukaryota; kingdom Metazoa; phylum Chordata; class Actinopteri; order Osteoglossiformes; family Gymnarchidae; genus Gymnarchus; species Gymnarchus niloticus. The sequence goes on along the minus strand of JAACJT020000064.1, from coordinate 4,740,177 downwards.
AATCCCACACAGTCAAGGAGAGCACGGAAAGACACACACACACACACACACACACACACACACACACACACACACACGCTGGATCCTCTAGTCTGTGGAAACGATTGAAAATGAAGAAATGTGTGTAGTGGAATAAAGAGTGTTAGAATAGCTTTGATGTAAAATATCTGACCTGTTTGTCATTATTCATTTCACTACGCCTGGGTTACCCGCTTCTGCTGCCTTCAGTGTGTCGGATTGCAAGCCTCTAGGATTAACACTCCTTTGCCTTTTCATGGCACACTCTGTTCTTTTCTCTTAACCCTTTGCTGTTCGCCTCCCTGTCTGGAAGTTTTTGAACCGTCACCGATGTGCTGTCGTGGTAGACGACGCTGTCTCGTGGTTTAGCATTCAGGATGCGAATGAAGGCAAACGCATTCAGAAGGAAAAACTCTGCATCGTGGAAACAGGGGGACTCCAACATTTATATAGCGCCATGTAATGTAAAATAATGCAGATGTTGTTTAATTCTAGGCCTTCTCGGATGGATTAAAGACCTACTTCTGGAAAGTCATAACGTCATGAGTAATAACCATTTTTGATGCTGAGCTGTAATTTCATCAACGTGAATGATTTTTATTCGGACGACTCATGGAGACCGTTATGTGGGAGACGTTGTTAATTGCCTACTATTACACTAATCACATTCATGCATCAAAGTGAAGATCAATTCTTAGATAACAGTTACCGAAGTTGGGTTTCCAAGTTCTATACAGGTGTCAACATTAGCATCGAATAAACGTACGGTTTAGGGTGTCCACCGCCTTTTTCCTACGCTGGGAATGGCTTAAGCTGTGACTGACTAAGAACCTGTCCGTGATAAGATGTGAGTGGGGATGGACGGATGGATGGATGGACGGATGGATGACTTATATCCAGTAGAGGATCCACCACAGTCTAGTGCCTCATATTTCCACCCAAAAACCAGGATACGCAGTTAGAAGAGCCCATCTTAAACAGTGAACGTCATGCTTTACATTCCAGTCTACCATGAAATAAACATCTAAAGTCCTCATAAGACCAGTGCCAGTTTCCTTGTAGTGCGAAGGATCCACGTTTCAGGGCGAAGTGAGATTCTACCATCCAACCTGCAAATTAGGACCCCAAGGCAAACATAAATGCAAAGTAAAATGGAGGTTGTGGTAGGAGGTGTACTTCTTAAATGTGAAAGAACAGAAGAGTCGTCACTAATGATCAATTTCACATCCCGATTCCAGTGACAGATCGCACAACCGAGCTGGAAGCCGTCCAGGGTGTAAATAAGTTTCCCAGAAAGCAAATCTCGTTTTAGGAAGCAAATATTGCATAAAAGTTCTGAGCGTCTCCGAAGACTGATTGGCTGCTCATTAAAGGCAGTCTATCTGCAGATGAGCCATCTGTACTGAACCAAAAATATTCATCCTATACATTGCATATTTAAAGCGATGTCTCGAGAGTATTTAACTTCCCAAATATGGTCACAGAGAGGGGGGGATGTGCAAAGCTCTCATCGTTTAAGGTAGTGTGAGTTACAGTATGTGTATAATGTTTCTGTTTGTGACTCACATCTGTTGTCTGACACAAGCAGCAGACTGCAGCCACAGTCTGTCTTAAGTGCCTTCCATGTGTCGGCAACACGACTCTCAGGTAACATGCAGGTCGGCACGGAGTAATAAGTGAGGCTTATCACATGTTGTCAGAATTGGTCATCTGCAAACATGGCTTCCCACACAGAAGTAAGACAGGGAATGCGGACTAAGAGGAGATGAAATGGATATAATCTTGGAACCGGTAAAATAAGAATATGTTGATAAAAATATTCTGTGTACATAAATGCATATTATTATTATTATTATTATTATTGAAAAAGTAAATTATTACACACATCTCATTAATTGTGTTACTCAAATGCAATGTCATAACTAATTAGATCTTGGTAATGAACCTTTTTATTCCATTGGTATTGTGGTGAAACACGCCAAGCAGATATTTGGTATGGGAGCCAGAAATCACTTAGCTCCGGGCCCATGACAGTAAGAGGCTTTGATTTCCTCCCTGGGATGGAGCGGGGGAGGGGACTTTTGAGTGTTTCCAGCGTTGAAACTGATCTGGTCGGGGGATTCATCTACGTATCCAAGCCCTTTGGATTTTCTGCTGTACCTGACAAAATGGAGATGATGACAGTTCAGTCACATGACCTGGTCTCAGGTGTTATTTTTCAGAGAGACCTACAGTGGTTGCCTATAGGTGGATTGTGGATCTGGTATCAGGATGTTTTATCACTAAAGTTCACTGACGTGAAAGGGTTTTAGGCCATTTCCTGAGCTGTAAAGAGTTGTTCTGTTATGGCAGGTCAGCTCAGTGGTGAGGACAGGGAATGTAAATATCAATGTTTTCTGTAGGCAAGAGTCTGAGAGAGGCAACGGTTCAGAAGTGTTCACCCTCGAATCAGGACCGAGGACAGGTCCTGCTGGGACGTGATGTTGGTGTCCCTCCTCGATGTTGAAGGTGCCCTCCTTGGAGCCCTTTCCCAACCGCTCTCCAAGGTCCTGAATCTTTCTGTCTCAGCTTACAGCGAGAAAGAGGAAGCAGAGAAGTGGGAGTGGTCTACGGTATAGGTACCTGTCAACTTGACCGAAATAAAAACTGCTTTTGATTTCCAGGACCTGTGAACCTCCAGGGATTCATCAGGAAACCCCTGACTTGGTAAGACAACAATACTACCACAATGGAATTATATCTTTGAATTTATATTTTTTTCTCTTACTTCAATTTAAAGGTATTTAGCTTGTGATACAAAATTAGTAATATATGTAATAATCTAATCTGTGCCTCAATAAAGTAATTTCCCTTACGTAGGTCTATTAAATCCCCATGAAAGTTCCACGTATACCTGGAGGACTCAGAATAAAGGCGTGTGCTGCTCCAGTCATGCTACGCCAACCCATAGACAAAACACTGGAACGAGTCGGAAGCTCTCAGTACTATCAACGAGCAAGCTGTAGGTGTCGGATAAGGCTGCAGGGGCCCAGAGCTGGCCGAGGCACTCTGGACGGCTTCCCAGCACTACGCTGCTGAACAGTGGCAGCCATTATTTAACACTACAGAGCTGCCGGTCACATGTGGAGGAAGACGCCGCTTGGTCTATGGCATGGCGTAGTGAGGAGCCAGGGTTCTGGCTGGGTTGGTCTGGGGCCTCCTCCCATTGAGAGAAACATTGCGTATCATTCAGATGCTATGGATGGACAAGTAGCTTCCTGCTTTGGCAGTATTTGGAAAAAATGCAAATCTGTCTTGAATTGTAGAAGGGGTTTAAATTCCCATCCAGCAAATTTGCATAAAGCTTAAAGACACACGTGTCTTTAATATACGTCACATGTCCTTCCTTGCAGACTGGATATGACACAAGTTGGGGAGCCAAAGAACACGACTGGCTGTTTTTTACGGTTACAAACTTCTCCCAATCTTGATTCAATTCTTATTGGGCGTCATACACATTGTAACCAATGATGAGTGGAGGCGGGACTGCGGAGAGCATCTCATACACTGGAGCGAAGGGAGGAAATGACACCCTTATCATAAAAGCAACCTTGACTGCATCAGCGAGGGAGGAAATTTGACTTCGCCTGAGCAAGGGCGCAATTAAGTGAATTTACGCCGCTGGCACAGGCTTCCTTGTTGGCGATTGTCTTCTGACAGAAACAGAGCGCAGCTACTGTGAGCTCCCCGTCACAGTGATTGGTCACCAAATAGCTCACGTGACCCTCATAGCTCTGACAGGGCTTTCTGGAACATTCCCCTTAAAACTGAACTGTAATAAATCTCTTGCATTTCTTGGACAGGGTCATATGCTGTTAGACTTTTCTGGCTGCAGATGTATTGAGACATAGTCCACATATAGGATTATGAAACGTCAAGAAAGAGTTAGGCTTTGCTAAGAAAAAGTACACTGGCAAGACACACAAATTAAGATAAAAGGAAAATAAAGTAAAAAGTTCATCCACAGGACACCTACTTATGGTCTTAAATTCCAGAAGTGAGTCCATATTGTTATTGGTCGTTCGTTTGGCTCGCCTGCAGTACGGCCTGTCGGCATTGCCTCAGCGTTACAAGTGAAGAATGATGCACATAGCAAGTAGCCTCAAACTGACCCACCAGCGGGTGGTGGTGGTGGTAGGGGGTTAAACTATTCTTCGGGAGCAGAGAAGAGAGGCTAGACATCACAGAAAGCAAGCACATCATGCGGTTCTATATCCTTTCTGCACTGCATTCTTCGAGATTGCTTCATTGACTTGACTCAGGAACAGATAATCATTATGCATGAATCTAATTTTGAAAGGTTCCCCGTGACCCTTCTGGTGTCTTTTTTTTTTTTTTTTTTTTTTACAGAACCCTTCTCTGCACAGCGTGCTTGACAATGGCATTCCAAAGAAGTATCCCAACGAAGGATTAACTTGGCCTTACCTTTGTTTGTCTCTAACATCGGAAAAGATCTGGCATTTTCAGGATAGCGTGACCTTAAAAGTTATTTTTTTTTTGAGTAGGTACTTCACAGTTCGGAATTTTAAAAGTTCAGTTGGCCACATCAATAGCAATTCCAGCGTTCACGCTAATACGGGTGGATGTCTTGTTGCACTAACACGGTTGCCTACCTCGCTTGTTTCTCTCATTCGCACACTTTGTAGTTCCCGATTTTTACTAATAAAAGTTGCACAATCACCCATGCTCCTGGCGGTGCAGATGGATGGCGTGGCAGCGCTGTTTCCGGAACGTTCTCGATACCGCGTTAAACTTCTCAACCTTGTGACGCTTCGCCGTTTAAGGGATGGCGATTTGAATTCCGCCCGTGAACCGTGAAGACAGTGAGGTGGCGTACAGCAGACACTCACCAATCTGTCATAAGCAGGGTGCCGCACACAGGGACGTCGTTAGATAGGAACAGTGGCGGTAGGAAAATAAAAACGGAAGTGCGGGGGGTGTAGCTGGGGTTATGTGCCTGATCTCTGTATCATCAAACGACATTCCAGGTCTGAGGAACATTCTGCTTATCATCAGACTCAGGTCTCTTCAGACCCCTTGGATGACTGTGTGAAACCAGATCAATGGTCAGATCATACATGCTCTCCATCCATCCATTTACACATGTGCACCTGTCTACATGCACACGTGTACGTGTGCGTGTGTTATGGCAGGTCATGACTCAGAAATGGCATTAGGGGTGAAAAAATCTCTAGAGGGACTGCTTTAAAAAGGGTTACGTAAAAAAGGGCTTGCTGGGAACGGGTAATGGTGTAATCAGGGTGTGAGAATGAAATGAGTTATCTTCGAGAAAGAGAGAGAGGAATAAACGTCCAAGCTGGGGAAAGGAATGATCAACGTAGAGTGTGGCCTTATCTTCAGAGGCGAGCTCCCTTTAAGCTCCACTAAACTCACTTTCAGCATGGGTACATTCAGCGGGGGCGAGAACCAGACTATTCAGTCACCTCAGCTCTCCATCCATCTGATCAGACTGTGGTCTCTTAAGCCGCTTTGGCCCGTGGCAATTAGTGGATTCCACGGGTCTATGATTGAATCACATGCAGCCGTATGGAATGCAGCTAACAGTTCTGCTGTCCATGGTGTTGGATTAGCGGGATGCGGCCAGTCATGCACTCATAGTCTGTGTGTTATTAGTTATTACCTATGTGTTATTATTATGTAGCTAAATTGTTAATAAACATCCATCCATCAATCCATCTATCTACCCATCAATCTTCTGACTGCTTATCCTGACTGAGTTGCGGCGTGCCTTGGACAGGATACATTAATAATCATAACTGCACCAATAATGCTGAACTGAATAAAACTTGTCATTCTTTAATCACAGGTAAGAGACTGAATCTGTGTCTACGATTAAATCTGTTATGAATTATTTTTTGTAAGGTTATGTTTCTGCATTGCATTTGCCTAGAGACACAATATCATCCCTTCGAGTGATGTGTATTTTAAAATGTCCTCCCCCCTCACCTGTCCCATATTTTTATTTTTATTCTTTTATAAGTAAAATGGTTCTGAACAGGAGAATGTCTCTTGGTCATTTTTAATCATACCTTTTCTCTGAGACACAGCTGAATGTTAAAATTGAATATATAAAATGATTTTCTTTTTTTTTTTTCCTTTTCAGAACTGACTGTGTTACGTTAAAGGCTACATTCAGTGGAAGATGGGAAGAAGGCCATACAAAAGAGCACACAAAGGACTCACTTTTGGCATGCAGGCAGGGGGTAGAGTCATACATCAAACGTGAAAAAAATCTGCCAAGGTACATCAGCAGTGCCACGTGATCTCGCCTCACCAAAAGCTAAAGAGGCAGGTAAATCCCAGATGAGAGACAGAAAACAAAAAAGGAGAGGGTGAGTTAGGAAAACCATGTCCAAAACATCTTCGTCTGTGTGATCCTGCCACCGTGGCAGATAGTGAAGGAACCCCAAAGACCATCACTCATGGCTGAAGTCTGGAACTGAGAACCGAGTCGGTCATGCCAGTAACAACCTGGAAGACAACAAGAACAACCAGAGTAAACCGCAGGTGTGTGTGTCCTGTGCTTTTCGTCCTGAAAAACAACCAGCAGCTCAGGCCGTTAATCTTTTATGTTAACGTAGCTGGTGCTGGACTGATGGCACCCTGAGGTCTGGGCTTCTCTCACCTTGCGGGAGGGCTGATGTTCCTGCAGATGTGCCTGACAACAAGTCTGTGTACTTACCGTACTCCTAAGGCTGGGCTCTCTGTCTGGCAAGCTTGCCAACAGTTTTTTTTGTAAAGCCGCCCCTTTCAGTACACAAGTGTCAGTGTTTTTATGTTATCCATTGGACAATAGCACAGAAATGATTACTCTTTAATTATTTTGTGAAGGTAATCTTGGGTATCATTGACATATATTGTGTCTGGAGGAAGGGCTCTTGGATTTTGGGGATAGGGTGAGGTTAATTCTGATTGAGAGCGATGCCTTGTGTGTTTTTTAAGAAATCTGCGTACCACACCAGGTATTCATCAGCATTACTGCCATGAATCTTTGACAGATTCACCACAAAGCTATGGGATGTTCATAGATCACACAGACGGGTCTATGAAATTATGAGAAACAAATGTTTAAGTGTGAACATCTGAGTCAACTACTGCTCTCTGATCACCGCATCACTCAACCCCATGAAAGAAAAAAAATTGCAGAAAAATTTATATCATCTGTCCAATCTGGTAGGTATGTCTGATGCCATCTGATATTACGACAGAGAAATATTCATTCACTCATTCATTTTCCAAAACGCTTATCCTTTGCAGAGTCCAGGAATATGGGGGGTAGGGGGTGGGTTAACGAAACTTAATTTCGTTGTACTCGTTACAATGACAACAAAGATATTCTGGGTGGCTGGAGGCTATGGCAGGAAAATAAATACCAAGAAATATATAGATTAATAAATAAAAAAACAAAATCCGACAAGATGACGAACAAAATCGAGATGGGTTGTGAGCGTGGGATGTGAGCATGATACAAAGACAGGCAGCAGAAAATAGTGAAAATTTTTCCTCTAGATTTTTATTTTATTTTATTTACATTTTATTTTTGTATACCTTACAAGGCATAGAAATATTTTATTTGATGCCTATTCATAGAAATGACATGAACTGTGTTTCAAAGTTCAAAAATCCTGTTTTCTTACTGCTTGATAAGAAAAGGGTACATTCTGCTGAAGGAATGGGAGAAATTACTGACAGGCCATCTCAGGGACCACATGTCATGACCGGAAAGCCAGGGCTACCGCAGTCCTCTTTGCGCGACGTTCAGCATGACCGTGTGCTCAGAACACTCACTTTGACTGTAACCTTTTGACCCGAACTGCTCGTACACATTACACAACACGAACGCTATTCAATATCCGCAGCAAGGAAAAATGATTAGCAAATTAAATGAGAAATCGTCGCTTTCAAAAATTCTTCTAGTTATGCTAAGCTATCGTATATTATAGAATTCCCTTTATATTAAAATTTCCGCAACTTTTATTACCCAGGGGTTGAATCAAAATTCCAGTTCAATCCATGAAGAAATTGAATTATTTACTCTTCAAGTGAGCAGATTAGCATATGGTTATGTGCTTATTTAATCTGATAGCTTAAGTTTAAGTGAATATCCTATAAAGCCAGAACAACATAAATTCACAGCACTGACATAATGCTGTGTAATATAACACAGAAAATACAGGATTACTATCTTTAGAAGTTATTCATTACAGGTAATCAGAATCCATTTGGCTGAGGTTTTGGTAGTAATAGTAATGTAAGGGACATGAATAAAAAACATCTTCCCCAGACAATGGAAGTAGACAGATATGTCACTTTTGCTGTCCGCAGTGTAACTAGATCACACCTGATAATGTACCTTAGTGTCCCCAAAACCATCTCAATTGCTTTTTAAAAGGAGAAAATGCTTCACATAGCAGTTTGATAATGCCCAGTAATGTATTCTTCTGGGTACCTTGAATCGTCCAACAGTGGGATTCAACATGTGGTGAATGCTGCTTTGCTTGTCCACACCACACAATGGACTGCTGGAATCCACACTACATCTTCATGGGTTCATGATGAAGTCATGAATATGCAAGGCCTACAGTGCATTTTTATTGGTCAACTTAATGGGGATCTGTTTTCAATTGATGTCAATATCTGTATTATACTATAATCACTAATAGTAAACACCAACACCACTCCAGTTCACACACACACACACACACACACACACACACACACACACACACACACAAAGTACAATAGAGATAATTGTGGTGGCTCAATTTCAGTTGTACATTTATGAAAATTATGTACTCAAAATATTCCAGCCCGGTTAAGTGGTTCACATCCTAATTAACTATTCGTTACCACTATGTTCAGATATGTAGCTGTGGTAATGCAACGTTAGTGTCAAAAGTCAAATTTGGAGTACCACAGGGGTCAGTTCTTGGACCCTTATTTTTTTCTCTGTGCATGCTACCACTAGGCAAAATAGTTAAGTAGCATAATGTCAACTTTCACCCCTATGCCTATGACACCTAAATATATAGTTCAGGTGCACATGATGATATGTCATCCATTTTAATCTCACCTCCTGCTTTAAGGAAATGAGGGCTTGAATGAGTAAAAACTGCCTCTCATTCAACATGGAAAAGAGTGAGATTTTGCTGTTTAAAGCAACAGTACAGCTAGGCCTAAAATAATCTTCGCACTCAATACTGAGGCACTGAACTTCCACGTTAGTAGTTTGGTCCAGAGTCTGGGTGTCATTTTAGACACTAACCTCTCATTCCAATCACATGTTGATGCAGTATCGAAGGCAAGCGTCTTACATTTGCAGATTATTGCTTAGCTTAGGCGATTTGTCACACCTCAAGATAGTGAAAAACTAATGTATGCATTTGCGTATATTAGACTGGATTATTGTAATGTTCTAAGTCAGAAAGTACGGAAAAAACATTGAACACCTTACAGTGCATTCGGAATGCAGCAGCCAGAATTGTCACTAGGAGCAGGAAGTTCAAACACATAACCCTATTTCTCTATTTCTTCTACTGGCTTCTAGTCAGGTTTATGACTGACTTTCCGATTAGTCCTGCTTACCTATAAAACACTTAAAGGTCAAGCACCGGCCTACTTCATCAATCTGATTAAAGCCTATACCTCAAATCATTCACTTAGATCACAAAATTCAGGTCTCCTTCTTGTCCCACATATAGATAAAGCTACTGTTGGCCCTAAAACCTGCAGATACCTGGCTCCTAGATTATGGAACAATGTTTCAGCTTATGTACGGGATGCCAAGTTGGTCTTAGTCTTTAAATCATGACTGAATATACCACTTTTGTCTAGCTTACCTTATTTCATAACAAACCTTAGTTTTGGATTCCAAAGCTGTTGTGCACGTCATGTGGTCCCCTGTGTTTGCCAGCAAGGCACATACATCCATTCTCATCTGCTATTCTCTCTGTTCCTCCCCACATGTCTGGATGGAGCCCGCCACCAAATTTGGCCGCAAACCTCATTTAGCCCCAGCACCGATTGGTAGCTCAGGATACTCCCCTCCCATGTACCATGGGTTTTGAATCCTCATTTGTCCCATCACTAGGATGAGGACAAATGACTGAGACAGAATCATACAGTGTCCACGACTATCAGGAGGCAAGTCTTTTTGGAGTGTCCAGCCCTGAAGCCAGACTGATGAATGTCCAAGACGTTATTCTGTGTGAAAAAGTCTTGACTAGATACAGTACACTCAACAGTTTTCAACGCAGAGGAGCGACAACAAGCAGTCCTATAGTTTTCTACTTGTGATGGGTGAGGCATATTCAGACAGCTTGTTCTCACAATAAAATATCTAATCTTTTCTTTTTTGTCCCCATATGAACAGAAATCCCGGATTTGAATAATGGTGAGTGTTTTATATGATGACAACCATAGAGGTGTCAACCATTCAACCTTCTGTTCATTATCTTCTGTTACAAAATCTCTGTCTTCCCCCTTTGGGCTAAGCTCAGAGCAAAGAGTCGGTTAATTAGCTTCTTGTCATTGTCAGTCGATGGGGGACTGAAAAAGGATTGACTTTAGTCTAAAATTTTGGAAGCTACTAATTCAAAACCCAGTCTGATAGCTTCTGCATGGATATAGATACGGAGGTTCACGCGCGTTTCACCATTGACATACCGAACGGGGCGCCTGAGCTGTTATAACGAGATGGCAAGAGGCTGTGAAATGTCAGGAAGGCAGCAGCAAATGATGCACCTGCGCTTTACTGAGAGCTGAGGAGAGACCTCAGTAGGGGTGAGTGCATTTGGAACACACAAATGCATGCAAATCCAATACTCAGAAAAAGCATTCTGAGGGGAGCGATGAAGCTCTTTCTATATATTAAAAAGACTTTAGAAATCCATGTCACACACACCTAAGGGTCACATGTACTGAATTTCCAATTTTGCTTCCTGTGGAACAAAACTTGCCTCAAACTGAAAAGAAGTCATTTTCACAAGCATGCCTATTTAAGCGTGCAAAATCGCATAAGATAAATCTGGGTATGGCAGCATATATATATTTCTCCTCTAAAAAGTAAGGTCCAAATCATGGTGTTTTGTTATGTTTTCTTATCTATCGCCCCCTAGCACCAAGGAGGTATGCCCACTAATGCTCTCTCCTCCAATTCTTAATTCTTCTCCTGATAATAACCTCTTTGATTCTAAGTTACCCTATCTACTCTAATCATTACTTATTTATGTCAGGGTTGTGTGGGGGCCTGGAGCCTATCCCAGGCAGCGTAGGGCCATAGGCTGGGGTTCACCCTGAAACCCTGTATGGGATACTAGTTGGGAGAACATGCAAACTGCCAAAGCAGAGTAGAGGTGGGGTTCAAACCCCAAAATCTGAAGTGCTAGTCAACAAGCCGCTGTGTGACACCCTTCCGCGATCATGTACTAGATGGTTGGTATGGAAGAAGCATAATTCTCACGCTATAAATCCCTGAAATCCATTACTCACGGCTTAGAACATTTCATGGATAATTTACAAACTTACTCAGTGTCTCTCAATCCTTATTATACGTCAATGCTTCGGCCTTTACCATAAGATTTTAAGGACAATAATAACATATTTTTTTTTACACATTACCAAGCCCAGTCTTGCACAAAGGAAAGACAAGCTTAGAAATGACCGCAAAATGATGAAATGTGGGGAACAAATCGTCATGATTGTTAATGAGAGCCAAAATTTGCTTTGACTTACCCTGGGGTTGTTCGAGTTCAGAAGGATACCATTTGGCTCACGGGTTAGTGAAGTTCCTGGGAGAATATCACAGATCACCAAAAACTGAGGGAAATATGAATATGATTGTCATGAGGACGATGATTAGTGGTATAACAGTGGGCATTATCTGCAACATAATTGCAATTGCACTGCGGGTGCTGTAGTAATTTTATTCCTAAAAGAAGACACATCACAAATGCTGGTGGTCTTATTTGCAGAATGACGGTTGACTTCTGCACCTCCTGTTGTTTATTTTTGGACAGGAGGTGAAAGGTATCCACAGGATGCTTGTAACAAACAAATCAGCCACCTTCCATGGCCAGGAGGTTACGTCTGAAGAGGCTTTCTCATCTGGGTCTCCCTCACTGAAGAGCACTTAATAGTCATCTGTTTGTAATCGGACGTGACAGTTAATCAACAGAGGAACTTCAATAATTAAAAAATTAAAATAACTGGCAATGGCAAATAGATGCAGCAGTGGCAACGACTGTTTTATTTCATCAATATTTGAAGCAGATTTTCTTTTTCCTTAAACCTTTTACCCTCAGCTTGATTAGCCAAACTAAGTATGTCAATGTTTAGATGAACACTGACCTCCTCGAACTCGAGCAGGAAGAGCAACGTGTAAATGTTTCTAGCATCTGATTAATGCATTCGTCGGAGTTTTCGCACAATCAGCCTCCGAGTTTTTTTTTTTTTCCCGTTTCTGTCTTTTTCTTTTTTCTCAGATGGTTGCACTGCTTAATCACAGCCCAGTGTTGAATCAGAAATAGTGATAGGCTAAATTTGCTCCTTTGTGCAATCAGTAGTGTGAGCGTTAAATAAAACAGCTCTGCGTTTTCCTCTGGAGAAAAGTACAAGGTGGCCATCGTTAAGAGGGACGGCGCGAGAACAAGACATCAGCATAAAGAGATGTGAAGTGTTTACAGAAGATGGTGTGGCTGGAAAATCACTCTCACATTATGCATTTCCTGCTGAGGTCCATCCATTCCCTGGAACAAAGCTGGGCATCAGCACAATCTACATCAACAAAGAGAGGCACAATTTTTACCTTGAAGACCCCTGACGTGGGCAATCATAGTCTTAGGGTTAACGTAAGTCTCCAAACACCTTCATGTAGTTGTGTTCCCAGAATATATAATGTTTGAAGCTCCTATTCATATCTTATTAACATTTTTTTTTTTGTCTTTCAAAAGGACACCTAGCGCAATAAAAGCTAATATGCCAGAAGAAAAGGACAAGTGAGACTCAAACTCGCAGACTCAAAGAGGCAAGCCGTGCTCTTGCCAAGCTGTATTGCTTCAATAAATAATCATTTAAAAAATGGCTGTGAGTCAGGTTTACCTTATGTGTTTAACATGTCAGTCACAATACGTTAAGGTAAGCTAAATTAAATATGCCACTCATGGATACGTTTTTTTGCATTTATAACTGCTAAGTTTGACTAACATAAAACCACAAGGGAAACCTCCTGATGTTAGCTCTTTGCATGGAGTTATGTTTACCATAGGCTGGTAAAGTATCTGATTTGGTAAACAGCACTGAATTTGGACCAAAGAGAGAACACAGAACCATTTTAATTGGAGATCTAGCAAAACCAGGAAGGTAAGGAGTTTTGCTATACAGTGCATGACAACTCAAAGCACAGTGTTAGTTCCGATAATGTGTTTGTTCAGCTTGTATGTTAAACAGCAGACCTGCATATCAGTTTGACACGGTCGTTATTACCAACATGTGAAACATGGAAACAAAGGGTGCTCAACGTGTAGGAGATTATTGGAGTAATATTTTCCCTAAAAGTGACACCTAATATTATCTTAGCTGTTCTTATGTAACAGAAAAAAAATAATTTCATATATCTGCACATATTGGAATCATTTAATAATGGGAATGACATTGAGAATTACTTCAAGAAATATTATTTTCAAAGGAAAGACGCACTGAGCATTCGCAGAACATAAATATGCATAAATAATGATCAGAATAAAACTGGACAGGGATAGTCTCCATATACTTAATGGTAATGCTTGTTCAGAGCGATATCTAGTGATTACCCAAAGAATTTACTTAAAACAGGACATTTTTCAGCAGGGCACTTTTAGGCACTTTTAATTGTGTTGTAGAGTTCTTGAAATTCCCATGCAATCTTTTGCTTCACTCCTTGCAAAAACATGATTTAAATAAATTCCACAGATATAAATGTATAATTCCCTCTTTTTAATTATTATTCCGGCTTTTTTTTCTTTCCTTTTTTTATACCCTGACCCACAATATTTCTGAGTTCATCCACGAAAAGTGTAATAAATTCCATAAAAATTTTGAAAACCTTTATCATGTCTTGGGTCTCCTGCAGCCCTGTGCTGCTTAGGATTGCCTCCAGGCTTCCCCCACCTTGACCAGGATAACTGGTCAGAAGATGGAAGGATCGGTGGATGGATGGGCTGGTGTAAAATAACAGTAAGCTGACTCATAGCTTTCAGTGCCTTTTTTTAGGGCTGCTCATTCCCCACTGTGTCCCACTGCCTTTCTAGCTTTCTAATTACCCCTAGCAGGCTGGCAAAGGGAGACCCCAGATCGTCAAGGTAACCGTAGTCATCCTCAGCCTCTGCTGTCATGGATTCAATTGGACTGAGGGATTCTGCCAAGGAGCCTTCCCCCTCATAGCCGTAGGTGGCCAGGGAGTCGTATGGTGGAGCTGCACTTTCCATAGGGGGGTTGACCAGCTGTTGGTGGAGGTAGTCTTGTGAATTCAAGACGTCTTGCTTTGGGGAGACCCTAAAACAGGGGCTGGGATGAAGCTGGGCTTTACAGGAAGGCTGTGCCATCTCTGTAGCCCCGGGGTTTCTTAGTGCACCTATGTCGAATGCCCGCGTGTCTTCCTCCCCGCCTCCTTCGTCGTCATAGCGAATGACGTTCTCGCGGATGTCTTCCCTCGAAGTCATCGGCGCCGCGCTCTTCCGGTGCCGCCTGAGAGCGACATACAGCACCACAGTCACTGCGAGGGAGGAACATCAGACATCAGCTGGGGTTTAGGTTTGCTTACGTGTGAGTCTGTGTGTCGCAGGCGTGGGTGTCAAAACGTAAGGCAGAGAGCAGGGGAGCAACACATCTTACGACCCTTGTCTAGGAAACGACCTGCTTTATTTATTTATTTGTTATCATCTGAAATGTTGTTTCCCCCATGGGAAGACGTCGTCACAACAGGACAGGGAGAATCAGTAAGCCTCTCTCTCTCTCAGGTGGAGATAGGAGCATGGCAACAGCATCTCAAGGCATCTTCAGTGAACAACAAAAAGTTGTGCAAAAACTGTATCATTCAAACAAAATAGGAACAAAAATACAAATTTGTCTATATAAATAAAATTTTTAATTTGTCTCTATGCGCGTTCTTTTTTTTCCCTCCTGGCCATTCTTATTTATGACTTTATCGCCATCCAGTGGCAGGCATGTGTAAGTGTCTTGCACAATTCTTGTGATTCACGGGTCTAGTGGGTGAAATCTACTTCACACAGCAGAGGGTGCTATTTCTCACCCAGGAGGACAGTGGCGCCCAGCAGGACGGTGAGAAGAGCGCCGGTGCTCACACCCGCTGGGAAGATGACAGCCTCGGCGCTACAGGAGAGGAGCGTGCCGTCCCAGCTGCAGGCACAGACGCGCACTGTCAGGGTGCCAGTGCTGCTCCGGCGGGGGTAGCCACCATCAGCCACCACCACAGGCAGGAGGTAGTGGTCCTGAGCTCGGCGCCTGAAGCTGCTGTGCTGCGTCAGGATGCCCGCGGTGTTATCTGCCGACCAGCAGGTGGCGGCAATGTTAAAAACATGGACCATGTAGCCCTACGGTTATGATTTTGTAATACCCATGACAGTGACAGAGAAATGGGGTGGTTAAGAAGTCAGGCATTTGTGAGTAGGCTTTACCTTAACCTAAAGAGTTACAAAGAATACACAGCTAAGATCAATTTAATATCTCCATGTCATTAAAAATATACACGTTGAATTACCCC
The DNA here is from genome assembly GCA_009936485.2 of Gymnarchus niloticus. Taxonomy (NCBI): domain Eukaryota; kingdom Metazoa; phylum Chordata; class Actinopteri; order Osteoglossiformes; family Gymnarchidae; genus Gymnarchus; species Gymnarchus niloticus. The sequence continues at coordinate 4,724,342 of JAACJT020000064.1, read as the reverse complement.
CATGCAACTGCTTAGGCCCAAAATTTTTGGTAAAAAATAAACTTCAAACGATATGTTCTCAAACTACCGTTAGTTAGGACCATGCATGTACATGGGATTGATTTTTTATTTCAAGGCAGAGGCACCGTCACTAAACAGACTTAAGATCCTAAAATGATTCTGAGGGACAAGACCAGATAGCACTGTGAAAGTCGCATAATGTTACAAAAGATAAATCACCACGTTAAACCCTAATCGTAGCCAGCAACTGCAAGTTGAAATCCTTACTTTTGAAGTCCCAAACTGTAAAGTTCTCCTGTGGAGGTGATCTGAAGGTAAACTTCGCTCCTGTGGGTGACAGGTCCTTGTCCTGGGCAGTAACAGTGCCAATGACCTGAAAAGAAAATGCAGACATATGGAGCATTAGAGATGTGTTTGTTTTCTTTTGATCTAGCAGGTGATGTAGATTAGTCAGCCTGAGCAAGACCAACACCCTAAGCAAGACTTATCACTTCTCTTCCACCCCCCCCCCCCCCTTTTGGGGGTGTTCCTTTTGGAGGTCCAGATTCAATAATCTCCTGATCTCCCATGTGTATGCTGACCTACCATGTCTTCCTCCCCACCATTTGTCCATCCTGTCATTACCTGAACCACCAAACCTGCTCTTCAACCCGATCACCTAACTGCCTCATTACTGTAGAGGGGCATACAATGATGTCCCTCTACAATAATGGTTCCATCTCACTGTGTTGTATTAGTGAACTTGCCCTGCCTGGTGCTGCCCAGAGGAGGGTGGACTTCCCCCTTGAGTCTGGTTCCTCCCAAGGTTTCTTCTGAGGGAGTTTTTCCTTGCCACTGTTGCCCTTAGTTTAATATCAGGGGAACTTGAGCTCGAGGTTATTTAAAGAGCTTTTTGACAATGCTCATTGTTAATGGCGCTTTAAAAATAAAATTATACTCAATTGAATTGACTGTTCCCTGCAAAGGCGAGGTGCCTTTAAGTTGTATTGACAAGCTGCGAGGGTGAGCTGAAAGTGAAATTTTCCTTTCACAGTTGGAAAAATTTGAAGGTACAGGACCAATGCATTTGCAGTGCCAATGCGATTCAGGTGTCAAAGCTGGCTGGAGGCACAGTGACACTATGCTCTTTGAGATTTACCCCTCAAATCACAATTTCTGAGAAATTAACTGAAACTATAAATGCTTTAAGTAAACATGGCATATGTAGTTAATCCCTGCAGTGACTGCAGCATGGCCAAGTGCCATTTCAATCACTGCCCTAAGGTAAAATTAGCTTAACATATCTATATTTTTAGGGGGGCCCGGTAGCTCAGTGGGTGGCACTGTCATCTCACACCTCTAAAATCAGGGGTTTTGATCCCACCTCCACTCTGTGTGTGTGGTGTTTGCATGTTTTCACCATGCTTTGCAGATTTTCTGTAGGTACATCAGATTCCTCCCACAGTCCAAAGACATACACTTAGACTATCACTAAATTACCAGTAGTGTGTGTGTGTGTGTCTGTGTGCCCTGGGATTGCCCACTCCCCCAACAACCATGATCAGGATAATCAGAAGAAGGCTAGTTGTATAATTATGTTTTGTCTTTTTTTTTAATTCTTTTTTATAGAGTTCCGAGACATGGTATGTTTCAGTCTGAGTCTATACAGCACATGGAGCAAGGCTTAAAGGGAAATTTTCTCTCTGATCAGTCAGTACACAAACTCTCAATGTAGTTAAAAATGGTTTGTCCTCAGCATGAAAACTCAGTAATTGGACCTTTTTTTAGCTCCTGCCTACATTGTTTATTTATTAGTTTTTATTTAAAGTCATAAAGGAACTTCCACTGAAAGAACGGCCGGCTCCACCTTCTCCTCTTTCAAATGCATCGTTTCCCTCCATCTCCCCTGAGCTGTTCCTCTGAGCTCATGGCTACACATCAATCTTGACGGCTGCTTATCAAGTCCTTTTCTCCCGCGCTGTTTCCTGTGAGAACACCCTCAGAAGCCGCCCCCCCCCCCCCCGTGCTTCGTCAACGCGAGAGAGGCAAGCTGAAGACGCATTTACATTTCCTTTCAGTCGGAAATCTCGCTTAAAAATCTCTGCGCCGTCTGACAGCCACACCTTGAGGACCAGAATGAGCGCCTTGCTTCGTGTGAGGAGGCCACGCATGTTGGAATTCACTCATGCTTCACTTTCACCGCAAAGTAAGCATTTAGCTGTTAGCCAAAGTGTTAAAAGATTTTTTGTATAACCACTAGGACAGAAGGTCATATGGACATGTATTCACTCTGCCTTTGAAAAAACACAATAAAATACCATTCTATTACTTTGCATACCATCTTATTTATTCACCTAAGCATATACAGAGTTTTGGTCTTTTTTTGGCCTTTAACTTGTTAATTATTTACATGTATACATGCAGAAGGGCTTGATAAGAGATGTTTTCAATCTTATCTGGGGTGGCAAGTATGTGTATGTGAAGAGGAGAGTGATGTATCTTGGAAAGGACAGGGTGGGGAGAGATGTCCCTGACTTCCCTCTCAAGCTTGACTGCCTGTTCTTCTCACTGCTCTGTACACGTCTGGTGGCTCCTCCAGAGCACCCCCACTAGTGTTTTGTGAACCTGTGGCTGGCCCTGCCCGGTCGCGGTCCAACTCCGGGCCCAAGGTTGAGACACTGCCGGACCACTACAACCATGCAGTAAGGTGGAGTAAGTCTCTTCCGGCAGATCTCGCCTCGGATGTCCTCGTCAAACACCGAGCCTTATATAAGACCGTGTTGGAGGCAAGGAACACCCAAGCTATCCTGGATCTGGAGAAGGACACATGGAGCAGGATCCAGCCGAAAGGCTTGGACCGCCGGCTGCAGGACCTGAACTGCCAGTGTTTACATGGTAAGCTGCCAGTCAGGGAGGTGTTGTACAGACACAAGTTGACCAGACTCCCTGGCTGCCCCCAGATCTCGGTGTACAGAGCATGAAATGCTCTGTCACACCTTTTGGGACTGTGGGTTTGCAAGGGAGGTCTGGACCTCAGTGGAGTGTCTGTGCAAGAAAGTGGACCCTCAGTTTGTGTTGTCCTGTCCCAAGGTGATGAAGGGATGATCCTCGGTCCCTCAGATTTTCTTCCCTCCCCAGGTATGGTTTCTAATAAGCATAACCAAATGTGAACTTTGGAATGCAAGGTCAGCACTCATCCTGCATGGGGGTTGACTTGAGCGCCCATGGAGTTTATCACAAGATTGTGGCCGATTTGAATTTCAGGATGGAGCACGATGTCACTCTGTCGGGCCATGGCGAGGCCAAGGAGAGGTGGAAGGGTCTTGTCTGGCTTGAGTCCCACTCGAGGTCTGTTTTAATGTCCGAGATGGTAAGTGCAGCAGCATTTTGCTTGAGCACTTTTACATGTTTGTGTTTTTGGATAGTGCTCTATCATTTTGTATTTGCACTTTTGACTTTTTCAGCAAAGCTCCTCGCAGGACTGGCGGCTGGGTTAAGTTTTTGTATTTGAAGCTTATTTGTTGCAAAGTTACTTGGCTGTTATTGTATACTTTTTACGAGAGTATTTATTGGTATAATATTTTAATTATTGTTGTTTGAATTGGAATTTGTGTTTGGTTTTGAAACACGTTTGAATTCCAAATGTTTTATTGTATTTTGTTGTATAATAAAGATTTAAAAACAAAAAAAAATCCTCATAAGATCTATAATTAAATGCATGCACAAACCCACCTGCCCTGCTCTGGCGTTTTCACACACAAAGGTCTCCTGGGGTACAAGGAGCTCTGGTGTGAATTCATTAACGTCCAACACGTGGATGGTCACGGTGGCTTGGCTGGAGAGGTCAGAGTTTTCTGCAGAGTGGACACAAACGTGCAATGACATAAATGTATGCTTCAAGCCGCTTCACGTGAGGGATGACAGAGCCAAACCAAAATGGAAAGGGTCTCTTTAAAAATCATATATATAAAAAAAACAAACAAACAAACAAACAAATAAATAGGGGCAACTGTACTCACATTATTTTTTTTGACTGTTTTGTCTATGAAATATTACATGAAAATCATCCTCACTCCAGCCTAGTATGAGTATACTTTAACAGACCTTATAGTGACCTTATGTCATGGGCTGACTGTCCACTACAGAAATTCATACAAATATTAGCAGAACTGAAATGTTACTAATCCCCATGACAAAAAAAAAAAAAAATACTTAGTGTAAAATAAAAATATTTCATTGAATTTTGTTGGCTGTGATATTTCCATTTCTAAACTCAAAATTAGTCAAAATACTGTAATATTATCCTGGATAAGTGGTTAGACGCCCGACCTACTGACCAGCCGACTGACCAACGGATGGATGGAAGGAGGAATGGATGGATGGAGTATTTAGTCTCTGTGTTGGAGAAGCTCAGAGTTTAAAAAAGTGAGAAAGAAATCCCTAATGAGGACACCCTTACTCTGCGACTGGCCTTTACCGATGAATCATTAAAATAACTACCACATTTTTTGAATAAAAAACCCCGCAGTTTAGGAACCATCGTAGAGGTTGTGAATGTGAAGGACAGCCATGAAAATAAAGACTAAAGAGCATTCTACAGAATTTAGAGAATTTAAAACATAAATTGCATAAAATAAGAAAAGGGAGCTAAAGTCAATTAGGGACTACATCTTAGATTATCAGGAAATCAGTTAGGGACTACAGGTTACATTATCAGGAAATCAGTTAGGGACTACAGGTTAGATTATCAGGAAGCCAGTTAGGGAATACAGGTTAGATTTTCAGGAAGCCAGTTAAGGACTACAGGTTAGATTATCAGGAAGTCAAAGCTACACCGAACCTCACAGGCACTGCATGCCTCGAGAAGGTCGTCTCTTTTAAAGAAGAAGCAGGTTTCTGATAAAAGCTGCGGTGTTTTGAAATGAAAATCTCACAGTGAATTACAATGTAGATTTGAAAAACTGGAGTGAAGATTTCAGTGTAGAATTTGTAATTTAGTAAGATGAGAGGACTGGGGTCAGGTTCAAATACTTCTGAAAAGATCTGCCAGTGTGGAACCTTTTTTTCATAGGATCAATCGGGTTCTAATAAAAACCCCACACAGCCTTTTTTTCAAATGTACTATGGGAGAAAAGAAGCCATTCATACACATTTGTGTTCTGGGTACTGCTGACCATTCTTTTTATCTGTCAACAGTACATAAACTCTTTCAAAGCTCTTTTAAAGCAGGCATATTGCAGGCCACCTCATCTGTTCTGATTGGGGGACCATGTAGCCTGAGTGGGACCCTGTAGCATCCCTCTCTTTGATAACTGGATATTCAGAAAAAAAAACGTGCTTGTTACATAACTGATATATCTGGTTTTTGTATCTCTGTATCTCATTCACTTTATCTAAACTTGCCAATACATTTGCTCTAATGAGCTCGGCTTCATTCATAATTTTAGATACTTATGTAAAAGTGTTTAATATCACTGCACACATCAGAGCAATCAAAATATTATTCTAAGGTTGTTAAGCTTTTTGCATAAACAGTTTGTTTATGTCTAAATCACAGTATGTTTGGTTAAACAGGCTTAGAAGAGAGCCAGGTTTAGAATATGGATGCCGGCATATTTTAATTTTAGTTATTTTATTCTGATCTGTGTACAGTGTATAATTACTATTAGTTATTATTGTCGTGTTATGACTTTCACAAAACTGACACTTACGGAATATTGCAGGTTTACTAATTAATAAATTGATTACATGTAGGCTACCTGGGTGGCTTAATTTGTACTACAACAGCCCCACACCTCAAGGATGGGGATTTGTACCCTGCCCCTTCTGTGTGGGCAGTTTAGCATATTTTCCCTGTATTGAGTTGAAAAAGATATACAATTGTCTGTACAATGCCCACAGTGTGCTATTGTGTGTGTGTGTGTGTGTGTGTGTGTGTGTGTGTGTGTGTGTGTGTGTGTGTGAGTGCCCTGTGATGGACTGGCACCTCATCCAGGGTGTACCCCAGCCTTGTGCCCTGTGATGGACTGGCACCTCATCCAGGGTGTACCCCAGCCTTGTGCCCTGCGATGGATTGGCACCCCATCTAGGGTGTACCCCTGCCTCGCCCATTATGCTGCTGGACATAGGCTTGAGGCCACCCCATGAATTGCATAGGCAGTTTTGAAAAATAAATTGGAAAGAGAGATGCAGGGTGCCTGAATATACACAGAATTCCAAAACTCCACGGCTACGAGTTTTTCAATTTATTTTATTATTCAGTGGTCTTATTTGTACAGAAAATCACAAACCACTAGCCTGCGTTCATTTGGCTTCAATTACGTTCAGTTACTTACAGTTATTCACGTAGTTTACAACAAAACCGATACAGTTCTGTAACAGATGGAAAGCCATCATTTCACTTAGTCCATATAAAGGTGACAGCTCTTCATTTCTTGTAAATAGAAGGCTAATGTTTCATCAGATTTGTTTTTAAGTAGTTTTCATGTGCCAGAAAATTTATTGGGCCAATTTAGGTAAACAACTATATACTAGAATCCTTGTAAAATATTAGTAAATTATCAAGGACCACTAGATGGTGCTATAACACGACAAAAAAAGCTGCGTGAGAAATCGCTAAAACGGAGAAGACTAAAATTTGATGAACAACTAAAAGAATGCACACATGTGGACGCACACAGAGGAAGTTAGAAGATAATATGCAACAACAGTTGATGAAATATTAAGATAAATAACATTCATAAACCATCCATTGGCTGCTGTACTTACTAACTTTAGTTGCCACTATGGAGATGTTGTACTGTGCAGTCTGTTCCCTATCCAATGGTTTAGTGGTGGAAATGGTTCCCTTCAGTGGGTCAATTTCAAAGAAGCAGCTTGTGTTCTTCTTACAGTCTGTTGAATATCTGAGGATAGACACAGAACACGTGGAATAGTTATACAACATTAAAAAAAAAAAACAAGACAATGTTGAACTTCTGTGGAATCAGAAGAGCAGGTCAGAAGGAAAATAGCCCACCATTTCACAGTATAAAGTGAGCTTTTTCAACTGATTCAGAATAACGAATAAAAGCTGCCACTAAATATTGAAAGATTGACCTCAATATGCTCACTTTCATGCCAAATAACTGTAATTTATAAAGAGCTGTCATGCAGTACAAGTGATCACTGAAATTACTGATGTTCTGCTAAAGGTTAATTTTAGAAATTAATTTAAATAAATAGACAAAATAAACATGGGGAAACTACACAATAAACAAGATACACTTTAAATCTGCCAAGTAGTTAATCATCTCGCACCTAAGAAAGGTTTATGAAAGCTTCAGAGGGCACATGAAGATGTTGTGGGGACTTCATCAATCAATCAGTCAATCAGTCAGTCAATCAGTCAGTCGATCGATCGATCAATCAATCAATCAATCAATCAATCAATTTTAATGCTAATCTAAAAGCAAACAAATGGTGTCTTGTGGCTGGTCCATTATCCCATTCATCCCTTATATACAGTGAAAGACTATGGCCACCACATGGCCAAAACAAAAAAAAAAGACAAAGATGAAGTTTAAAATGTAAATCATCTCCATGGTCAGCTCCAGACCACCTTTATACGGTTCATCCACGTCTTCTCCAAATGCTCCCTTTTTCCAAAGTTTTGCCTGCTCTGTGATTCTGCCAGAATGCACCTGTAAGTAAATGTCCACATGCTCTGTGCTTTAACTCAAAGCTAGGCATTAATTTATTTACTATTTGTCTATAATATTATATAGTTGTTTTATTCTGCTGAATGATAATTAACTCCAGGATTACATGTTGACAATGTGAACAAACTGAAAGTACATCATCTTTTAAAATTTATTATAAATACTATTATTACTGTCTGTTCTGTCAGGGTCTCCCCCATTCACTTCATATGATATTACTGTCTGTTACACAGTCTAGGAGCAGTCAGTAATGGTGCTGTGTCATCACCTGACTGCACCGCCCCCCATGTCGAGGTCCTCTGCGGCCACCGCTCCGATGACGAAGCCCACGGGGGCGTCCTCGTACACGTCCATGCTGTAGGCTGGCTTGCTAAACTCCGGAGGCTCTGCCACATCCATGACGTTGACCTTGACGGTGGCCGTGTCCCTGAGCGGGCCCAGGTGGTAGAAGCGGGCGTCCGCGTGCGAGTTCGACGCTTCAACCTTGAAGGTGTAGGCGTTTTTCTCTTCATAGTCTAGCCGCTGTGATGGCAAGACAGGAAGGAGGCGTGGTCAGACCGGTACAGTAATGGTATATCGGAAACTCTACTCAGACTGTGAATTAAATAAGCATTCGATCCACCTTTTTAAGCCGCAATGTACTCTTAAACTATAGTTTTGTCCTTGATATGTGTTTGTTTATTTGCATTAGCTCTTATATTAACTTTAAGATTTCCAAACGCATTTGATGCTTGGTGTCTCATGCATACAATGAAAGAGCAGATGAAGTCATTTACACCGATTATAACCAAATGAAATTCTCCCCAAATGGCAGAATAAATTTAGAGATAGACTTCTCTGCTGTAGAACTTGAAGTATGCAGGTTTCATCAGCGTCACAAAGGAAGTAAACGTGTCCACAGCTTGTCCTGTCTAAATAACACAAGCCTAGGGAGAAAGAGTGTGATTCCCTCTGGAATTCGAGAAAAATGTATTAACCAGCATAGCTCCCTAACCTGTAGAGGCTGTAAGATTTCAGATCATTGCTCCAGGGGTTGTGGCCGAAAGAAAAGGCTCCTTGGCTGTCGCATCTGCCTCTGAATTTGGTAGTGCTGACGGTGTTTGGACTCAAGTTTCGTCCAAGTTTGGGCTGAAAGCTGTTGTGTCAGGCCAGGTAAGTGAGGGAATTTCATGGCCAACAGAAGATCTACCACTGAGTATTCACATACTAGAAAAAGGTTCACTTTGTGCTTCCCCACTACTTTGATGGCTTCAGGGGGATTGTTCTGAACAAGCTCATGCCATGTTAACAAGGGTTAACCAAAAGGATAATGATTAGCAGGGGTTTAATACAAATGCTGGCTGTTAGAAGACGAAACTTTAATTGGTAGCCATTTCTTCTCGTAAACGTAATACCCTCCTCTAAAACAGCTAGCTGCATGTTGGATCCTATTCCTACAAGGCTTGTTAAAGAGAGTGTTCCACCTATTAGTAATAACTTACTAAACTTGATTATCTCATCACTAAGTCTTGGATATGTACCAAAATCACGAAAAGTAGCTGTTGTAAAGCCTGCCCTTAAGAAACTAAGCTTGATCCTAGTGACTTAGCAAATTATAGGCCTATCTCAAACCTTCCCTTCCTCTGTAAAATCTTGGAGAAAATAGTAACAAAGCAATTGTACTCATTCCTACAGAGAAATGGCATAAGTAAAGTATTTCAATTTGGGTTTAGACAATATCACAGTACTGAAACTGCATTAGAGAAAGTAACAAGTGACCTACCCATGGCCTCTGATCGTGGTTGTCTTTCATTGCTGGTACTTTTAGATCTCAGTGCAGCATTCGATACTATTGACCATGACATTCTCCTAGACCAACTAGAATCCCTTGTTGGTATTACAGGGCAGGCCCTGTCCTGGCTACGGTCCTATCTCACTGACCACTACCAGTTGTTCATGTCAACAATGAATCCTCTGATTTTACCAGAGTTAAATATGGTGTTCCACAAGGATCTGTGTTGGGCCCGCTGCTGTTCACCCTGTATATGCTGCCACTAGATGACATAATTAGAAAATATGGTATTGATTTCCACTCCTACCCTGATGACACACAACTATATATATCAGTTAAACCTGGTAAATTGCCTCATCTGTCAAAGATTGAAGATCGTCTATTAGCTATTAGGAGCTGGATGGCCAGAAATTTTTTACTCCTAAATCAAGATAAAACAGAAGTAATGCTGCTTGGTCCTAGAGTGCTTCGAGAACAGACTGATGTAAAGTTTAATGGATGCTCACTTAAACCAAGCGCAGTGGTCAGAAATCTTGGTGTCTTATTGGATGCAGAATGTCCTTTGATGCTCACATTAGGAATATCACTAGAACAGCTATTTTCCATCTAAGGAATATAGCCAAGGTTCAGAAAATGTTGTCATTCAATGATGCTGAGAAGATCAATCGTGCTTTTATCAGCTCCAGATTGGATTATTGTAATGCTCTGTGTTCTGGATGTAACTCTGGGTTGTTACACAGACTCTAGCTGGTGCAAAATGCAGCAAGAGTGCTGACTGGAACTCGCAAGTTCAATCATATTAGTCCTGCATAGTCATCTTTACAGTACTATTACTAACCTAGAAGGCCTTGCATAGTTTGGTTCCAGAATTTCTGTTTGATCTTTTGGTTCCATACTTCACCCCCTCCGCCGTTTGCTTCACTCTCAGGGGGCAGGTTATTTATTAGTTCCAAGAGTGAAAAAAGCGACGTTGGGCTGCAGAGCATCCTCCTACAGGGCTCCGCGGCTGTGGAATGGTCTTCCAGCAGCAGTGCGGGACTTTGGCTCACTCTCTATCTTTAAGTCTAGGCTTAAAACACACCTTTTTAGTCTAGCTTAAGAGACCATAGGTAGCTACTCACTCTCCAAGTAGGCTATAGGCTGAGGTGTAGAGCTGGGTGGGGATCAGTGCCATTGGCTTTGGATGAACTGTGCTATCAGTGCTATCACTCCTGTTTCACATGTTCTGTCTGTTGTTGGAGTGTTGGCATTCATGGATTCCTCATGCCTGTGTCCCCATTGGCCTCTCCCTCATAGTTATGCTACCATATATAGTTATGCCGGAGCTCTTGCTGTTTTATTTGCAATGATTCTGCTGCCTTAAATTGATGCTCTGCTCATGCCCTTTCTCTTTCCCCCACGCTCCCCTCTTTTGGGTGCTTCTTTCAGAGGTTCGGATTCAAGAGATCCCCGTATCGTCTGCTGGCCTACCACACCCTCCTTCCACTTCGGCTGTCCACACTGACCGGCTTGCTGCCTCCTGAGCCAACGAACCTGCTCTTCAGTCCTGATGACCAAACTGCATCCTCAAATAAACTGCTGTCCTCCTAACTGTTATACAAACTCATTGTTTTCATTTGTACTACTGAATTTGTCCCGCCCAGTGCCGGCCAGAGGAGGATGGGTTTACCCCCTGAGTCTCGTTCCTCCCAAGGTTTCATCCTGCTGAGGGAGTTTTTCATCGCACCGTCACCCTCCGCTTACTCTCTTGGGACCCTTGGCCCGGGACTATGTAAAGTGCTTTGTGACAGCGCTTTTTGTTAAAGGCGCTACATATAAATAAAATTGAATTGAATTGACTTCTGACCACCTCATGTCCAACTCATAACCGTAATTTTGAAAATCACAATTATGATCCAGATATGCGTTATTTGAAAGACTATTTTAATTAGCAATAGAAAATGGCGTGCGATTTTAAAAAGCACAGGTTGATCACTGATTTGCTTGCAGGGAAGTCCCATTGGTAGCGAATACTTTGTGAAGATCTGCTGTTAACACCTGGACAAGTCCTTGTTAAAGAGTTAGAAAGATGGCATTGGTGAAATCCTGAATGAAGCAGCAGATGCCAGCATCTTCTTTGTGGAGGGAGATGTATTTAAGTAGAGTATAAAGGATGACAGTGATATACACTTAATGAGCTTTTATAATGCTCCATGTTCCTGCTCTCCTTTGATGCATGAGTACACATGTGACACTATTTCCACTGAGCAGATGCTAAGCTGGACACATGGAGTGGTTAAATCACACAAGACTATCTACCGCATGCCTGTCCGGTGTTACACTGACATCAAGGGGGACGACTGTGGATCGACTCAGTCCCTGGCTCTAGTGGTAGGTTCAGGTTCCGTTCTTGGAACGGACCTCCCCTGGATTCAGCTGGCTAAAAGCGGGCAGGGGGGCGCTGGAATGATCTCACCAGGCTGGGATCCAGTAACGATTCTCATCAGGACCAGACCCCCCCGATGTAAACAATCACTCCTTGTCGGATTCAGCCGGCCCGGATCTGGAGATCTCCTGGAGCAGGTATTACCTCAGTGAAAGCCGGTGCTGCCAGGCACAGCGGGTGGCGTCGAGCTGTTTATCTATTTGCAGCACCCGGCCATTTGTGTCCCGCTCCGGGGTGTCACCTGGCAGGCTGCGTGCTCCTGCTTACCCCGACTGCTAGCTGTTTTGTTCCTTTTCTCAATGCATGACTGTGATCCACTAAGTTCAAATACAAACCACTCACAGTCTTCATATTCCATCCGTTTTGATGGATTTTTCTCCCGGTTGCCAGAACCTTCTATTCAAAAATGTTTACTATAAATCTATCCATCCATCTAAACGTCTGTTTCAATTAATCGCTCATCCAGTTGGGGTTGCGGTAAACTGAATGATATCCAGGAAAGCATAATGCAAAATAGAGGACAATTCATTATGTCACAGCGGGTTACGTAGTGAACGTTAACATTTCCACTAGATAAGCATATATTTTGATACATAACTAAAGTCTTTAATTCAAACCCAAAAATGCATTGAATCAATTGTCGGGCAGGCAGCGTGAAAGTTAAAAATTAAAGAGGATGAATTTGCTTAAGTATGAGCTTCAAATGAAAAATCTTAGTAACAGTTTAAAGTAAGAAAAACTAACCATAAATTTTACCGTCTGGGTGATTACAGGTGGTCTGAAAATGGCCTGAGTTCTTATTTTATTCAGCTTTTTTGTTCCAGATAAACACTTTAAAACTGAATTTTTGCAGAAGGAAAGAGACAAAGTCAAACACGTATGTTTGCTCACACATATATCTGGTTTATAAAATGGCATGTTGTCTTCTACACAGAGAATTTGTTTCAATGGTCTTTCCGATTGCATAAAGTTATTAGATCCCAACAGGCAGATTTTCAGACAAGAAACATTCCCAAGAACAGACATGTTGCACCTAATGATTAACAAGAAAGTACACGCATGCTGAGAAAAAAATAAGTAACGCTATCTACTCATGTGAGATGTACACAACAGTGGGTACATATTCAGTTAGGCTGGCTGCAGTTTTAGTGGCTCTCAATCTGGCCTCAGATTATTCACCTTAATCACCAGTTTTTTCAGGGATATTAAAAAAGAATAAAATATTAGGGGTTTAATCATTAGAATTTTAAAAACGCATTTAGCCTTTAACAACAAAGTGTTAGGAAGGCCTGTTTAGTGTCAGCATCGTACATACCTTCTTGAGGGTGATAATTCCCTCTTGAGTTTGCTGATTGGTGGAGATTTCAAACACACTTGCCCCTTCCCCAGGAATGATGGAGTACTCCACTTCTGCATTTTTTCCAACGTCAAGGTCGTGAGCTTTGATCCTTCCTACTGCTGAACCCATCGGTGAGGATTCGGGGACCCGGAGGTGAAAAATACCTTCCCAAAAAAAAATGAAGAATCATCTATAATCGCATAATCACAAAATGGCAAGCAATTAATTCTCCTCTTCCACGTTTAAGGTACAAGATTTACAGATTCAAAGTCTCATTTACATTAGCATGTTTTATTTAATTATACGTTATCGTTGTGTTTATATAGTTATTATATTTCTCATTACAGAAGCTACACAGTAATTGCTTTGAAGCAATAACGTGATCTCGAATTCTTGACATGAGGCAGGCTCTGAGTCATCACCATACTTTTGGAAAATCTGGGTGGGTTGTCATTCACATCGCTGAGGCTGATGTTGACAGTGACGGTCCCAGCCAGTCCCCCCAGCTGTCCTCCCATGTCTTTGGCCTGGATGACGACCTGATACTGTCCTCGTACCTCCCTGTCCATGTCTGGTAAGGCGGTCCTAATCACCCCTGGGAAGCAGTCAAAATGACATGGTATATGACTTTTCCCATATACCGGAATCTGTATCCCATTTGTGAAGACCAGTGCATCTACATTATCTATTTTAAGGGTTTTATGAAAGCTGTGTCAGCTGGACACCATATACCACATCAAAAAGTTTCCCACAGAAGAAAGACATTAGTGCCGCTGTGTTGGTAATCACCTTCGCTGTGCTCCTCTCAAACGTAACGCTTTTCTATTAGGAATGGTCAGCGTTGCCATGGTATCAGGGTAAGAATTTCCCTAAGCTGCACAATTCATCCATTAAGGATGTCATATGGAAAACGACTCATTTCTGTTTGAAAGAAAAAATATACATAAGCTTTTTTATGAATATAGATGTTTTTTATCAGCATTGCTTCTTAATGATGCTGTCCAGATAGAACTGACACTCTGTAGCTCATATCCTGGGTGATAAATCCTTATAGGAAACAGAAATATGCTTCTTATAAGCTTGGCTTAACCCATGGAGGTGATGTAAATACCTCCGTAACGCTACGCTGAAGCAGCCTTCTGTGACTCGTCCCAGAGGAGAGATGTACCTGTCTTTGGGTCCACTGAAAAATAAGGCTGCCCTTGCAGAATGCTGTAGACGACCTGTGCACTATTTCCGTAGGTAGGGTCATCCGCGTCGGTGGCCGTGACTCGGATCACGTAGGTGCCTGAATGACAACCAAACACATTCTCACTGTGCTTTAATGCCATCAGTCTTCAGGCTTTAATTATTGCAGTATGTATCAGTTAGGAGCTGCAGACAGACACGGGCGCTAAGAGATCAGGTAAAGAAAGGCAGTCTCCCTCTCACTCATCTAAGCCTAAGTGCGGCCAATAGCTCACCGTGATTCCTGTAATTTTCCGTATCTGACAGCATAGAAACGAAAAATCGATTATGTCAGCAGTGATGCATCTGTAGGGTATTACTGATGATCATCATGCATAAGGTAAGGAAACGAGATAATTGAACAAAAAGAAGACAATTTATTATGCATTCTTCGGTATCGGTGAAGGTGCCCGTAACACAGAAACACCATTTAGCTACTATTAAAATTCTCTGATTAGAGGGTGTGCATCAAAGTCACCATGTCAAGTGACATTAAGTAATCTACCATAAAGCAACTTGAGACATGCTTTTAACTGCTAAGGTTTCTGTACAGACGGGAGCCTGATAAGACAGTATTTAACATTGAGATCTTGGATAAGGGAGGTCAGAGAAATTGCCTCAATCGGCAACTATCGTGGTGTAGAGATGCTAGATTGTGTTGCCCGGAGCTTCAAAAATGAAGTACAAAAAGATATTTGCAGAAACCCACAAAACAGCAGGTACCTTAGATGGTTTTCCTGGGGTAATCGAACTGAAATAGAAAATGAGTTTCCGCCTTCCTATTGAATTTGCAATCCATAACTACTGTGCTGACCCATACACTGTTCCGATTGGGCGTTTTGGTGGAGCATGAAAATTCTGGTATTTACCAAGGACTTGAGAATGTCTGATTCTCATTTGCATAAAAAAAAACATAGCTTAATTATAAATGCGGTTCTTCATGTGCGTTGCCTACACGAGAGAGAGTCCTCCTGAAGCTTTTGAAGTTCAGGACAGATTTACAATACAATCAGCCCATGAACTGCCTTGTTTTTCAGCTACTTCAGAATTAAATCAGTTATTTAATGATTTTTGTAGTGATGTTGTAGGGTAAAATTATCCCTGTAGGGTTTTCAGTCAGTTTCACACCAACGCGCTTCGGCTCGGATGTCTTCGCCCTCGCGATTCCCGCTCATATTCCCGAAACCTTACAAGCGCCGTGTCCTTGAAACCCCACTTTTCACATACTGTTTCCGTGATGTGGAGGTGAACAAGTTGGATGTACAACTCCCGTTACTGGAAACGAAGACAAAGTCTGTAACTCTGTAAGAGTTGTCAGGACAAGAGCCTCCTCCCTCACACAGTGCACTCAAAGGCCTGCTGAGTTTTCATTACACCTACCGTAATAATAATAATAATAAGAAGACGAAGAAGAAGAAAAGAATCAAGGAAACAAGGCACAGAAAAGTCCTTCTGCTTGGCAAAATAGGGGATCAAGTGGGATTTTGAACTTGAAACTTGTATTGATGACACATACGTGTCTTTTGATTCTATCAGAGTAGGCATTCCTTTCCATTAAGTCCTTCAAATTGCTTTTTATTCTGACCAATTTTTAATAACCAACCACAGTAACATTCCCTGAGTGCTTATGCAGACGGTGTTGGTATGGAGTAATTTAAATGATAATTCATTAGCTGATCTTTGCTATACTGCAGCTAGAGGAGTATATCTTCAAAGAATTGAGCATCACATGTAATGTGCAGTAATCCTTGAAGCATGTTTAAGTATATAAAAATTTTAATCTAGGATTGATGCATTCATAATCAGGGCACATAATCCCTCCGCTCCAAGGCAGCTCTTTCCCATTCGGACGTTCATCAGGATTGCGCAGAGGGGCGGTCTCCACATTTCGTCCACTGGCAGTTTTGCTTTAGAGTAATTGTAGATATTTTTACTCCACATCTAATCACACTGTCTTCTTCTATGCTGATTTTTGCACAAAGACCAAACCTATAGTTAGTGTATATCATTAACTTTTCAGCCATTGTTCATTAGCTACGCGTGAATGTTCTGGAACTGAGGCCTACAATTCATGCTCTACACATGGGGGGGTATCTATTAGAATGAATCTGGGATTCTCCGCAAACAGGAATAACGGACCGAGGAGCAATCCTACCTATTGGAGCCATCTCTGGAACTGTCGCAGTGTATGGACCTTCCAGGAATTTGGGCTCGTTGTCATTGATGTCCTGAACCTTGATTATGAACTCGGACTCGGCTTCCAGCAGTCTGCCCGTCGCCATGTCGATGGCCTGGGCACGAAGAGTATAGAAAGCCTTCTCCTCTCTGTCCAGCCTCCTAATGGCGTGGATGTCTCCTGTGGTCTGGTCGATGGTGAAGATAGACTCAGCACCGTCCCCAGAGAGCGTGTACTTCACCACGCTGTCACCCCTGTCCAGGTCGGTGTGGAGCTGTGGGCAGTCAAGGGAGTGTCAACACGAAGAAAATTCGAGAAATCAAGACTTGATAGACGCGAACACGTCATCCATCAACTGCTTATCCTGGTCAGGGTCACAGGGGTCATGGAGGAGAGGCAAACATTAAAAAAAAATGATTTTTCAGTTTGCATTAATGATGTTTAACAGCCTAATATTTACCCTAAGACACTGATAATTAAGTTTTCATATCACAGCTGTAGGGGAGGCCGCTCGGTAGTGGAACGGCCGGGAACCACTAACATTCTGTCATGAAGGTATTATTCACAGAAAATACACAGTCGGATGGAGTAGCAGAGTTAGGCAAAGACATTCACTGAGCTACGTTATCAGGTAACGTTGGAACTATCCCTCATTGGCGGCTGGTGGCCAGCTCAGACATTGGCAGAAAGACATTTTACACAATGTATGGTTATGTATGGGAAAGGTTGAAGGCAAAAGGAAGAGGGGACGGCAGAAGATGAGATGGATAGACAGTGTAGTGGAAGCAATGAA
>JAACJT020000064.1:4687188-4706832 GCA_009936485.2 Gymnarchus niloticus | reverse complement strand
AGGGGACGGCAGAAGATGAGATGGATAGACAGTGTAGTGGAAGCAATGAACATGAGTTTGGGCAGGCTTTGAGAGGCAGTGGAGGACAGGGCGGCCTGGCGTGCTGTGGTCCATGGAGTCGCGAAGAGTCAGACATGACTGCGTGACTAAACGATAACAGCAAACCCATCCTTTTGAGCTCATGGAGAGGAATAAGACACCATTCTGCACCCATCGCCATATATAAATAAGGGATTTATGCAAATGAGGCATCTCTAAGCAGCGAGGCTGCAGCTGGACCAATCTGGGGTCTATCAATGAAGCTCAATGAAGCTTCTTAAAAGCCCAGAGGAGGTGCTTAGCTCACACAGTCCTCAATGTACTCAGTGTCAGGGCCTCTAGCTCAAGGGGAACAGTATCCATGAGTAACGGCATCCAGTAGTTTAGCTCAGTGCTAACGGGTTCTGTCAGGAAAAAGAAGAAGAAAAAAAAAAATAAGATTAAGGGCCTGACACCAACAGCATGCTCTGTTAAATGACACCCTCCTACCCCCCATGAATTAAATATAATCTGGAATGCACCCATGAGGTGGGTGTGAGTTATATGATTCGACTGAACCGTCTTCATTCAGATCAGCTCAGAGTATTGGAAATGCTGTAGTGCTGGGAGAGATGAGCTAATGCTGTGCAAGTTCTGCTCTATGAAAGCTTGCACGATTAGGCTGTGGAAGTCTACAGCATTGCTATTCTCAGAACACAGAGGCTGCACATCTTACGTTATTCTGCTGTATGTATATTATTAAGAAATTTAATGCTGGGCTGACATGTTTTGTCAAAAGCAACACTGCATCCGTTTATAAATAAGTCAGCTCTGACTGATTAAGACTTCAGAATTGTTATGGTGGTTCAGCTTAGCATTAGAAATCGGGAAAATATGTCATTTTTTTTTGCAAGTAGTTCAGAGATAGCTGATGATGATTCTTGCATCCTGAATAAACGCAAATGAAGATGTTTCCGAGATTTGTCTCAAAAGACATGCACAGATGACTGGACCACACACGAGTGCTGAATATTGAGCTCACGTCTGGAATCATTTCCTCCTCAGTATTTCTTTTTCTGGTATTAGCCGACTCACTCTGCTTTTTGCTTCCATAAATATATTCCGTGACTTGTTTCAAATTGGAAATGAATCAACAAGGAAACAGTTGAGACACAAACACCAGATTTTATAATCTTGTCTATTTTCAGACATTTATCAGTTATTATTCCTTGTTTTGTTCATTCCAGCTTTTGGGATATTTCTGTTTATGAAAAAACAACGATCAGGTTATTGTTTCTTCCAGGACATTATCATCATCATAAATATCTACCTTATGTAATTCTGGGGCTCAACGTGGTTCTGAATGGTGGATCAGAGTCCTGTCTCTCTCTCCCCCACATTGACTATTGCTTATTATGTGCGTGTGCTTGTTGTTTTGGCCTGAAGGGAACACAACACCTCTGTCAATCTTTTTCCAATGTGGGTCAGTAGGTTTACTGATAATTCATCATCCTGTTGTGTTCCTCAGACCTGTGAATGGTGTAAAACACCTCGGTCACTGAGGTGAGCCGTCAGAGTTGTGTGGCTGTCCGTTTCAGTTTGGTGAGCATTGCTCAGATTCCCCTGATTAACTCGTGTAAAAATATCAGCGCTTTATTTCAAGATCACGGGCTAGGACAGTACGTTACATGATTCTCATGGATCTATCCTAGGCAGAACAGAAGAAGATATCAGCATAACTACAAAGGCATTTAATAACAATAATGTTTAATAATCTGTTCAGATTTAAGTGATAGCTGCCATATCTGTTATCTTTATATTTTACGTTTCATTTATTTTGCAGATACTTGTGTCCAATGCATCCTAGAGATGGACATATCATCATAACATACTGCAGTTAAAAAGCTACCCAAGGTGTAAATGTGGCTTGGCTGCCCGGCAAGAAGGTGCAAGTTTCCACTGCTGTGTTGTACTGTTATTCTCTGAGCAGCCAGCTGCGGCACTCCAGTCTGTGGGTTTCATCCACTTTTTGGAAGAGACCAACTCCATTTATGGGTAAAGTGTCTAGGGGAAATTTACAAAGAGGGTCAATGCCACTGGGCTAGCTCAGTCGGGTGCACTGCCATTTTATGACTCCACCTTTGAGAGTCTAAACCACAGTCTAGGTGTACTCCTGCTGAACGTGCGTGTGGATATGGTGTCCGCATGGCACACGCAGTGTATTAAAATAGCATGTAAGTCACTTTGGGGCTCCAAATGGCTTTGCGTGTGTGTATACCACGCTTAGATTATTTTGTGTGGTCAAAATGTTCCCAGGAGGTAATAAAAACCTGACATTTTTAGCTTGTGGGGAAATTACATGTCTCCGACAGGGAAAACTCAATTTAATAAAAATCTGTGAATACAATGGAAAAAAAAAAAAAAACCCAAAGATCGAAAATGTTTTTGTTTTGTTGACTTATGCTTAGGGCTGGATAAGGGATAACATTGACATAGATAGGATTAGAGTTAGGTCCATAGAAATGAATGGAAGGTTCACAAGGATAGAAACACAAACATACAAGTGAGTGAGTGAGAGTGTGTGTGTGTGTGTGTGTTTGTGTGCGCATCTGCACTATTAGTGAATGGCTTGGGCTTCTTAAGCCCTGTAAGCCCACACAGCTATAACAAACAAACCTCATTTCTGCTAGCAGCTTACACAGGCCACCTCCACCCACAGGGCACGGCTGACTGCTCTACTGACAGCTTCGCACCTCCGCGCCTCCAGCATATCAATAAATTTCTGGTCCAAGTGGCCGGTTGTGGTGTTCCTATCGTGCATTTAGAGCATCGTGGCCATTTTGGTCGGCGCTTACCATTCATGAGGCCACATTTACGGTCTAGAGGCTTAAAGAAGCAGCAGCGACTTAAATGCTACTCAGAAAGGTAGCTATACTGTGACCATAGCCACAGTTAACGGTCAAGATGGACGTTTGTTAAAAATGTTAAACAATGGCAGGTACCCCACTGAGGAATTATAATACCGTGCTCTCGCCTTCATCACTTTGACGTGTACCCTCATTTCACTTTTCCCGCTCTGTGGTACCCTGCTCTCGCCTTCATCACTTTGACGTGTACCCTCATTTCACTTTTCCCGCTCTGTGATATCCTGCTCTAGCCTTCATCACTTTGACGTGTACCCTCATTTCACTTTTCCCGCTCTGTGGTATCCTGCTCTCGCCTTCATCACTTTGACGTGTACCCTCATTTCACTTTTCCTCACTGTATCCTGAACTTTCACAAATGTCTCATCCTCTGTTCCCTTTTGATTGTCATACACTTACCCTCTCAAATGTCATCTAAATTATTTTTTTTAAATCTATGTTAAACCTTTTCCTGCCCAAACACAACTATAGTCTTTAAGTCGCTAAGTGTACACGAATCTTATTTCACATGCTGTGCTCCTGCTTTATAGAACACGAGTCCTACATTTCCTTAATTACTCAGATATTCATGTAGCACAGTCAGATCGTGTCTCTAATTTCATTATGTCTGTTATTTATAATGACTAATTATGTCACATACCCTCACCTGGACCTCCATTACAAGAACTATAATAATTTAGTGAGTTAAATTAAAACTGATGTTTGTATGTGTGTGTGTGTGTGTGTGTGTGTGTGTGTGTGATGGAAATTAAACATACACTCGTGGTTATTGAATAATTAGATTCAGTAGATTAGATTAGATTAATAATCAGATTAGATTCTCCTTGGACTGTGTTTGCAGCACGGACGGATAATGGCTAAGTCGTTGGTTTAAGTTCAATTGAGTAAAGAATTAGCAAAACAGTGCCATTTTAGTCGATAGCTTGTAGTCCTGAACACAGCAAAAAGAAAGGGTAAGAGTCACTGTTTACGAAAGGACGGTCATGGGTTTGACCAATGACATCAAAACAGTGACGATGAATCCCCTTATTTACAAATAATTTTAGCAGACTTGATTGATATAAAGTAACTTAGTGCTCCATCCATGAAATCGGCTTGACCGAAATAAGCACTAGTACCAAAACAACCAGACTCCCACTCCTGAAACTCCGTGAAAGCCTAATGCAGCAAAGCGTGCTGGTAATGAGTCTTAAAATGGTCCTCTTAGCGTGTAATGAGCTAGCACAGGCCACAGGATCCTCTGTAGCTTGCTGGAACTCCACCTGGGGATTCGTGTCAGGTAGATGATTGATGCTATTGGCTTTTAACTAAGGCTGAGGGCTCCCAAGATGGTTGCTCTCCTATCTGGCCACATTATAAATGCATCCGTCCCTCTCATCGCCTTTCATCTTGCCCGGCTCGTGTCTCCACGTCCCTCCGGGTTCCACAGCGCTGAGCGCTGATGAAATGGAAAACAATTTACAGTTTACAAGCAATTTTTAAATTCATCTCGAAGCCTCTGGCAGGACTTGGGTGTTCGATTTTCAGCCCGTGATTAAAAAGCGTTACACCTGTTTAGCTTTAAGGCACCTTTAATAAACTGTTCTCTTTTCAGAATTACACTCCATATGGAAACCATGGTAAAAGTGTGTAAACAAGCACGAAAACGGGCGTGTCTTTTTTTAATGGTGCCGAGTGCCAACATTTTGATTATAATAATAGAAAAAGAATCTACACCAATCATTTGTAATTAAATGTCAAGTAAGAGTCCCGGGCAGCACAGGGCTGAGGTACACATGCCCTGGATCATATGACAGGGCACGTACCCACAAATACTCTACGGGCAATTTGGAGATGCCAATTAGTCTAACTGCACGCCTTTGAACTGCGGGAGGAAACCTTTGCAAGAACAGGCAAATGCCACACACATAGCGGAGGTGGGATTCAAACCATGCAAGTGCTACCCACTGAGCCTTCCTGACGCCATACCACACATTTAAATTACTAAATCACTGAGAGCTATCGAATACCTCACTGGCAAATGAATTTTAAATGAATGCAAGGACTTTGTTGTCACATGTACTCAGTCCGATGAAATTTTTTCATGCCTATGTGCTCGGCCGACAACAGAAATGCAAGCATGAGGGTGATAACGATAACAGAACGATATCTAGTAAGAGGAGAATTTACAGAATGACCATGATATACTTCGTATTAGAGCATATCAGGTTCTCCACGAGACACACACAGACACTGCTAACAGGTGAGAGTGAATCTCGCGGTCAGAGAACACGGTCAGCTATTTACCCGGCGGTCCTGGAACAGTTCTTGTTGTTGTGAGCTTGGTTCAAGGGTCCAACAACTACATGAGCACTCTGTTGGCCATTGGATTCGAACTGGAAACTTTCCCAAAGATAGGTAGAGATGCTTGACCCAGAGAACCAAATACCACTCCCTAAAAAAATGCAATGAAGGCATAGCTAGGCGCCAAAGTTACTGTATTGAAGCACGTTTTAATATACTTGTATGGATACCAAATTAAAGTATCGTGTGTAATATAGCGTTACATTTTAAGAGCGTGGTGAACAGTTGTTAATAAATGCATCAATTACCAAAGGACAAGTGGGCTAACTCACAACTTTATTTTTCAGATTCTGTGCCAGTCACTTCTAAATGTAAGTATGAACGTATGTACAAATGAGCTAAACTGGGGTTAGCCCGTGTGTCTGTAAGACCATCCAAATATCAATGCCGACTCCCACTCAACAGACCAACGATATTGATTTTGAGCAGTAGCTAATTAGTGAGAAAGAACCTCAAAATCCTGAGAGGACAGACACCCACATTGCTGACCCTCTTAGAGTTACACTAAAAGCTGAGTTCAAGCATAATATCTGAGGGGAGCAACGTAGAAGAGCAGGGTTGGTGTGAACGACATGGGGAATCATTTGAGTGTTGCTTTTCAAAGTGCATTTGGCCAAGGTTCGAGCCCCTGTTAAGATGTACACCGCACAGCGACGGCTGAGGGAATAGCTGTCAAAATTCTAACATTTGCTCTTCTTGACCTCTTTTGCATTCTCCGTCAGCAAAATGGGATTCATGACAGATCGACTGTCGATTTGAAACCGAGTGATGTGCACGCTTCAGTTTCACATTGTTTTACAGGACACTGTTTTGTCTGCCAAAATTGGATTAAAAAAAAAAAAAAAGTTAGCTCACAGCTGTTGAAAAGTGTAAAGGTAAACAGACAGCCTCGGGGGGCAGATAAGACCACAGTGAAGGGTTATTCTTTGGCACACATATTACACTTGCAAAACAGATTTATATACTGAAATATATTCTCCCTCTCTTTATAGTGTTAGGCCTTTTCTGAATGCTATGGTCTATATTTGACTGCCACCTAGTGTGTGAGGTTATGAATTACAGTCAGGCTGTCTTGTTAAAGGTGTCTGCGGCTTCCTGATACTCAGAGTAATTATCCACCCATCAATCTTCCAACATCTTTCATCATTACAAGGGCTCCGAGTCTTGCGTCATGAAGCACAGAGCATGAGACGCTGCATCGGTGAGCACACACAATCATGCACGATGACCGTGTTTGGATTATGGAGGAACAGGTTAAATGATAATAGTCGTTATTTTTTATCATCCCATGGAACGTTGCCTGTACAGTAGGAATTCCCTGCCTTTGTTAGAGTCAGCAAAACCATCTTAAGATCAAGTGCAATTCACATTGATTCACATCTGCCCTCCCTTCCTGTGCCAAACCAGTTGTCACTCTCTAATTGACTTGACCAGGAATACGATACCGATTAAGTATATAGCTCCAAAATGGAAAGCAGAAATTGAGTATAATAACCTGAAGTGTTGAGTGATTTTTCAGATGGAAATTCTTTATAGGCTGTCGGTTTACTGATGTAGAAGTTGGGGGGTGGGGGTTGTACCTGGAAAATCTATAATAAATTATCTCACTGCTACATTCTGCATCTAAGGAAACAGGCAGATCCTACTTGTATGCTTCCATGGACAGCAATTATGCCATTTAATCGATGGCTTTCCGTAATTCAATTCCTGAAACTCGAGCAGCACCCATGCAGAAAGCCAGGCCGCATATTTTAGCGTTAGATAAAAGTAAATCTCACCCCTGCTTTCCGCTGTCCTTTCCTGGCACACTCACGTTTGCACTACCTGACAGTCGCTAAGGCACGGCGCTGCCGTCTCGGGGCCTGCAACAGCACCCGGTTGTGCCTGAGCGAGCGTTACGTCCTGTGACCTGCCTTGGCCCTGTGATCAGTCATCACCGTGTTGAAGACAGGTGACAGGTCAACCTACCATCCTTTCAGATCAGCTGTAACCCCCTCAGAAAACACCCTAGCGTCCTGGCAGTGCGCTGTTGCTGCTGTTCAGCACACACACTGCTGCTCCGAAGCCAAACTTGTACTGAATGTCGCTACACACCGGTCTCTTCGCATTTAATGTAATGAGGGGTGCAGGTGGAGAAGCTGCAAATTTGAGACTGAGGCAGCTGGCTTCTCCAGCCTTGTTCTTTGGCCTTTGTTTGGGGTATAAAAAAAAAAAAAAAAAAAAAAAAAAAAAAAAAAAAAGTCTGACCAGTAGATGGCAGCAAACAGTCTTTTTTTTTTTTTTTAAATTTTGTTTGGATAAAGAGTGCCACCTAACCTACGCTTCTTTGTGGCATTTCCAGTTCCTCAGTATTTCTCCAAAGACAAAACATATCTGGAACAGAGCATCAAGAACCCTTTTAATGTACAGAGTGCGTGATCAGTAGTCCTTCCTGCTCGAATTTACAGGCGAGCTATTCAGAGAAGAACAATGTGTGGTCTCCAACCTGTCTCTAATTTGATCAAGAAAAATTAGCCATTCACCGACAGGCCGCACAGTATGGAAGGTTGCTTCGGCAATCACTGTTACACAAAGAAATTACATTGCTAATTGAAAGGCCCTGTTTTTATAATTGCATGAGAGTACCGGGGTTTCAGCCTCATTTATTCTCAGGTCACACTCTGCTGCACACAAGGTATTATGTACCTGCCAAATAAGGCGTGCGACTGGAGACACACATAAAGGAACGAGTTGTCTTTTCATATTCCATCAGATGTCCGATGAACAGAGACCGGTGAGATTTGACATGATCCCAGCGAGGTGCCCGTTGAAATAAAACTGTTGCAGAGTGTCTCAATAGACAGAAACGGGACTCAACCCATCCTCTGCCACATTTTCATGGACCTTGTATGCGCGTCGGGGGCACGTCAGTTTGGTCTCTTTGGGGACAATAGTGTCTCCTGCTTTATCCATCTATTTTCCAAACTGCTTAGGTTATGTGGGGGCGGGGGGCAGGCAGTTTAAGGTATAAGGTGGGAGACACCCTGGATGGGGGGGGGGGGCAACCCATCTCAGATCATACCTCCTCCTATACAACCTAGAAAAGCATCCACTGATTTGATGGCTGTGAGCTGTCCTGAGTGTTCAAACGTGTGCATGTGTGTGTGTGTGTGTGTGTGTGCGCATGTACTCAGAAATATGCCACTAGCATCTCTGCAATCATAGCTACAGTGTATGGGCAGCTAATAATCATGGACAATTCTGAATTTTGTAAAATACAGTAACTTAGAAAATGGATCACCCTAGGCTGCCAGTGAAAATCCATAGAAGGTAACGCCAGCTAAATGTGATGCCACAACAACTCCACCATTGAACAGTAGCAGCGGGCACGACGGCTAACCAACTCCACCATTGAACAGTAGCAGCGGGCACGACGGCTAACCAACATTTCTCTTGGATATTGCCAGTGATCACAACAGCAACCCAACTTTACCATATTTGAAAATTCCAGTAAGAAGGATGGGACACCAGCATCTCTTTTGATTACAGCTGCTTACACACTGCTGTAAACTTCCTTGTTGCACCACATTGGTTAGGCCAAAGCCAAATCAACATTCTTGTAGGACAACAGTTTTAAATATTAATACAGCAAAGTTATTCCAAATAGGAACTTGATGGATAAAGCAGACCACAAAGAGGCATTTGAGCAGTTTTGAGAGCGATGCTAAGAATGGATTCCAGGCCTTATGTTGCTACTGTACAGCCCAGCTGCATTTAGGAGCCTCGTCTCCAAGGAGTCTGAAGACTTCATTAACTCACCTGTCTTCTGCTCGTTCCATTGTCGCTATGTTGCTGTGAAGCTCCTGAGAGTCAGGCGATTCAGTTTTGCTGACCTCACAAGCTCATTTCCAGAAAGCTCTGGCTTAATAATAATGCTAACTTGAACTCATTACTGGTCCCTCATTGGACACCAAATGCTCAACTCTCCTGAAGCACTGTAAACTTATACCACAACAAGATTTTTTTAATTAATAAATAAAAGCACAGGCAAGAATCATACAACAGTAGCACAGGCAAGACCACAAACCACTCAGCATGGTTTCAGAAACTGAATACCTTACGCTGAGGCTTGGATCTGAAGGTAATTTAAAGGGATGACTTGATTACCATCAGCTGTATCCAATACTCAGGGGACGAGGACCATTGGTATGTTGGGTGTGGCTGGTTAAACTGGTTTGACTAGCTGTGTGTGGGTGTGACGGTTACTAACATTCATTATACCATTGGCGTTTTATACCCCAAGGCTCTTGTCGTTTATTAGTCTCCTTTTTGTGGGCATGAACATTAATACCAGAGCAAAACAAAAAAAAAAACTTCCATATAAACAGGGAGAGAGTGTAAGATCAAGTGTTCGACAAGACCGAAAAACCAGAATTGTTAAAGGTGATGTAATTATTAAAGGTGATGTGCTTTGGTATGTTAATTCTAAAAGCTCTAGTTTCTCTATTCAAAGTAGCGCCGTCACTGCATAACTGCCACTTTTGTCACAAACTCTGGGATAACAACGACAACAAAATGTCGTCTCACCTTTCGTCTTAGTCCACAGCACATTTATAGTGATGACCTGGAATTGCATGATTGTGTTCTGGAAGAAGATGATGAAAGATGAGGAATTGTTGTAAAATTTATTACTATGACGATGCCTTTATTTGAACTCATCAGTGATTCTTTGGACAGCAAATTTAAAAACTAAAAAGTTTAAGAAAGATTCATGAGAAAAGGACAGAAACATACAGAGGGCCTTTGAGACTCCTGTATCTGCCTTCTTCAGCATCAGAAGCCATGGCCTACCTGGTTGATCTGATGGCAGGCGGAATATGGTGCTTAAAGGCTGATAAAGTTTGACTCTGATTTGGTCATTGAGGGAAACAATTGACAAGTCAATAAACCGTGCCGTGATAGCTTTCCTCAACCTTCTTCGGCCTTTAAATAGATATTAAAAGATGGTTTCTTACTGGGTCTTCAGGCAAGAGGCCTTCATAAGCCGCTGAGAACGAGCAGTGGGCTGGGGTTTTTACACTGCTGGGCGTATTGAGTTGGAACTGGAGACTCAGTGCGGGAGATTCTGAGGAAAGTACACTGGGCTTTATTAGAGGACAGTAGGCTGAGACAACACTGATGGTTTGTCCATTTTTCTGCTCAGGCTGATGAAACACCATCTATCGGTTTATCACTAAATGTGTGAATAGGAAAAAAAAAAGCCGAATGGAAAAAACTGTATGAATAAATTTCAAAGAAGACAATACAAAACTCTGCAACCTTTAGCTTGAGGCAGATGTGGATACCTGCCCCAAAAAGGACCCCGCATTTTTTAAACTCTCTAGTAAAGCACTTCCTGTCTGGATATGTAGTTGGACTGAAGGTGTGTCGTGACTCATTGGCAGGTGATTTGTGTAAGCAGATGGGGAGTCTTCACAGATTGTGGTAAGTTAAGAGTGTAGCTTTCTCCTAAATACAACATGCTAAGTCAGAAAAAGAATTCAAACTTTTCAATCTTTAAATGTGTTAAATGATTGGTGATGTCCTTCACCTTTCAGTGAACGCAGAAACATGCAGAAATGAATTGTGAACATTTCATCAAGATCCTTTTTAAAACTGCACTGTAAAAAAATGAATCCAGTCTTACAAATCATAAAAATAAATGCTATTTCAGATGAACTCTAAATGAAATTGTGTTAGGCATTGTTTTTTTAATAAAAATATGCAAAAATATATAGAAAAGTGTATTTTGGCATCCACACAACATTAAATCAATGTACATGAAATTAATCTAGACAGACTTGTATTACAATCTTACACAGTCAATAAAATGTTTCACAGTTTGACACAATTTTTTTCCCAAATAGCACAGAAAAAAGATAAATACTGAAATAGGTGTTTTGGTATAACCCAGTTTTACAGGTGTCTAATTATTTTAAATACACTTCAAGAAAACCTTACGTCTCTTCATTACAAAACACATTGCCAACACTGTAATTCACAAAAGGAGTTATAACCAATTACAAAATAGGTAAAAAAAAAAAAAAAAAAAAGGATGTAAAAGGCGATTTATGTATATGTGTGTATATATATATATATATATATTATTTTTTTCAATTTTCAAGGGTTCGCTTTTAGTGTGACCAAAACCCCCCTCGCTTGGCAAGATGGCACCGCCCGGTCTGTGCTAGATGTCTTTCCCGGTATTTTTCCCGATATACATGTCAGCCAGTTTCTTGAACTGAGGTCCCCAGTTACTCAGATAATCGTACTCATGGTCGCCGTCTGTCGCCGCAGACTCCAGTGAGCTCAATGACTCCGCGATGGACCCACTTCCCTCATAGGCATACGTAGCCAGCGAGTCGTAAGGGGGCGCCGTCGGATCCAAGTCATTCTCCTGCAGCCTGCTGTTAATAAAGTCTCGAACATCCGGGTTCTCTTCTATGATCGAAGTCCGGTGCAGGGGGAAGAGGACCTCTGGAATAATATCCCGGCGAAGGCTTGAAGCGTCCACCACCTCGGGGTTGCGGAGCGTCCCGATGTCGAAGGCCTGCGTGTCCTCCTCCCCGCCCCCCTCGTCGTTGTAACTGACGATGTTGTCCCTCACGTCCTCTTTAGAGAAGATCAGGGGCTCCTTCTTCCGTTGTCGCCTCAGGGCAGCAAATAGAACCACTATCACTGGAGAGGAATCAAAAAACGGAGAATGCTTCAGAACATTTACCGAGGTTTTAAGAAACTCCATCAGGGGAAAATGTGACATGGTCTCTGTGTGTTGCTTCAAAGCCTCAGCAGAAGACCGCTTTATTAAAATATCATCCTCTGATTTCATTCTTACACTTTTGTTAAATTCTGCATTTTTCTTGTTATACTTGCCCTTCTTGATTTTCTTACATGTTTGTTTACTTTTGAGCCCAAAAGTTCTCAGATCTTCTGTCATAACTCGCTTTAGGTTAAGACAGCTGAGGCCTGAAGATCACTGGTCTTTGTTCTAGGATACTTTGTGAAACCTCACGCATTCGAGGTCATTTTAGCAGGACTCGTAATTCTTAGAACAGTCACTGCTGTGTAATTTCTTTCTTTTTCGTCTGGACAATGTAGCTCTGCCTAGCTAAATGGAGTCCCAAGCTGGGTAAGTGATTCAGAAATACGAAAATGACTTCATACCAAAATGTGTCAGTAACTTATTTCCACGAGCCTTCAGGAATATCTTTTAGGCATGACGAGAAGAGGCTGGCATGGCACTGATTTACGTTAAATAGCATAAAACTCGACCACCCAATTATGCGGAAATAGCTGTCCAAAATTATTTGGGGTAACTTTGTGGGGGGGGTTATTTGATGCTTGTAGTGAATAATGGAGTGGAAAGAGCATGAGTCATGTCATTTAGCCTGGACTCAACCTGTCTACAACTACAGCCAACAAATGAAGACATTTGGTGCGAAAAATATGCAAAACCCTGAAAGCCAGAGAGGAGTCACAAGTTCAAAAGACCATAAAAAGTGAAACGGCAGTATAACATTTATATAACATTTACAGAATATGGCTCTTCTATGGCAGCTAAGTAACACACTTTTGAACCTTTTTGGCTTCAACACAACCTTTCGTGCCATTAGGTTGACGCATTTCCGCTTGCATGGCACCGACGTCTGTTTGTGTGTCTTTCTCCGTTTGATGACGTCTCCCTTTGAGCAATGCTGGGATCTGACGTGCCAGAGGTAAACACCGATCCCCATGCGCCAGGCCGCATGACAGCTTAGGGTCACCTCTGATGTCCTGTCTGTAGCGTTAAACTAAGAGGTCCCCTGCTGCGGAATAACCTGCAGCTCTGTGAAAGCGGCCCCGTTCGGCTGCTGGATAAACGTCGGCACTGTGAGATATCGAGGTCTCATCCACCTCAAAACACTACAGACCAACGGGCGTGATATTTGGCTTGCAGGGTTTTTGTTTTCTTTTTCCTTCCCCAAAGAAAAATAAACCATTCATGTGTTTAAATATAATATAATTGGTTAAACTGAATTATTCATATATGAATGGTTTTCATGGTGTAGTTCCAGGAATGTGGGCATTCAATTTAAATACGGTGTTATGAACGTTGGAAGCAGCTGAGAACATTTGGACTTCACACCAAAGAGCTCCCAGGTCAACTGTTAGGAAAGCTCCTGTTAATACGTTATTTTAAGCTCTATTCTTACACAAGCTACTTGGCCTGACTTGCTCATATTAACATCCACAGTGACTGTCCCGGTTGTCATGGCCGCATGATGGATGCAACCTGAAAATGTCTGTGTAGGAGGAAGCCCACTCACTGAGGAGGATGATGATGCAGAGGAGGATGGCAACGAGGGCCCCGGTGCTGAGGCCGGCCGAAAGCAAGAGCGCCTCCAAGCTGCAGGTCCGCACGTTGCCTCGGCCGTCGCAGGCACACACGCGGACGGTCAATGTGTTGGTGCTGCTCTGGACAGGATAGTCGTTGTCAGAGATGACGACCCTTAAGATGTAGGCGCTCATCTCGTGCCTTCTGAATCCCCCCCGCCTTGTCAGGATTCGAGCCGTATTATCTAGAGGTGATCAGAAAAATTGAGGGGTCAGCAGACTTCACCATTTTTCAAACGGAAGTATCCGCGAGGAACATATTCACATAAAAAACAGAGAAATTCCTCAGCTGATTGCATATTTAAGAGAATTCTAATTTTGCAATGTTTGGGAAACATACTGCCCTTGGCATATGTGCCAGTAAGTTTCTAAACCTGAATTTACAGATGACTAAATGTCAAAAAATTAAACAAGTATATTCAGTAGTATTCAATAGTTTTTTTTCTTACTTAGAGGTTAGTCAAAACCCTCGCCGCTGATAATCGTCATTCTACATAACTCCTCATCAGGCCCTGTCAGATTTTACTACAGGCCTGTTTACCTTCATTGTCCACGATTGTGAAGTTTGGATTAGCTGTACTCAAAGCAAACACAAACTTATGTCCAATGAGCGGTTCATCTGTGTCCACAGCACTTATGGTCTGTATTAACTGAAGACAAAATCCTGAGTTATTCAAACAGCCCATTCCCTTCCCACACACACACACACCCAGTATTTACAATTATTCATTCATTGTATATCTGTCTTTGTTTACTGCTGTTAGATTCTATATTCCTCTTTCACCAGGAAAATCATGTGTTAACATTTAACTCACTGTCGTATTTTGCACGATACAAAACAATAAAAAAAATTCATCGTATTTTTTCCTCATCAACTCTTCTAAGAAACTGAAGCATCAGAGGGTGAATGTGAAGACGTTTAACACAAACGTACCTGTCCAGCTTTAACATTTTCACACACGAAAGTCTCATAGAACATGGCGAATTCTGGTGCGTTGTCATTGACATCTAGAACCTTAATGAAAACAGGAACTCTACTGATTTGTCGTGGGTTACCTTAAAAAAAAAAAAACAGCCAGTCAGATGCTAGCCAGCTAATTACAGGCTCATAAAAACCACTAATCCAGCTCAAGTCAGTTGGCTAGGTAGAAAAATTATACTTGGCATGAGGGAATAAATGAGTCCATAATTATTTTGAAATTTGCTAGCTGAGAACAAGGAGGTGCAGCGTATCTAAAAACAGCCAAAGCCTTTCTCTATACATACACTTGTGGACTGTTAGGTGGCTTGAAGCAAATCTTCAGCTATGGAGAAAGTGAAATTAAAAGCATCACAGACTTACTGATTTCAGTTGCAACGACTGAGATGTTGTGCCATTTTGACATTTCCCTGTCGAGGGTTTTCAGTGTGAATATTGAGCCATTGATGGGGTCGATGTGGAACAGTCTGTCCAGATCTGTATGCCTGTCTATGGAATATCTGCAAGTAGAATCACATTCAGAATGAATCCATGTGTAGACCAAGAATCATTACAGATATGGAATAAAACAGCATCCTCAGGATATGAGGCTGAAAGGCCTTCTAACTGCTGCTTGCTTGATGTCTTCCTTTTGAGTGTTGATCTCTTTTTGGAAGGGCGTACTTTGGGAATCTCTCCTCTTCTACTGTGGGTCGATAGGAAATGCTTGGACTGAGATGGTGCAGAATGGATATTAAATCAGGACTGTGTATCTCACTCCAGGTCCTGATGGACCCACACTTGTAAACTGTGGTATTTGTGCACATGATTAAAATAATTTAATTAAATTTATTTGGCTTTCTTTCCCAGTAGTGAAGCCATTGTTTTGTTTTTTTTTTCTACGTTCTACAGAGAGAAACGAGCAGCCCTGCGATGTGGACTCACTCGATGATGGGTTTTCTTTTCTTTTTTTTTTGTTGAATTTACATGTGGAATTCAAAATTACACTTTAAAAAGGCTGCTTTGTGAAACGCCAGTGAGTTTTGCATATCACGCTCACAGCAAACCCTGAAATGGAAATATTACCAGATACAATCTTAAACATTGTGGTGATACTGAAACTACATGTAACATTTGGGGAAATTTTGCCTGTAAAATTAATAACGTAACTACCTAACATTTAAAACCCTAGATTCCATGAAGTGATACGCCGCCGGGAAGCCGACATCCCACCGTGCTGCCAAAGACTATTTTGTTTGCGCGACACGGTTCAAAAAACATTTTCAGACCTGTTTCATTCGTCACTGTGAGTAACCAGGGGTAATGGACTGAATCCTGGAATCGGCCCAGTTTAAATTACCCCGGAAACAAAGCTGGATTTCGAAAACGAGAAGGCAAATACCTGGCAGACTTTCGTTTCTGGTTTTTTCGGCTCTTACATCCCAAGGACATGCAATATTCAGTGCCCTGCTGATTTGCCTGGATCACCATTTTTGTTAATAAATTTATGTATACGTGCCTTTGACAGACTGGCTTCCCCCCATGATACAATCTGAGACACACATAACACTTAGCTTTATTATATTTTTTTCTAATTTAGTTTCTTGGTTTGGCAAAAATAAATTAAACAGTGTACAAGGTGTATCCTTCACATCATGCTTTGATCTGTATGATGTATGATGACAGGCTGATATTATAAACCTCAATTTAAATGAAGTAAACCACTTTACAGTTTTTTGTTTTTTTTTTTCTGAACTAAAACTGGCTATCTATCAGACTGCCTTTATTTAACTCTACCTCAACACTGATACAAGGTAAAGGGTCAATTTTCTGCAGGGGAATTGCTGTTTGACCCTTGGGAAATATCCTTCAATACATCCATCTTGTAACCACTTGTACTTGTCAGGGTTGGGGGGGTGGGGGCTGGAGCTTATCTTAGGCAGCACAGGCACAATGCTGAGGCTGGGGTACACCCTGGATGGGATGCCAGTCGATCACAGGGCAAAAGGCTGGGGTTCATCCCGGATGGTGTGCCAATCCATCGCAGGGCACAAGGCTGGGGAACACCCTGGGTGGGATGCCAATTCATGGAATGGCACATACATACATGCACTCACACATTACAGGTAATTTAGAGAGGCCAGATATCCTAAATGTACATCTCTCTACTGCGGGAGGAAACCAGAGTACCTGGAAGAAACCCACATGACACAGAGCAGAGGCGGGATTCAGACCCGCAGCCCTGGAGGTGTGAGGCAACAGTGCTACCCTCTGAGCCACCTTCCTGCCCTTATGAGCACTGATAAGATATAAGCAGTGCTGCTTAAAAGGCATGATAAGGAACACAGATAATGACGAGAAAAACCAGCACCGTGTGCTTGAACCCATAATATTAATAATAATAGCAGTAATACCCATAATAATATTGCTACTACTACTAATGGTAATAGTAATAATAATAATAACAATGATAACCTGACGGTGTGGTCGGTGGCATCGGGGTCCCACGCAGTGACTATGCCTATCACACTGCCAGCTACCGTGTCCTCGTGAACCTCGATGATGTACGGCGCCGCACTGAACACGGGCGGCTCCTCCACGTCCTGCACTGTGATCTTCACTATGGCCGTGTCTTTGAAGGGCCCCAGGTGCGTGAACCGGTGGTCCAGGTTGGTGTTGGCCGCCTCCACCTTCAGCGTATACATCCTCCTGCTCTCGTAGTCAAGCGGCTGAAAGTTCCAGCATCGTCGACACGGTGTTACCACGGTTTCCTGTGCTGATGCTGTAACCAGGACACCTAGTCTACTACTTACACACCATGTTCCAGCAGATTATTGATATATTTTTTTTTAATATGTATTGCTATGCTGAAAATATAAAGTTATACAGATTAGGGCTAGATTATAATAATTCAGATGCTGACAAAATGCACATCTTCATTCATGCTTGTATGTACGTTTATTTATTGATATATTCATACGTTGTATAATGTACCAGAGAAAGAGAGAAGTTAACCTTAATCTGCCATCTCAATATGAACCTCAGAGCATCAGTAGCTTTGGCACAATAATGAAGGTCGACTCAACAGACTAACACATGTACATAAAGAAAGACACATTTGTGAAATTAAATGCCATATAATGGGAAGGGAAAGACATTCTCCGAAGATTCCGACAGATTTTTCGAGAATCACGAAACGGTGACGGGTCTCACCTTTCTCACAGAGATGACGCCCTCCTGTGTCGTTTTGTCAGTGACAATATCAAACAGGTCGCCCCCGTCACCGTCAATGATCCTGTACTGTATCTCCGCATTCTCGCCGACATCACCATCGTTGGCCTTGATGCGACCCACCGTCGATCCAATTTCCACCGACTCCAAAGCAGTGAGATGATAAGAACCTAATCGTACAAGAGACATGCTCAGAAGGTTAACAGTTCATTATTGTGAGGGTCAAAGACATGTGAAGGCATACATTTCTGGTTGAAGTTTTTTTCAGGCAGGCCTTTTAAGATTCTGTGGGCGTTTGTTGGAAAATCTCCCTATTGATAGTTTAATAAGGTCTGCTTTTTCAGCACCACACAGCTAATTTCTCGTATGTGACAAGACATTTAAATATTATCAGCATCATCTCAAAAAAATTCAGCTCTGAGACTTGGACATCCTCAAATATCATCACCATCATCTTTCAACCACTCTGAGGGTCATGGCATCTTCCAACATATTAAACTTTTTTATAATAGCAAACCTAAGAAGGAAAAGTCTTAAAATGCTCTAGAAGATAAATAGCAAGACTCATTTCCATACTGTGGGGGAACCGCGGGGGACTGTCATTGACGTCCGTGAGGGTGATGTTGACTGTCGTGGTCCCGGAAAGCCCCCCCGTCTGACCGGCCATGTCCTTCGCCTGTATGACGACTTGGTACTTCTCCCTGTTCTTTCTGTTCATGTTCGACAGAGCTGTCCTGATGATCCCTGGAAAGGCCGTGCGGTCAGGATCAAAACCAACATCGACCAGAGCGGTTTGACCACAGATAAGAAATACCTTGAATATGCTATGATACAAGTGCAGTTAGCGGTCTTGATTCGCTGATTATAGGGACGGTTGAGGAGAATCAGGGTCAGGCCGGGAATTACAAGGCAGCCAACAAAACAATCGTAACTGGAGGTCCGGGCACAGAAGCTGTACACCAGAAGATCTGGCAAACCAGCGACCAAACGGGCCAATGAAGGGTGAATGGAGGATCAGGAGTCATACACGGGTCAGTGAGTATGATAGAAGCTCTCAGTATAGTGAAAACACTCAGCACCTTGCAAGGACCTGCGGTGTTGCAAGTTCTTTTTTTTATAGGATGTACAGTTTGATGAAGGTCAGATGTTCTGTACTCTGGGGAGCTGGACCTGGATAGAACTGGGCGTGATTGGCTGAGTGAGGGTCTGACAGTCACCAGTGATTCTTTAATCTTCAGAGCCCTCTCACTATTTATTCTATGATCTTTCCGATCAGTGATTCCTTGACTAGTTTGCAAAA
This sequence comes from Gymnarchus niloticus, assembly GCA_009936485.2. Lineage (NCBI taxonomy): Eukaryota > Metazoa > Chordata > Actinopteri > Osteoglossiformes > Gymnarchidae > Gymnarchus > Gymnarchus niloticus. The sequence goes on along the minus strand of JAACJT020000064.1, from coordinate 4,687,667 downwards.
ATAAGTGCAATTCTTTTTATCTGCCTGTTGATTTGCTGTATTTTACAAAATTGTTTCAGCACATCCTTTAGTAATGAAGACGCCTTATTACAGTTTTATAATTTAGATAGATATATAACTCAGTATACTCATTTTTTGAACATCGGTGACTGTAGTTCCCAGTCATGTCTGCCCAGATGTCTGAACAGCTGCCTGAGATTACCCAACGTAACCCAGTACTACTGTAGGCACAAACAGCCCCATATTCATGCCTGCATGTCCATATTCCTCTTTCAATTCCACTTCATAGCCATAAAATACAATTTCCATAGCCTCTTTCCATCCGTAACCGAAAGCTGATTTCTCCTTTTTTATTATTCAGCCAATGCAGAAATGACTGTGCTGGGCAATGTGATTGGGTGTGACTGTGCTGTATATCTGTGTTGAGTTCTCTGACCGCTGCGACTGTGCTGTATATCTGTGTTGAGTTCTCTGACCGC
>JAACJT020000064.1:4664424-4681334 GCA_009936485.2 Gymnarchus niloticus | reverse complement strand
CATAGCCCAGCATAGCCCCTCAGGAAATAAGTAAAGCTCAGCCAGCATAGCCCCTCAGGAAATAAGTAAAGCTCAGCCAGCATAGCCCCTCAGGAAATAAGTAAAGCTCACCCAGCATAGCCCAGCATAGCCCCTCAGGAAATAAGTAAAGCTCAGCCAGCATAGCCCCTCAGGAAATAAGTAAAGCTCAGCAAGCATAGCAAATTACATAGTAATGTAATTAAACCTGTAATGGGGTCATGACACAAGTGTGACCAGCATCACCTAAACGGTAAGATTAATTACATCATAATATACCATAACAGTGTATAAATTGCATTTCTTCTTTTTGCTATATCCTTCCTGAACCCTTTACTGCTAAGCTATATTTAATGTATACAGTACTGCTAAGCCATTTTCATGGCTGGAATTAGATTTTTTGCTGATCCAGCATTAAACCATGAATAATAATAATAATAATAATAATAATAATAGTATACTGGAAAAAATAAATGTGAAATAAAACATCTTTACTGTGTCAAGCATTTTCTGAACTAGTGTTTAGCAAATCATATATGCCTATTTACAATGGAAAGTAAATCGTAAGTAACTGGTCTTCCTGAACATTTATGACTATTGCATGACTCCCATTGGTCTAAAACATGAACCCAGTGTCTACGCTTAACTGTATGTTTCCGGGAAGCTGTTTAATTCTGCTATAATTTATAGCAAACATGTAATTTCACTCTATGCTACCATATTTCACTTACTGTAAAATAAGATGTAGTTTTTTTTTCATATATTTTGAGCTATCTTGGTTGCCTTTAGGATGATTTTGATGCATATTGTATGTCGTAGTTCTGTAATCCATCTATAAATCTGGATACTTTAACCCTTTGAAGTTTATGACTTAGCTTCATATCAGTGGTTGACCTTGGAATTTGATACATGGCATTGCTGTCCATATTTTTCTCCATTAAAATACCTCCGACACAAGACATTACTTACTCTGCAGGCCGTTTCCATCACCAAACACCCTTCCATTGTGATTGCTGCATGCGGTGAAGTCCCAGCCAGCCACTCTGACGGGCATCACTTACACACAGGGTCCTACCTTGCCGACATACTGGTAGTCAGACCCAGTGTACTCCTCCAGCAGGAAGAAATGATTCCACATCCATCCTCTTTTGAAACGCTGCAGTGTCTTCCCTCCATCTTCCAGAGCGCCGGTGGGCTTGTTAAACTGAGTCCCTCTGGGGAGTGCCAGAAGTTCCATGGATGTCACATGGAAAACGAGCAGCGGCAAGAAGAGCAGGAGAACTTGATTCATCTTCTTTGTATCCGATTAATCTCTCGTTCGATAGGTAAGCTAACAGGAGATGCTCAGCGGGGTAGCAGCGCTGACATTTAGTGTCATCAAATCTGTCACTGTGTCCCTCTCTGTCATCTTTTTAATTAGCCCTGCAACAAAACAACAAGAATAATGACAAACAAACATAAAGGGAAATAATAATCATAATAATCAGATATTAGCAACAGAAAATAGTGGTTGATACCCTCTGGAAAGAGATAAATAAAGCAAGCAGATAAAATGATACCAACCAGCATTTACACAGTCCTTCAATTCAGTCTATCACCATTTTTTATTAAAAAAAAAAAAACTTTGTAAATCCAAAATATAAAGACATGCATGGCCTTGCAGAAGTGGTACCCTTTCTCTCAGCATCTCAAGAGACCTTCAAAATGAGATTATCAAGGTCATAGCCACTTATTTTCTCCTGAACTGTCACTATCAAATATGTATCAATGGCTTCTTAAGATTCACCCCTGTCACACGGTAAATCAGGTTTTATATTTTGAACAGAAATCAGAGTAACTGAGATATGTTGTGGCTTCAAATGCACCTCATTGGGTGAAAAATAATTTGTGTGTACGATTTCTCCCTGATGTGACTGTGACTGCAGGTAAACAAATGTGGATAATATGGAAATGAAAAAAAAGTGCTATGAATAGCATAACTATATTTATTCATTGTTAAATTAGTCTTTCTTCCAGAAGTTCATGCCTTTTACGTGAACGTAACAACTCCATAAATCACTGCTGGAATTATACACAGTAATATGTTTACTTGTTTGTTTACCTATTTTCTAACAATTCAGTCAGAAACTATTTACCAATATGTATATATGTGTGACCAGCTGTAGATTCCCAGTGCGAGCCTTAGCATCACTAACCAACAGGATCAAAGCTCAGCAACACAGCGACTATTAACAAAATTCTTATTAGCATTAAATTTTGTTATAGCATATGAGGGCATGCGAGTCATGCACATCTGAAGCCATTAATCCTTTGATTAATTAGCCTGCCTGAAAATCATAATTATCTTTCAAGGCATCCCTGCAGTTTAAATACTCATTATTTTTTGATGCACTTCAAATGGGGGTATGTCTGCTGGAATCTTGACACCTGTTGTTGTTATTTTAGGATGATCATAACCGTTACCATTATTGTTGTTGTTTACGATGTTCTTTTAATGCAGGTCGTTCATACAGTCTTCAATATCTCCACTTACTTTCTGAAACTTATATTGTGTAATTTACAGTTTATAAAAAGTGTTAACAGTAAGTTGTTTGAATCCCATTATGTGGTCACAGTTATGACTTTATATTGAATCAGAGAATGATTGTAACAGGAGAATGATGGACCACAGAATGTCTCTCCTGTACAGCAGGGATGGTATACATATTCAGGTTTCTTGGAGTGTTTTGTGGGTATAAGGCAGGGAACATTTTGGATGGAACGCTTTATAGCACAGAGCCCTCACTCACTCGCTCGCAGGCCCAGACTCTGAGCGCCATCGAATGCTGACACAAGCTTCGAGTGGCAGCCGCCCATTATGTTTGAATTTCATTCTCATTCTTTCTGAGTGCCTCTTTATTGCGGGTTACAGTCAAAACGTACACGGTTGTTTTTCCCTCCTGCGCCGAAGGTGGGTAATCAGGAGAGAAACTGAAAGTTCAGAGGGAGCCAGCGACACGGATGCAGAGTCAAAGTGACATTTGCGATGGGATGGTTGGGTGACTCATTCATGACTGAACGTGGGGTGTAAAAAAAAAAAGTGAAAAATAAAGATAGAGCCATGGTGATATCTGGACATTAAAGAAGCCATCTCAGATCTACTTGCAGGACATCGAGAGCCCATTTTATCTCAGTCCACTCATATTTAATTCATTTTTAGCAGAAAAGCACTCGATGCTTAAGGAAAATGATGCTCGGAGACATCGAGCAGAAAAACTGGGATAAGATGCAAGCAGAGGAGAGCAGCTGGCCAGATGGAAACACGTCACCACTTGGTGGAGCTCAAGATCTTTTCAGAACCAATAAACAAGTCCCACTGCCACCCAAATGAAAGGGCAGTTATAAATTCTCTTTGATCTGAAATATTAATACAATACTCTGTTTGTCTGACACAGGACAAGAATATAAGCACGTACAAATCATTGAAACAAGTGGAAGTCATTCAATGTGTGTTGCTTGTTTCAATATTTCATACACCCCAGGAAGCTCCCACCCATTGTTTGTCTAAAGAACTGTTTTAAATCTAAACTAGTCCATCTCTGACACCCCCCTCCCCATCTTTAAATCAATGCACTCAGCAAATACATCATCATGCTTGGCCTTAACGAGTCCCTTAATAATTTTACAGACTAAAAAACATATAACAAAGGTGTCTTATAATGAATGAAATAATAAAAAAAATAAAAAAATAAAATAAATCAAATGCACACAGAAATTAACTGTCCTGAAAGTTTAGCTGTGAGAAGCACTATACTGAGTCGTAGTTAACAGCTGCAGGCTTTCTGTCTTTAGGGTTTAAAATGAATCCGGTATAACAAACAAAACATCCACGCCAAGCAACCTGAGAATAAATTTTGGATTTGCGACCCTGTTGCCGCATTCAAATGATGGTCTATTCAAATGAGCCAAACACTCTGGAGTCTCTAGTTGCTTTGCTCTCGTGCCGCTGTAGCTCCAATCAAACAGGGCTGCTGCTTTAAATCACTGATATATCCAGCACATTGTTCTATTGAAATGAACAAGCCACTGTGTCCTGATGCGATTAAACGACTTGCTTCATTTCCCTCTCCAGCATGCCGTCTTGCCCCGAATCTCCCACCTGTCACGCTGTGGCTATCCCCTCAAATGCCGAGATAAAGTCATCCCTTATCTCCAAGCGGAAAGGTAATTACCATGCTGAAGATGTGTGTGGTTTAATTTGCGCCGATCATTGATGGCACTGTGCCATCACTCGTCCGGACCCCACAGTCATAAATCAGAAGCAGCTATGAAGTGGCAAGAACTTTACCCGCTAATATCATGCAAGGACAAAGCGTTGCAGCTGGGAGACGTGTGAAACATTCAGTTTAAACTTATATAACAAACACTGCACATGTTTTGCATCTAAGAGCTAATTATGCAGTTATTCACAAATTTCTTCTAATATTTGTGCTTTTTTACCTACCATATCAAAACAACATCTTAAGCTGCTGTTAGTATCTGAGATACTGACACAGGCTAACTCTCGTGCTGAAAACCTAACGTACGCAGTGGACTTCGATCAACGCTCCACAGCGCCAACGGTCAGCGGGGTGGACGTTTTGGCGCCTGAGAACGCCGCCGGGCACGCGGACCCCAGAACGGGGCTTTTCTTCACACATCAGCGTGCTAACACCAGCCATCACGTGCACAGCGACTCCAGGCACACCAGCGCAAAGTGTGCGATGACACTTGACACTATCTTGTGCATTGCTACACATGACAACGTCAGCCAACGGGATGCAACACATTTGCATATTTGTACTCTTGTAACAAGGCAGCAGTATCTTAATGGCCAATTAAAGCCGCGTACCGTGGTAAACTTTCGATAATTAGCACTCAGACGAGAAACTTAAACTCTCTTGTTTATTTATTTTTTTTTTCCTTCTTCATAATCAATACCTGTTAGAGTATTGTATGTATTCACATGGCATATTATTGCACCATTAATATTTCATCTGAAGTTAAACCCGGGTGAATATCATATTTTCTTTATTGAGATTACTTTGTATATGGCATTATTCACTAAACTCATCAAATCGTTTGGATTATAGGTAAAAGGGAGAGGTTCCACAATGTTTGACCAGCTCTTAAAATAATACAGGGTGGAAGCCAACAACCTGGGGGAGCGTGCACCATAGAGACCTGCTTGCAGGTTTTATGTAATGCTGAACAGGCTTAGTACCAGAGATTATTTGAAAGAGCAGAATGACAGAAGCAACAACCTGCATCCTTAGTCTTTCTGCATGACATTGTCACTGCAGCAGTGCAAGTTAATTTGTCGTTTTACCACACTCCCCAAAAACCAGTAAATACAAGAGACGATTTAAAATTGTCGGAGAGTTGCCCTTAATGTCACATTAATTGTTCTGGATTATATAGCAATGCGTTTCCAAAACGCATTTTATTTCTTATAAACAGGCACAACCATAGAGGGATGATAATCGAATGCAATGCCAAAGGCTCTTACCTTCTGTGACAATCTACTGTCCTTTTGAGTACATGGTAGCCATCGCTGTTCGTTCTGCTCTTTCTGTTATTTCCTCTCAGCAGGACCTAGATTCCAAGACTGACTACAGTCAGACTGGCTCTTTCTCCCTCTCTGTCATTCTCTCTCCCTTCCTTCCTTCCTTGCTCCCTCTCTTTCTCTTTCTGTCTTCTTTGCTCTCTCTCTCCTTCTCCCTCTCTCTCTCTAGAAGGCACAGTGGCTGAACTGGAGGGGACGGGACTCCCCATTGGTTACCATTTGTGACTCCCTGATTAAAGAGGACAGCTAGGAGAAAAAAAGACACTCACCGCACACAGAGGGTAATGGCCCTGTGCTGACGACCTGCAGGTCAGGGTCAGCAGGATTGTTGGATTCCAGGGCAAACAGGAGGCACTGCCAGCTTTCTCAAAGTCCCTGCATTAGGCCGGCTCTCTGTTCTTCAGAGCCTTGAGCAATCGGCCCAATTTAATCCCCTTTCCGTGGTGATAAAACCGAGGAAGAGAGGATGGTATCGTGTAAATCACTTGCAAAGGAGATGCTATTTTCCACTTCCTTTTAGCAGCTGTTGAGGAATTGTGGGCAGGCAGAACAACCACTCTCGCAAACCTTTTCATCATCTGGCTCTGTCTGGAAAGCTTTGAGAGAGCAATTCAGTCTATCTTATCACCATCCAAGAATTTTTCCATGGCTTGAAAAATTATTTACAGTCTAATTCTCCAGGAGAGAATTTTACATTTGGCTGAGTCTTACCCTACAGTTTGGGTTTCTGCTAATCGGCGAATCACCACAAGTTGCCTTGAGCTTAAATAACACACCTTCTAAGCACATCACACCTTTGCAGTGATTAATTGAGTACATTTTTTTTTTTTTTTACCGATTAAAGGCACGGTCCCATACCTGGTTACTTGCCCATCATTTCATCTGTGAGAATTTGGTTTTTCAGCAAAATACATTATTTATTCATATGTATAAACACCAGGATATTGTTTAAATGAACATGTCCTGACCAGTGCCAGCCAGAGGAGGATGGGCTTCCTGCTTGAGTCTGGTTCCTCCTAAGGGAGTTTTTCCTTGCCACTATAACCCTTGACATACTCTCTGGAGCCATTGGGCCCAGAACAACGTAAAGCGCTTTGTGACAATGCTCCCTGTTAAAGGCGCTATACATAAAAAAAAAAAAAATTGAATTGAATTGACTCCATCAATTCCTAGAAGAAGAAGGCTTGCCAAGACCCCTGATAGCCCAGTCCTCAGTGCCATAGCCTACAGCTCACTTAATTGGGGCCCGCATTCCGAAAAGCATGTGAGGAATGTGGAAGGAGCTGCAGCCGGAGGCGATCAGCAATCAGTTGCCAGGTAGCATAAAGCAGAGGAGACCGAGCTGGGTGGAGAGAGACAAGCAGGATGGCCCACTGGGGCGGGCTGGATGTAGTGAGTGAGTGAGTGAGTGAGTGAGTGAGTGAGTGAGTGAGTGAGTGAGGGAGGGAGGGAGGGAGACCGCCACGTGCCATTGGGAAAGATCGTCTCCTCCACGTTCACCTGCCCTGTATGTGGTTTCTGTCCTACTTTGATATTAAATACATCTCCCTCTGGGAGCTGCACCCTCATCTCTGGAGGTCCATGTCCTTGCCATGACCCCAGTCTTTGTCGTGATGCTCTTTGACGTGACTCTATGTGCGTTTCTATACATCTTGGTGCATGAAAATGATGCTCTCAATTCAGCAGCACTGATGATTACACTGATGGTATAAAAGCAGGACTGTTCTGTGATGGAATGTCCTTCTGAAAAAGCATCTTATTGTATGTCAAAGGTCAATGAAAATGGTTTATTCATGACCAATAACTTCTCTTTAATCTGTGTATCTGTGTACAAATATGTTTTAAAGTTCTGTTCTCTCAGTAGTTCTCTAATGTTATTTTGGCTTATCTTGCTGTCAGTTACTAAAGAATTTCCACAAGGAAGCATTGTATGCACAAGCCTTTAATTCTATGGTACAGGGTCACTTCTTATGGCAACAGTGGATGTCTTTGTAACTAAAGGGAAATTAAAAATTCCTTCCAAGTGGTAGATGTCAAGGATATAACACGTTGAGATGAAGAAGTTTGAATGTTGAATCAAGCCTTCTGACCTAACAAAGAGGTCCTCCTTAAAATGTACGCTCCCTTTCTTCAAAATACATCACATTTCTAATTAATTTCCTATCTTGAATATTTACCGTTATATATCTTATGATAGCAGGGCTTGGTTAGCAGTGGAATTTGTCTCAGTAATCGTTTAATTAGTAAAAATCAGTTAAATTAAGGGAACTGTGATTATCGTTTTGTTGCTGTACCCAGAAGATGAGTCAGGTGACCTTGATAACCAATGATAATTCACTTCATTAGAATGATCACTATTCTTAACAGCAGTAACATAGTGTTTCTTACCACCTGCTGTGTTTTTTTTTTTTTACTCTTTGTTCCTGCCAAAGCAGAAGCTTGATCCTTCTCCTCGTGTAACATCTCCCCATCACAACCTGTTTCCTGTTAACCTTTGACCTGCTATATTCTGCCCAAGTGCCACGGTTTAGTTCTCCTTGTTGACCTAAACTGAGATGCTCTTATACTTGCCTATATTTGTTAATTGACTTATTATTCTGTTTTTAAAATGGGAATGTCTGTCAGACTAAGACTTCTGAAAATGAAGAAACCATGGAACAATGTATGCAGGGTGTGCCACTATTAAATCCCGCAGCAAACTGAACAGGAGATGTTTTATAACCAGCAGCATTTACTATGAATACGATCACATTTTCAAAACATTTGGAAATGGCCCAATTCAGGATACACCTATTAAGGCACTCAGCTGCCTGGTGTCATATTGCTTTATAATGTCATGCCCATTCCAAACCAAACAGGCCCAACTCCTGCTACAAGCCAGCCATGCCCAGCGTGCTCTCGTTCCTCATCCCCAGAATATGGACCACAGCTGATTCCAGTCTGGCCGCTCTTTTAAGTACCTCTTGTTCCCTTGCTTCACTGAGAGGTTTTGAGTTTCCACACAACTCCTGAGTGGTTCATGATTGCTGGTTTGTTTTCCTGTGTATGATTCCTGCTAGTTTTCTGTCTCTCAATTTTTGCCTATGGTTTGGATTTGTTTGCTTTTCTGATTGACCTGGTTTGGATTTTGACCGTTTTCACCTGTGACCGCGACTACGTTTTTGGATGTCCGTTTGGCTTTGGAAATCTTGTCTGTTCCGGTTTAGACCCTGCCTGTTTTGGCAACAATTAAAGGGCCCTGCTCTGTACTTAGATCCTGTCCGCATATTCATTACATATATAGAATTGAAAAAATGAAAATGTATATATTAACAAGGTGACATTTTCATATTCAAATAGAGGCTGGAGTGATGTTATTTTTATAAATATGATTCATTAACAGACTCTTTAAATTTCCTTTCGGTTGTGTCGTGAATTATTTGAATCAATAATTAAAGAGCGCAGCGTACCTTTGGTTAATCCTCCCCTAGCAGTCTCTTTGGGTTACGTCTGATTCTGATTGTGTGGCTGACCAGAAACTGAGATGCCGTGTCTTCGCATTTTGAAGAACGTGATGCGTTGGTGGGGACAGCGGCGAGAACTCTGCTTTGATTTCATGTGCCAGGAGGATCAAGGCAGACATCAATGGCACTGTTTCAGGCTCGCCAGGGCTCGACACATCCTGGAACATTAGGCCGGTCATTTCTGGTTCCTGAAAAGTCTATTAAGGGGAAATAAGTGTGGATATGCCTCTTTTACAAAGTTGCCTCGTCGCCAGCCCATCTGAGACGAGCTGATGACACGAGGGGTTCAGGGAGTCGATCCGAAAACAGGATGGCACAATGCAAGGAAGGTTGGCTCCAAACTCTCAGAGAACAATCTGGTGACCATTCCGGCTCAGATCATAGCGATATTCCTGGACCCTGAAGCAAACTCCATATAGCCCCCCCACCACCACACAGTGTTTAATAAGAAGGCCGCGTAGGCTGTTCTGCTACCCCACTCCCACCCTACCCCCCAAATCCCCTCCATTTGGAGGGATCCCATGTTCTCAGCCCATGGTTAAGAGCACCTTCAAAAGAGGGTGATTCAGAAGCTCCAATCGGTCTGGGCAGCTTGTCTCCAGACTGTCAGAAAATGCCAAATCACCTGGCAGATGCAATGAGATCGCACTGCCCCAGGCCGAGGGCTTGGATTGAACTCAGTGTCTTGGTGGAGCGATTCCGAACAGCCTGCATCTGAAAACATAAAAATAAATAACAAGATTTCAAAATCTGGTACTTTATTTCAGGAAAATCATTTGTTGCAAGATCCCTCAAAAATCTGCTTGAAGTGTATCTGTCTGGTGGCACAAAACACACTCGTGCCAGAATAAAGAATAAGACAAAAATCTGGGATGAACAAAACAGAGAAGTAATTCCTTTGCTAATGTGTATGTTTCAGTAAATTTTATTGACACAAACATTGAAAGTCTTCCATTTTTTTGTAAATAAGTGCTTTTTTTAATAGTTAATTTATTAAAATTGGTGGCATGCTGCGTGCAGATGCTCTTTGAAATTATAAATTTTCATTCAAGGCCACATTCGCAGCACAAACAAGGACGTCCGACCTTTTGTCAGCTCGTCCACGTTTGACAGCTGTGCGTTCGGCTCCCGTTCACGCGCTAAAGCTGCAGGGGCTGCACGTTTCCATTCCGGCCCACACTCTGCCACGGAGAGACGGATGTTAGCAGCAGAGTTCCACGTCCCTTCCGCAGAGGATTCGAGCACGTTAAACCTCCCCAAATCACAGGGAGAGAAACGACTGCAGGATCTGAGTCATATCTTTTATCTGTCCTCTGTAGAAAGCGAGGGGGCCTACAAATGATCCCGTGTCACTCATGGTCCCCAGAAACCTGGAGAGACGTGCGCTCGCCCAACACCAATAGGAGGGAAGCAGATAATCATGGGAAAAGTTGAGGAATTAAAAGAAAAAAGCGGCATCCGTTTCATGGCCAGAGACCGATCTCGTAGGCTGCCTCGCTCACACCCTAACTCCGTGTGCCCCAAAGGACGTTGCGAGCCATTCGCTGGTAGTTGTCGCAGGGGAGGACTTCCGATGGCGAGGCGAAACATTTAACCACCGCCCTCGGTGCCAAACACATAGCTGCATGCCGAGATCCAAATGACAATAAACAAAATGCACGTCAAGGGCAATAACTAGCCCAAAATAGAATCATACCATAGCGGACAGTGAGGACCCATGTGTATAACCTCACAGCGCAACGGCGTCCGCTAGCCAAGCGGGGCTGGAATTGAGTTCCTCTCTGCCGCCGGAGTCCTTAACATCAATCCCCTCAGGTAGCTTAATCACACATACTGTAAGGGGCTGATCCGGGAGCCCTGGGAGGTCTGTTAGCAGCCAGTGTAGGCAGCCAAACGCATGCCTCCCTACCGCCGTACGCCTCCAGTGGAAGAGCGTTTCTGATGTGTGCCAGACAAGCAACAGTTTTCCCCGTACAGAGACAATGATAAAAGGAGGCTGATTTTAAGACTCAAAAGGCAGCTATCTAAGAAGATTAGTTAAGTCTGCAGCTCTCAGCTGTGGTCCACAAGGCAGACTGTGTATCTGGTTCTCCTCTTCCAATTCCTCATTAATCTGCCTGCTTCAGCGGGGATTAAACTGAAGGCAGGATTCAAGTGGCATTAAAACTGGGTGCATTAATATGGCACATAATATATAACATAACATTTTTCAAACATGTAACATAACCGGATTTTTAGCATACAGCTATGGCTTTAGCGTGTGTTCCCATGAAATACTTTGTTCTTTATTGAAAACTTCTGAAATTCTTAATGGAATTTAAATGAAAATGGAGATTAGTAGTTTAATCTGCTTTAATCAGCCTGACACTTACCTAATTGTTTAGTTTTTTAAATGATGATAGAATCAATTAAGTCAACTTCTCAGTCAAAACATAATTTTGCTCATTTTTACCAGTGTATTTGTCACATAACATTTCATAGTGATTTAGGGGGGGAAATGGAAAATGATTTCCCCTTTAAACTGGGTATAATCCACAGAAGTGTCTATAAAAATAGAAAGTAATGGAATTGTAAACAATACAGACACAAAGAAGCTCATATGGGGTCCTGCAGTAGCCCGATGTGGGCGGCCGTACCAGAGTTACGGATTGTAACAACATGTGGACCATTACTCTAGACTGCAGATTGCAACAACATGTGGACCCATCTCTCTAGACGCTGCTCCTCTCCAGTTGATGATCTGTTAGATCGGGGCCAGATGGCTGTGAGCAGGAGGCAGATGGCAAGGTAGAAATGAGGACTGAGTATTGTATTGACAAATATTTTGGTTATACTGAATCGGCAGCCAGCAGGTGCTTTACTGACCCACCTCAGACAACTGACCAATGGTACTACAAAATATCGTAACCATCATCACCATCATCATCATCTTCCTGGCGCTACTGCGGGCGAGGGCCATGGTTAGTATAAAGTCACACGGTAATGCATCGAATTTAGCTACCAGTAATTAATATACAGTATTTTTATATGTAAATAAATAAATAGGAAACGACAGAAACACCTTTACCCATCTGACCTTTTGGTTATGTCCATCCTCAAGATGCAGTACCGAGTCTTATGCTGGAAGATGGATGGATGTTATATCAACAATTCCTGCTGACCTTGCAAAACTGAATGAAAAAAGACTCATCCGTGAAGTAGGTGTGACCAACTGAACTGAGCGATTTGTTCAGTCGGGACATCAGTGGGGAAAATTAAAACTTCAGTGTTGGGACAATGATTGCATGAATCATTATAAGCATTGTTTTAAGCATTGCTGTGGGCCTTGTGCTCATAATCATTCTTATAATAGTAATTCTGTTCTTTAGCATGGCTTAAATGTCATCTTCTTCTATGTCCTCTGGTTTTTCAAGAAGAAATTTGAATGCAACCTGTTAGAAAATCATTAAAGTGAATATACTTTCTCTACTTCTGCAGTTCTATATACTTATTCAGAAAAAAAAGCAGTTTTCAGTGGTTACCGTAGAATTAGAACAGGTTTCTGCAGGCTCATTTCTAAAGAATTTGTCACTTCAACATTTGAGCCGAATCTGGCTTTTATAATAGTCAGATATGCTGTCAGTCAGGCAAGTGTAATTTACGATATCACTTAGCATAACATCAAGATATTTTCAGAAAGCACTTTTCGGTATTAGTGGCTAGCAGTTTCACATCTCTTCTCTGGCTGCGATGGTATTATTATGAATGAAATGAGGTGCATGTGATTTTCTGTGAAGGCTCCCGGTCAGAGAGAGAAGCCTGGGTTTGAAAAACAGGTATGCAAAAGCAGTCTAAGACCCTCTTTGTGCATGCAATGGTCTAGGGTCATCGCCCACTCACCACATGGGTGATAAAGACTGGTCAGAATGGTTCCTCAAAATCTGTGGTCACTGACACTGCGGGCCCTTTCACTGTGTGCTAGGTCATATCACGGGCTTGTCAGTGTGGTTTTTTGTGGAGATGAAGTAGACACGCTCCACTTATTTTAAGAAAAACATTGGCCCTTAGATTTATGGTAAAATGGATGGTATTTTTCATTAAAAGGCCACTGAGGAGTACACATTTAGTTATATTAGTGATGGGACAAATGGTATCGCCAGCATTGATTGTTACTTCAGGATACTCCCTCCCAACGAGGGTTTTGAAGCCTCATTGAGCACCAACATCGATTAGATAGTTCAAGATGCTCCCAGCCACAACAGGTTTTGAAGCCTCATTTGTCCCCATCACTAAGTAAAACCAATTGATTTACCTTTGAGCAATGTCATTTTTTTCCAAAAGGGTTGAAATTAATAAACTGTATTTCCTGTAGGTGTGTTTTTTATTTTTGTAACTTCACAGCGAAATAAGTGTGTCTTCTGATATATAGTGTGACACGTTGCAGGAACGAAAGATAGTCACATGGACCAGATCATTTCTGTCTTGCAGGGATGCTGCGAAGGTAATTCGTGCCTTTATTAGCTCTAGGCAAGACTACTGTAATTCTTTATGTAGCAGTCCAAATCATCAGGCTTTACCCCACCTCCAGTTGGTACAAAATTCTGCTGCAGGGCTCTTTACCAGAAGCAGAAAGAGGAATCACATTACTCCATTCCTGGCTTCCCGAAATTCACTTCCAGTACATTCTGGAATCGAATTCAAGATTTTCACAATGTATTTTTGAGCTCTGTTCTCATCATCATCCTGAAAGCCATCACAAAGTGTCTCTGGGGGTTCTGAATGCTAAATTTGTTGTACAGTAATTGCACTTTGGCTATGAAACCACTCATATAAATTGGTTTCCCATTTTAGATCCTTGTAAAAATGTACGTTTTGAATTGTCCATGTATTTATGTTTGTTTAATGCTTTGTTTTTGCCTTTTTAGGTTTGCTTCTTAACTGTACATTTTTTTTTTTTCAATATCTGTAACGACTTGGCAGTCAAGGCCCATTCAGAAGTGTTCAGAAGCATTGTCAATCAAACCAAGAATTCCACGTTTTACTATATTGTTATATCTGCAAATATGAATCTGCCCGAATGATAAGAACCTGAGTTTCCAGACAGAAACATCCGAATTCACTTCCGTCTCGCGATGCGAGACCGTCTCCATGATTTAAACAAGGATTTAAATATTGTATCAGACACTCCAAACAGTCCCAGTTTATTTAGGATCGCTTGAGTCTTGCTGCCAAACGATGTTTAACCTTGCCATGCATCTTCCAGGTACAATGTCATTCATGGCCAGGGAGACCTGTTCAGGTGGTAGATGTTTCATTACCTCCTTTCCTTAATTTAACAGAATGGATGGTTAACACAATTTGCCTGGGTGCAGCTGAACTTTACTAAAGAATCAAATGAACAGCGACGTGAAGGCACATCTGTCTCTCCCTGTCCAACCAACAACTCTTTGGGCAACACAGAGAGAGATCCGTCATAAAAGGCAGAAAGATACCATTGTTACAGGAGAGTGAGCAGATGGAAACCTTGCTTCTAAATACCCCATGGGAGAGCTGATGCCCCCATCACAGTAACGTACCTGCTGGTAATTTTATCAATAAACAATCAGTCATCATCATCATTTTCCATTTTTTAACCCAGTGCATACGTCTAACGTCTATCACGGGTTAAAAGGGGTATCAAAATTTCTACATGTCTATTATTGGATATAAGTATGCACATTTTCAGTTAATATATGACATGTTTACTCTTTTATTTACATAAAAATTAACAGAATAAAAACATTTCCGTTTTCCACTGCACTCACTAAGTCGGTTTGCTGGATTATTGTTGCCTTCACTCATTCATACACTCGTCTAAGTGGATGTGAACATTGACGATATTTGTTCTACTGTTTAAAAAGCACCTGACCTTTCCCTTCACAGGATAAGCATGGAAAATGAAGGACTGGCAATCCGTGTGTGAATCTTGAGGAGATTTGTGCATGCATGTTTAAGCACACGTGTTCACATGCACCTGTCAGCACAACATATATGTGATTGTTTACATGTTTACACGCCGGTCTTTACATGCCCTGAATGGCCTGGGGACACTATGCATCTAAGTGGGTGGGTGTTGCTGCAAATGTTAATCTTGTGCATATTATTGGCTGCCAGTTCACAAGACCCTCTAGGGTATTTGATGCCAAGGAGCCTGGCTTCTCCATGGTTGTTATAAAACCCAACATTCATCCCCAACATCTCAACGTCTTGTTTTTTTTTTTTTTTTTTTTACCTCCTGTTTAGTTTTAAGAACCTGATTTACAGGTTTACACAAGAAGGCTTGCTTGGTAAAGATGACCAACCCAAGAACTCTACCCTTACTGTCTGAACATGAGTAACAGGAGCATTTACCAAGTACATAATTATAAATTATATTAAATCGCGCTTTGCTACAGGGTTAAAACCTAATGGGAGAACAGAAAACATGGCTGCACTCTTGAAAACATGTTCAGGTATGAAGCCTTGTTTTCGTCTCGGCTTCATAGAGATTGGTGTGACACAGAAATGGGAGAAAGGAACACGATTTCAGGAAAACGAGATCGAAATGAGAACGGCATCAAAAACGGGAGGAACAGCGAGGGAGCCGAGTCTGAGAAAATACAGTAAAGTGTGAGCATCGGTCAGCTGACAAACAAAACAAGGTGTCAAGGCACCAGATTCACCTACAGGTGGATGTCGGTTTGTCGGCTGACTTTCCCTTCCATCCTGTCATCTTGCAATATTGTTTCAGCTTGACCAAACACCCTATCCTACTGTTCAGTTATTATACACTGAACTCCTGTGCCCATACCCGTACTCTGAAGTCACATAATTGGTTTTTCTCCTGTGAATTTGTAGATAACAGGATTTTTGGTAATAATAATATGTGGTACAGTTTAATAAATCCTATTTTCAGACTTGTGTTGTTGTATTTTTTTTAAATGAAACGTCTCCCAAAATAATTAGGCAATGACTATCAGCATTCTGTTTGTCAGTCTGGTGTCGAGAAAGAAAATTATGATAATAATAACTGCAAATGTCAAACTTCTAAATGTTATAGCGGCTAATTTTGTTTATTTGCGCGTTCATTTCATTATGCATTAAAGCGACATGTGTAATTGGATATGGCAGACGATCGCAATGCCATTAACTTGTCAGCATTGTTTTGGAATGCTTAAAAAGGCACAGAGACTGGCGTTTCATAACCAAGGTAGGAACCCATGGTGAGCTCAAGTGCGGAGTTTCAGATTGTGGGATAGCATCTCCAACAGTTAATTATCAACTCTTACCTGCTGTGACTCTGGAAGAGTGGAAATGAAAGTATGGCAATTAGAGTAGTGTAGTAAAAAGTATGGCAAGTATGGCAAACAGTGCTACAATTTATGTAGCCCAATGTAATATTAATATTATATTCTTATTTCACACAACTTTATTCTCTAAATTTTACCATGTGTCATTTTTCAGTACATTCAATCCACTACATATAAAACGTGACGAGATCCTGGCTACATTTTAGACTACTGATTTACCACTTAGTTATATATGTCGTAATTATGAATTTATATACAGAGATACCCCATTGGCCATTTGTACAACTGTTGTGAATACTATAGCTTTCCTGCTTCCTGTCTTGGGTTCAGCTTGAGTGTGAGAGCACTGATTGAAGCATTTACCCAGCACCCCTGGACTAGTTCTTGGAGGTAAAGACCTTGCTCAAGGCCCCAACTGTGATGTATCAGAATCAGAATCAGAATATCTTTATTGTCATTGTAACGGGTACAACGAAATTAAGTGCAGTCCCTGTGTCA
>JAACJT020000064.1:4650346-4661073 GCA_009936485.2 Gymnarchus niloticus | reverse complement strand
TTTTTCTGCCATCAAAATAGCGAAATGGATTTGGACACGCCCATAAATGTTACTTGCGCCTTGCGCTTTACGTTTTGCGTTAGATCGTCAAAATAGAGCCCTCTGTTTCACAATACATCACTACGTATAAGAAATTTGTAATAAATTTCTTGTCCTTTGTCAGCAAGCTGTTTTCAGCAAACAAATGTGCCCTTGGGTGTTATAATGTAATATTTTTTACAAGAAATTATGGATTGTAGGGAGTCAACAAAAGCAAAACAAAAGTCAATCAGTTTCAGCAGACTTCAGAAATTATATTGTTAAACACTGTGCAAAGTATTAACAAATCTTCCATTTATCTATAAATACATCTGAGCCACTACAGCCAGTTTTATATTAATAATTAAAGGCAAATATCTATCCTAGAATTTGGTTCATTTAAATTACCGCTTTCGAACAAACACATTTTAAACTGTATTTAGAAAAACAGGTTAAAACACTATAATATTGATTTTCCACTTTTCAGCAGAAAATTGCAACAAATTGAAAAATGTTGCGGTGGAACATTAATGAAATAAATGTATTTTCTAGGCTTTAAACCATATAATTGACGCAACAGGTGTGTGTATTTCTTATGTACCATTAAATGACATGATATATGGCTATAATTCCAATTACGGCCAAAGTAATGAAGCTGTTTATCGAATGGCTTCCACTAAAACTGCGACTCAAGTTAATTTACTCATCGGCATGGAGTGGCTGCAAAAAAATGTACATTTTCAGACAAAAATGATGAGAAACCATCTTTGAAGATGAATTAGGGTAAAGTTGCTAATACTCATTTGAGCCAAGAAATGTTCTTTTTTTTCCCTTATTTCCTGAAAAACACATACATGCTGTAGAACTGCAAAAAAATGGGCATTAGGGTGATAAGATGTACCACCATCATGTGTAAAAAACGTGGTAACCGCAAAATAAGATAATGAAGAGGAGGAGGAGGAAGAAGAAGAATAGGAACAGATGTTTTCACATAATGTCCTGTCAAATACCCACTCTTTCTCCAAGGCCTAAGCCTTCAATCGTAATTTTAGAACTGATAATGCCTGGTGCGTTGGCATTGCTGGGTTCAGATTCCACCACCAGTCAGTGTGGATGGAGTTTGCGTGTTCGCCCCACGTCATTTTCTCTGGTACTCCTATTTCCTCACACACAAAAAAGACATACAGTTATGTCAACAGGTGTCTCTAAACTTTCTGTAGTAGGTCACTCAGTGTATACTGTATGTGCCCTGTGATCCTATCCAGGATGTAATCCAGCCTCATGCCTTGTGCTGCATGGGATAGGTTCTAGGCCCCCTGTGCGATCCTGAGCACGATGAGCAGTTGGTGAGTAATATTCATATGAACAGCATGTTGACATTACAAGATTCACATCTGTTTAAAGACCAAGAGGCATTTAGCTTAAGTTTATGTATTGGTTTAACCCTTGTGGCTATCGGGGCTGTCTGGCAGCATTTGATATATAGTGTAAAAGACACAATGATACCCCTTTCAAAATTTAAACTTTCATCCTCTATGTCTTGAAATCATTACAGTTCCCTGTCAAATACTTATTTATTCTTTTTTTTTCATTTTAAAATACCGCATGGCTTGACGATCCTTGACAGCATGATTTAATTATAACTAACTGCTAAGCTAAAATGGATATGGATGGGAAATTCCCCAGTAATACTACTGCATTTTTGTGTAAGTCATACAATGGCGGAATGAACAAGAATTAAATAAAATATTTCAGAATCAATAGAAAAATCCTAACAGTAATTTGAGGTGGCCTTTTGAGATTATTTTGAGAAATGGACTCAAACCTATGAATATATAAGGGTATAGTCAGGATTTCTGACCACTAAAAGGCATTAATGAAATGTTATTTAATAAATTGCTATAAAAAATGTTACGTAATGAATTTGGCAAAGGCAATGCATGATTTTGCAATCTCAGGTGCAAAAGAGCATTAAGAGGCAGGGATGTTGTTGAAATTCTATGCACTTTATGTATTCATTTGACATACAATGCAGCTATGTCTGTTTTTGGCTGTATGTGGTAACATTTCAAAATGCAATGAAAATCCATAAATATAAACCAGGATCCCTGCTGTCACTCTGAAGTTTCCGTCATTTGTCTCACACTATGGTGAGCGCATAGGCATTTGTCTTATTTGAAATGCCCTTCTGGACGAAATATATCCCTGCCAGACATTTTCAGGTATGCCAGGGAGCAGATGGAATCTGAAGATGCAGTGATCTACAAGATGGCGACCGAGCCGCAATCAAGAGGCTCTACATCCATGTGAGACCCTCTCTCTCCACAGAATTCTGACGTGGTCTACAAGGCACTTGGCATAGAAGAGGCTTCAAACTCCTCTCTTCAGGTCCAAGATCAGACCCCCCGACCGCCCCATGATTCAATTCAAGAGGCTGCTGAAGGCGAGGAAAAAGACAAAGAAGATGAGGAAGGAGATGAAGAATCACCTGTAGACCTCCATCTGCTAAGATGGAGGTATTTGTGCTAAACAGATTCCACAGTGTAAATCTAGGGCAGGGGTCTTCAGTCGTGTGTGGGAGGGGGTGTTCGTTCTATTACATAAAGCTCAGCACAGAGAGCAGCTCTCATTAGTACGGGAGGATCGTTCTCAATGACACCCTCAGCGAGAACATTTCAGTTAGAACCACCCTCTTTCAATGTAGTTAAATAACAACAAAAACAACAACAACAACAACAACAATAATAATAAAAATAATAATACTGTAACACAAAGCTCAGCACATTGACTAGTTGTCATTAGTACAGGACAATTGTTCTGTGACACCGTCAAATAGACTATTTCAATTACGACCAACCTCATTCAATGTAGTTAAATAAATTAATTAATTATTATTATTAATAATAATAATGATAATAATAATAATAATAATAATAATGATACCGTAATGCCCAATAATGTTTGCTAGAAGATTACAAACTGCGCTACTTAATGCATTAATGCGGGTTAATGATGAAATTGACGAATTACTGGACTGGGAGTCGTTATGAATAAAATAAGTAAGTATATAAATAAATCAGCGGAGCAAGCCATATCCAAGAACTGCTGTTATGCAAGGTTTGCCCACAGAGTGCTGCCGGCATGGGGCTCTGTGGGTGTGTTACTTAATTAGAGGCTTTAAAGGCAGGGCTGCCTTTGCTGTAGCCGCTATCCTGTTTTCAGGTTAATGGTTCACAAGACTGCCAGTCGAAGGCATGCTTTTGATCCCATCTTCCGTGGTGTGGTTTCATCTTCATCACCCAGAACATGAAGCCATGCACTGAGTCCTTGATATGGGTAAAAAAAGCTGTGATGTTAAATGGAGGGGTCCACACATCAAAAGGGGGTGGGGTGGAATCACAGGCAGGCACTACAAAGGCTTCATATTTTCTCGAAAATTAATAATGACGAGTTTCCCACATATTTTTTTTTTTTCCCCCTGATTATAATTTTAAAGAGGATTAGTTAATTCTTTATAGGGATTATGATTAAATGCACAATTTCGGATTGCCGTAAATGTAAGGGATATATTAAATTCCTTGACGGTGTCAAGAAGTTTGATGTTGATGCATGTTCTCGGTATGTAAATGTTGTGTAACGATGCGTTATGACCTTCCTGTTTAATTAGCACATTCTACATTCCACCACGCATGCAGAGATCTATATTTATAGACCTTGCTACAAGCAATGTGGGAATACAAGTAGTTCATTTTTTTGTTTAAATTCTGTTCCTTAAACATTAAGCTATCTGGTGCAGCAGGCTAATAGACTCCTAAGTAGACCTGCTCATTGTTTCTTAACAGATAATAAGAAATCATCTTCATTCTCGATGCAGAGGCTTTCTAGTAAAGTATCATCTCATGTACATGTCCTTTCTTGAGCAAATTCTTTTATTTATTTGAGGTACTGCAGTTCTTACGTTTTGTAAATGGACATGTTACATGTTGTGTAGACCTGTCTCACGGGGAAGAAGGTCTCGTGTGTGGATTCGGCATGGCGGGGGTCCTGCTTGCTGTACGATAAGCACATCTCTGCAGGCAAATGTCAGCCAAGAATCAGTCCAAATCATTGCATCGATACTTAACTTTATGACTACTGAGAATGTCCCTACCGTCCAAGAGTATCGATTCCCTAAGAAACGACGGTTCCCACAATGCCAATGCACAATCACACTTTCCATTCCACTTTTGGTCAAAAGTTTTCCATGTGATTGATGGCACCTACTATTTATAATGCGATTAATATTGTCAGCTAATCAGGTTATAAACTGCACAGGTCGTTTTCGTGCCAAACTTTCCATTACATATCAGTTAAATGTGTTTTTAGTTTAAAAGATGGTGATTACACATAGGATAAATGTCAGAGTGCGTCATTAACGCAAATCTTAATGAGTTCCATTGTAATGAGTAAAGTCAACAGAATTAAGACAACATTTGGGTGTTTGATCATAGCGGCATTTCTCAGGATTTGTTAAATGGTCTTTACTGCCAGCTATGAAATGATTATCTTTTTCAGGCTTCTGTCAGCCAAACAAAAAGAAATATTTTAATGAAAGAGACTACATGCATTTTAACACATTCCCGTGTAAAACAAGGAACAGATAGACAAAAGGAGGGTTTCATTTTAGACTACAGAAGACAATGAAGGGATGAAAATAGATGAAAAGTGATGTAGTGAAAATATTTACTCTAATTTCCATATAGTGTGAGATTATTTTTTGATTCTTTTCTGAGTTTACGGAACCACCAAGGATTGTTTTGTATGTCGTGAGAGTAACGGCTTCAATCTCGACATTTACTGCTGTACGTTTCTGTTTGCTAACCTAATATTTTCCACAATACCCAAACGCTGTTCATTTACTTGTGGAAAGCTATGTTTACTGAAGATTCTTTTGGATAATGCCTGCAGCTTTACTGTAAAATTCAGTATATTTATCAAAGGATAAAGTCATCTGTCACTGTTAAAAATAAAAAGCTCAGTAGAAATATCACCAATTAAAAATACAAATATAGTGTGTGACTTAGCATATATTTTATTCAGCTTTCATAGTTCATACCTTGTGTGTGTTTGCCATGGTCAGAAATTCAAGGTTTCCCTGGAAGGTCGACAAGATATACGGAATCTTCTGCAGGAAGACAGTAAACAGAGATCCTGAATTTCTGTGACGGCTACGTAAGCTGGCTCTCTCAAGCCTTTAAATCCCTTTGGTCTCTCTCACAAACACTCCATTTGTCTTCCATTTCCAATCTGAAATTGAGCCCCGGCCGTCAATACAACCAATGAAAAGTTACAATCCTCCTTCTGCGTCGAGTGCAGCCATCCTGAGAAGGCGAACCAGAAAGTAAAGCTTTAGCATTACGACCTTGCTATTTTGACTCACATGAAACATTTTCTCTGGTGACGAGAAGGATAGCCATAATAATCTCAGAAGTGTACCATTTTGAACGACACCTAAACATTTCGTCCTCTAAGCACACTCATATACTCACAGTTTATCTTACTGAAATGGGGATCAGCTGTATCATTAAACAAACTGTTGCTTAAAACATGAAAGCTTTTGTATGACCTAACCCTATCACAGTCTGTCCATAGTGCTGATATTCCCAGGCAACCAATAATTATTCGTCTGCCAGAAGACAAAAAATTTCTGCTAGTCAGTGATCGATGTGACACTAATTGTTTTCCCACCAAACAAAGTGCAGATTTGAAATTAAGCAATATTTCACTAGATATATTTTTGTTTTCTTTTTACGGGTGAGCAATTTCAGCACCATTCATACCAAATGAACTTAATTATTTTCTGACAAAATTACAGAATTTGTTGCCTTAAATCCTTATCTGAAATAACCTGTTGGACCTTTGGTAACAGCAGTATGGCCTCTGAGAGAGAGATAGAGAGGTGGATTTTGACGAGAACCTTCTTGAGCTCCTGCTGTCTGGAGCTGCTGATGATGCTTTAGCCGAGTTCTCCTTCATCACGAATGATACAGTAAGAAGACGTGACAAAAGCCAGGAGAGCACACTAAGGATTTAAGAGCTTTGAAAGGCTGATGTTGATGGTATTAGTGTGTACGTATGACTGCAACTGCTACTAATTTAAGCAGACAGCGGTACCTTATAATCCATAATTGACAGCACCTGATAAAAAATAAAAATACAAAAATGAAATACGAAAAAGTCAAAAAGAAAAAAAATAAATCTAATAGCTAAAAGAAGCCTTCAGGGATTGGATTAACTTTGCCAGTTATTCTCAAAGCGAACATTCTTTGACAATAATAAAGGTAAAAAAACATTTGCACATGGCTGCCAAAATAGGCAGAAAACCAATTCATTGAAAACATTAGCAGATTGACCCTTAAATGATCAGAGAAGTTCTAATTAGTAATGCTTTATCCAAGGTATTCATTTCTCCGCCGGTGTCCAGATTCCCCATGACACTAATTTGTCCTGATGCACGATGCTGTCGCTCCTCGTCCTGAGACTGGGGCCTCAGCACTGCTGCATGATGCTTCTCCGTGTAATCTTCAACAGCCCGGGGCACTTTCACACGTCGCTGGAACACCCACATCCCAGATTCAAGTGGCACATTTTACCCATCTCTCCATCCATCTCCAGATGCCTAACCCTCACTTTATCCCAGTGAGGCACATTTCAAATTTTACCACTTTTGATTTCTCATCACATCACTCCTGGCATCCCATCCAGGGTGTACCCCAGCCTTATGCCCTGTAATGGACTGCCATCCCATCCAGGGTGTGCTTCAGCCTTATGCTCTGTGATGAACTGGCACCCCATCCAGTGTGCTCCCCTGACTCGTGCCCTGTGATGAACTGGCATCCCACTCAGGGTGGACCCCAGTCTTGTGCCCTGTGATGGACTGGCATCCCACTCAGGGTGGACCCCAGTCTTGTACCCTGTGATGGACTGGCATCCCATCCAGGGTGTACCCCAGTCTTGTACCTTGTGATGGACTGGCGTCCCATCCAGGGTGTACCCCAGTCTTGTACCCTGTGATGGACTGGCATCCCGTCCAGGGTGGACCCCAGTCTTGTACCCTATGATGGACTGGCATCCCGTCCAGGGTGTACCCCAGTCTTGTACCCTGTGATGGACTGGCATCCCGTCTAGGGTGTACCCCATTCTTGTGCGCTGTGATGTCTGGAATATGCACCAGGACTCCACGTGGCAAGGATGAGCGTTTAGATGAGCGTCTTCCTAAAAACCTAATTTAAATTTCAGGTAACATTTATACACACTGTGTTTCAAAAAATCAAACCCTTTTTATTTTCTAAAAACATGGTTGATCCAGAGCTGATTTTAATCATTTTAGGCTGAAGAACTATTTGCCTTTGTGAAAGCTAACAGACAACAACTTTGAACAGTTACTCTGACTATCTGACTTGTTTTGTCAGCAATTCTGACTTGACTGATGCTAATTTTTCTGACCGATGGTCATATTTGTTACCTGTGCTACAAGCCACCCGTAGGAGTACATAAAACAGGTGTAATGGGAAATCAAATACACGTTTTTTTACAATTTCCTTAAGGTGTATTTCTGCCAAAAATGATCAAAACCAGCTCAATATCAACAAAGTTATTGCCTTAATAAAAGAGATTTTTTTTTTGAAACACTGTGTAGTCATGCATCCAATTTCTTTTCCAGCGTTATTTTCCTTTGTTCAAACTTCCAAATATAAAGACGGCCATTACCAGGTACTGTTTGTGTTTACATAAAAAATAATAATAACAAAATGAAACTGCTGATCACATTCAAAGTTTTGAAAATGATCTTCCAGCCAGTGAGCTTGATTACACGATGCATTTATGTACATTTTATATATACATCTCTAATGCTGTGTGAAACTCTGAATAGAAATGATTGAGGTCTGCTCTGTCATGCTGCTTTTCTCTCAAATCCAATCTATAATAATCTCCTTTATAAAATTCGACAAGGACTGCTCTAATTTCCAGTGACCAAATAAACCTCAGCTCCAGCCAATTAGATCAGACTCATCAGCCTTAATTGTATGTGAGACAAATGGGCATTGCACTGAGATGAAACCGAAAGACATTTTTAAGCCACCGTGGTGACTGGCATCGAAACACTAAGAAGTGAACAGAGACCATGTAGCAGCAAAGCAGCAAATGCTAAGCTCATAAGCACCAGGACACATTAACATATGATTTCCCTATTGTATAAAGTAAGAAACATATTCCTCTGCCTGTCGTGTTCAGTTTGTAGTTTCATGTACCTCAATCCCAGGGCTCCAGACCCTTGGTACACTTCACCTGTGCGCCTGACTTTAAATAAATCTATAAAATTTGCAATGATCCTATAAAGGCTACTACAGGAAAAGTGCCTTATCATGTAGCTTGTTAACTAACCGATTCTCTAATCCAGTCAAATTGCTTTTTAAATTACTTTTATTTACTCGTTTATGCGCATCTGAGATTATATCACACTTGTATCATGTCTACGGATTCCCTGATCTGTTTGATTTTCAAGGTCTCTACACATATTACACGTGTTCTGTGTGTCTTTGACATCAGTGGTCGTTAATTTAGCATGCATGGATTTGCCATTGTAGAAACGTGGCTGAAAAGCAGTAAAGTATGATTTTGTTTTTAGCTGAATTGGAGCAAAATTTCAAAATATGACTAACTAATTTGTATTTCCAGTGTGACTGTGAGGAAGAGGAGGGAGGAGGCTGGAGATGGTCTGTAGGATGGAGTAGAGAAGACGGCCTGGGAGATGCTCTGTGAGTCACATGTGGGGGACATGGAGGGACTGCATCATAGACCACATTCACTTTGGTGCAGATTACAGACCTCCCACAAAGTCAGTGTGCTGGCCTCTAAGCACCTGAAGGAGCTTCTGGACAAGAAGAGGGTCTTCTGGTCTGGAGACCAGATGGAAATCATGCTTGAGGCAGCCATGCACTTAGAAAGAAACAACCAAATCCAAAATACCACAAAGCATGGCGTCTAAGACAAAACAATTAGATACTTAAAAAGATGTTGTGCAGTTCATGCTACCAGCACAAAGGGGGTGAACAGTGATTCTGTGCGATTTTGGGTCTTCCATTCCAACTTCTGTGGTGATTTGTTGCCATGAATTGCTGGCCCTTTGTATGCCTTAAAAGTCTCGCAGGAAACTGGTGGTATAAATGTGGGTATCCTTGAACGAGCTTGCTTGGCGTTCCCTCGCGTTCATTCAGATATGAGTGCGTGCACAGGTGACATTGTAACATTTTTCAACCAACTGTAGAGAAGTGGGTGGTCGTTACCAAAAGAAGCAGTGTTCCACTGGCGTTATGCGGGCTGAACTGAAGAAGCAGTCTGGTGAGGAGGAAACCGTGACAGAGACAAGCTGGAAGAGAACAGAGTTATGGTGGTATGGACTGGGATGAGGAGCTCCAGGAGCTGCAAGCAGGCTGAAAACCTTGTAGCGGGGGAGAACACAGACAGGGCTAATGAGATGAATCTGTTCAACAGATTTCACTCCCACTTGACGGTCCAGCTCTACCCCACAACCGCCAGCCTCAACATACTGGCCGGGGGGGTTCCAGCCCCTCAAAATCTTCTCCCCTATTCGTTACCTTCACACCACCCCTGAATTCTCCACACACGCCTCACTTCCTATTCTGTTTGTGTCTGTTCGCCCCATGAGGATACGGCTTGGGAAAAGCTGCACAGGCAAGGCTTCGGGACTGAATGGAATCAGCCCCAGGGTGTTGAAGACACATACCAGCCAGTTTTGAGGGGTTCTACACTACTTCCTCTCCCCGCGCCTGAGCCTGTAGAAGATTGTTGCATCATATGTATCGTCTTGTTTAAATCTGTGAACTGTATGTTCCTGGTCCCCATACAGTACGCCAAGGGCAACAGTGGCAGGGACAAATTCCATCAGGAGGAAGAAACCTTCAGAGGAACTGGACTCAAGGGAGAAGCCCACCCTCTACCACCTGGCACCAGGCAGGACAGGTTCATAGGTACAGTATGCTACACAGTATGGTGGATTTCTGATTGCGATCAATAAAGTCTGTCTGCCTGTCTGTCTGTGTCTTGGAATTTAATAAATTAAGAAAGCATTGAAGCAGAGAGGATTTCAGCATGTTTCATTTGTTTAAATGATGGTGCCTTTCAGACTCAGGTAGAAGGGGTATCTAAAAGTCTTTCAGACAATCAGAGCAAAACCTTCAGACAACCAGGGAAGCTTGAAATGCTGGCATGGTACAGTCCCATTGTCACTTAACATATTATAATCCGTCCATCTTCCGAAGGCTTGTCTGCTTATCCTGGTCAGGGTCTCTGGAGGCTCGAAAGCCTATCCCAGGTAGCGCAGGGCCCGTAGCAGGGGTACACGACAGAGGGGACGGCGGTCCATCCACCGGGCATGCCTACTCACACTGCCAGGTTATACACGGGTAATTTAGGGATGGCTTTATAGTGCGAGAGGAAAGCCGCATGGCACAGGGAGAGCATGAAAACACGGACTGAGCAGTGGTGGGATTCAGACATAAGTAGAGGTGGGATTCGGACCCAAACAGTGGTGGGATTCAGACATAAGTAGAGGTGGGATTCAGACCCAAACAGTGGTGGAATTCAGACCCAAGCAGTGGTGGAATTCAGACCCAAGTAGAGGTGGGATTCGGACTCAAGCAGTGGTG